>JABWTJ010000479.1:0-44391 GCA_016801875.1 Solanum sitiens | reverse complement strand
GACAAATACAAGAAGACCCAAGTTCATACCCTACTCAAATCATGCTCACATAACCCATTTTCAAGTCAAAAATTGAAGTATGCATAAACAAGAGTTTCATGGAGTTTTAACATCAAAACCATCTATTCAAACCAAGATAAATACATTTAAACCATTAGAACTTAGTTACAAGAAGACCCATAATAGAAATCAAAGTTTAGAAGAAGTTGAGTTTAAAACCCCTTTTTGAAAACCATTTTGGAAGTTGGCTTCTTGAATGGAAAGGTATTCAAGAATGGATACCATACCTTTAGGAGAAAGAAACCCACGAATTTGATGAAGAAACAATTCCCAATCCGTCCTCCTATCCTTCCTTGACTTCTAGCTTCCAAGAGAGTTGAGAGAGTTTTCTTGAGAGAAAGAGAGAGTTGGATCTTGAAGAGAAAAGGGGGCTCTTCTCTAGGTTTAGGGTGTAAGAGAGTCTTATAAGGCTTGGGGTGTATTTACATAAAACACCCTAAGCTGGCAGCCTTTAAATCATGCACTGGCAGGCTTCGTCGACGAGACCTCCTCGACGGACCGTCACGTCCACCACGGACCGTCACGGGGTTCCGTCGAGGAACACTTGGCTTCTAAATGGAGCCTGTCCCAATTTCACTCTCTGTCACCCACGACGCCCTGGCTCGACGGACCGTCCTGAGTATGACGGACCGTCCTGAGTACGACGGACCGTCCTGAGTATGACGGACCGTCGCCATGGCCATCGTGAGCTACTGATGGGCAGACTTGCCCAAGTCCTGGGGCCCTTCATCTAGAGTCCTTGGGGTCCTAGGTGAGGTCGTGCCCAGACGTCAACCCCCTAAACTAATTCGTCTAGGTCTAAGGAACATCCGACGCATGTTTCAAGTAAAACGAACACATAATACTCATCCAAACTCGCCAAGATATACAAGTACATTCTAAGGCATATCATCCGAACGTCATGGACGTTTTTGGTCGATTGAACTCCAAACTTAACCAAACCTTGCACACTGCCTAAGGACACCAAACTAACTCCGTTTAACTTAAAATTAACTCAAGAAACAACCATGAGGCTCTAGTTCACCTTAGTTCATTTTGGGGCGTTATATTCTCCCCCACTTGGAATAACATTCGTCCTCGAATGACACTTAAATTTTAAGAACAGCAAGGACTCACTTAGCATCATATAATACACTTAGATCATGATCAAAACATCAACAATCAAAGCATCCATTAGCAAGGAGCATCATTTCACACTTTCAACACTTATCAACACCGACTACTTTTGCCAAACTTCACAAAGTCAAAACTCAACCTTTAACTTCTTTTATGGAGGAACTACCTTCTCCAACATTAAACATGCTCATATACAACAATTTTGCACATAATTAAACTTAAATTAAGGCAAGGCAAATTTTTCTCAAATTGCAAATTTTTCACAGTGAATATTCACTGTAACATTGTCAAATATAGAAAACTTTCAAAATTCCACTCTTTGAGCAATTTATCAAGATGACATGTTCATATGAACTATAAAACCATATATACTCATTTCATAACACAAAAGCAACAATAACCAAGAGTTGAGACTTACCAAAACCATCAATCCGGATTAATTATCCTTTCTAGCCCCCATCCCATAGGAAGGGTTCTTCTTGGGAGCATTAGGATCTAGGGAAGCTTGATTGACATCTCTCCCCCTTGATTTAAGGTTTGGGCAGTCCCTCATCTTGTGGCCTCTATTACCACATGCAAAACAACCATCCGTTTCGGCAAGACACTTACCCCATGTTGCTTGCCACAAGTAGGGCACCTAGCCCTTTCATAGGAATGACCACCACCTTGAGAAGATTGATTTGGAGCCCTATCCTTGTTTCCCATAGAAGAATCTTGGGGATAAAACCTCTTCTTAGTCCTTTGGTGACTAGAATCATCCGACCTAGGTCTCTTACCCTCTTGCCTTATCTCCCTAATTTTGGACTCCTCAATTTGTTGCGCATAAACCATGAGCCTAGAGATATCCATGTCATTAAGAAGCATAGCCGTACGACACTCTTTTTCCACCAAGCTAGACACGCCCATCACAAACTTGTTCATCCTAGCCCTAGGGTTGGCTACCATGTTTGGGGCATACTTAGAGCGTTGGGTGAATTTGAGAGAGTACTCTTGCACACTCATTCCCCCTTGACGGAGGTTCATGAATTCAACCATCTTCTTCTCCCTCCACTCTAAAGGAAAGAATCTATCTAGGAAAGCCTCTTTGAATTCCTCCCAATCAACCGGTCCTCTTTCTAAGGGTCTCTCACCCCTCCATTGCTCATACCACACTTGAGTAACATCCTTAAGTTGGTAAGCGGCCAATTCCGCTTTCTCCCTAGGGGTCACACCCATAGCATCTACCACCTGGAAAACCTCATCTATGAAGCCTTATGGATCTTCATCCACCTTAGTTCCATGAAAAGTAGGAGGGTTCATCCTCATGAAAACCCAAATCCTAGAAGCGGGAGTACTAGCATTTGGTTGGGGCCTATCTCCTAGGTTAGTTTGGCCCACAAAGTGATTGTTGACAACTTGAGCTTGAGCCGTTATGAGTTGGGTCAAGTTCATTAGGGCAGCCCTCAACTCCGCATTAGTCATATCACCCTCCATAAAAGAAGCTTGAGGCATAGGAGGCACTTGAGGTCCTTGAGGTTCCGGAGGCAATTGAGGTTCTTGAAGAGGAACCTCCTCATTTTCCTCCCCTAAGCCAACAATAGGAACTTGGTCAACACGGGGAAGGACTCTATTATTTGGTACACCTCCCTCCTCCCTTCTAGCAGTCGATCTCCTCTATTCATGTCCTAAAAAACACAAAAAGAAGAGGTTGAGAATAGACACCTTATATATTCAACTCTAAGGCACGATACTAGAATAGAGAAGAAAGTGAAACTTCTAGCATCCTATAGCCTCTTGTCCGTGGATGTGTCGCGACTCACACCAATGACCAAGATACTACTAGATGTGGCTTGTGAGACTTTCAGACCTTAAACTATCTCCCAAAACCTTATGCTCTGATACCAAGTCTGTCACGACCCGAAAGAACCCCCTAAAAATTAGGGAAAACCTTTGAATCATGACCGGGCGTACTTGACCCCTTTGGGGTCTCGTACAAGACCTCTAACTAGCATTCATAACATAAAGAATGAAAAGTAGTGCGTAATTAAAACTTTTCACGATAATAATAATAAAAGGAGTCTTTTTATAAATACTAGGAAATCTTATCGTCACAAGACAACTTAAAGACACAACTTGGAATCTTAGGGACACCGACCTTTAAAATAAAAGTAAAACATTTTTAAGTCTTAATTAAGAAACTAAGAAACATAAAACTATGTCCTCGAATATACGAGGACATACCCAATTCTTGAGAGATAGAATTCCCAAGCTTCAACTCCGATCCTCCAAAAAGTCTTCCAACCTATACTCATAAGGTGTATAAAAGTATGGGGTTAGTACAACAATGTAATAAGTATGGCATATGCAAAAACATACTAAAAGGGACATTTTAGTAAAAATAACTTTTCATGCAATTAAAGCAATATTCATGAATCTAGAAACAAACCAACATAAGAATCGACAATCAACACTTTATGGCAACTTTACCAAAACTTAAAGTAATCAAAAGGAACATTTCAATGAACTTACTAAACTTACAATGAAAATTGAATAAAGCATCACAGTGAATATATTGGATTCTTACAATGAAGACCTTACAGTGAATGGCACGGTCCAAGTCATATGAACTCTTTTCCTTTGAAGTTGCCCTAACTCAAGGTTATTCTAAGACTCCCTAAAGTGAGCTAAGAAGGGATTTTCATTACACCTCCCTTCAAATCACACCAAAGCGACCCTTAAAACTACCAAATCTTAGGCTTGCTTCGTTGGAAATCAAATCCACGCCCTAGGCTAACATATGCAAAACACTCATGGAAATATAGGTCATATCAAGTGCAATGTGAGAGTAGCATCCCATACTACCACTCCCACTTAGTACTCCTAATGGATTCCATTTACTCAAGTACTCCACAATCATCCATAACACTACACCATAGTACTCATTCACACGGATTTCATGAAGGTACTCTTTTCCCATAGTAGGTATAGGTCACACCAAGTGCAATGTGAGAATAGCATCCCATACTACTACTCCCACTCAATGTTCCTACTCGGTAACTAATGTGGATTGAGCACTTCACGACATACATACACAAATTCAACAATATATAAGATAATTAGTTTCAAATCAATTCTTTTGTGGGAGTTAGCTTAACCGACAAAGACCATGAGAGCTAGACATGGAATCCCGATATTAACCCCTATCGGATGAGGGATCCTTACTTGCCTAGAGTAAGGTCATGCTTCTTAGCGTTTACATGGCTTTTCCAATAGCTACACCTATGCGGTCACATAGTTAAGGGATAAGGAGATTGCTACTAAGTAACTCACTCTCTACTAACGAGGAGTACTCATTTCAAGAGGTACTTTGGATTACAACATCTCAACTAACGAAGTGCAATCCACCTCCCCTTCATATCCTCTCGGTGCTAGGCATAACTCCACACGGATTTCTCAACATAAAAGTCTATCATAGGAAGCTCACTAGGAAATGGAGAGGTTGTTACTAGACACTACATCTCAACTCACGAAGTGTGTCCACCTCAAGATTTCCCCTTTTTGCTCAACTTGACATAATACAAATCTTAGAAGAGTGTGTGTGTACATGTGCACACCTTGCATATAAGCATCATTTCATTTCATCAAGTTCTACTCATACTTTAACCTTGATTCATCAAGCTACACACTCTACATACTTCTCATAATCATATACTTCATTTAGACATAAACTAGGTCAAACATGCAATTCAAGCTACATCAAACACAACATAAGACCCATTTCCAATATATCTTCATTTCACATATTAGACCTTCAAGGTCACATACTCAAACCATACTAAGTAACATCAAGTTCATCAATTAGCACCGCCACCCATAAGGTGGACCATACCACTCAAATAGCAATTCATAATAAGAACTATACAATAAGAGCAACTCATCAACAAATCAAACCATCATTACCCATAAGCAATTTATCAATATTTCACCATATGAAGGCCCTTAGGGCAGTAGCTACACCAACATGACATACACAAGAAGACCCAATTCATACCTTACTCAAATCATGCTCACATAACCCATTTTCATGCCAAAAGTTGAAGTATGCATATACAAGAGTTTCATGGAGTTTTAACATCAAAACCATCTATTCAAACCAAGATAAATACATTTAAACCATTAAAACTTAGTTAAAAGAAGACCCATAATAGAAATCAAAGTTTAGAAGAAGTTGAGTTTAAAACCCCTTTTGAAAACCATTTTGGAAGTTGGCTTCTTGAATGGAAAGGTATTCAAGAATGGATACCATACCTTTAGGAGAAAGAAACCCACGAATTTGATGAAGAAACAATTCCCAATCCGTCCTCCTATCCTTCCTTGACTTCTAGCTTCCAAGAGAGTTGAGAGAGTTTTCTTGAGAGAAAGAGAGAGTTGGATCTTGAAGAGAAAAGGGGGCTCTTCTCTAGGTTTAGGGTGTAAGAGAGTCTTATAAGGCTTGGGGTGTATTTACATAAAACACCCTAAGCTGGCAGCCTTTAAATCATGCACTGGCAGGCTTCGTCGACGAGACCTCCTCGACGGACCGTCACGTCCACCACGGACCGTCACGGGGTTCCGTCGAGGAACACTTGGCTTCTAAATGGAGCCTGTCCCAATTTCACTCTCTGTCACCCACGATGCCCTGGTTCGATGGACCGTCCTGAGTATGACGGTCCGTCCTGAGTACGACGGACCGTCCTGAGTACGACGGACCGTCGCCATGGCCGTCGTGAGCTACTGATGGGCAGACTTGCCCAAGTCCTGGGGCCCTTCATCTAGAGTCCTTGGGGTCCTAGGTGAGGTCGTGCCCAGACGTCAACCCCCTAAACTAATTCGTCTAGGTTTAAGGAACATCCGACGCATGTTTCAAGTAAAACGAACACATAATACTCATCCAAACTCGCCAAGACATACAAGTACATTCTAAGGCATATCATCCGAACGTCTCGGACGTTTTTGGTTGATTGAACTCCAAACTTAACCAAACCTTGCACACTGCCTAAGGACACCAAACTAACTCCGTTTAACTTAAAATTAACTCAAGAAACAACCATAAGGCTCTAGTTCACCTTAGTTCATTTTGGGGCGTTATACATCAGGGGCGGAGCTAAAGCCTATTAAGGGTGGTCAGGTGAACACATAGTCAAGTGGTTGATGTAGTCATTTATCTCATGGAGGTCCATGGATCAATTCTTAGATATCAAGCACTAACTCCCGGTGCGACTTGATCCGCATTAGCTTTTTTAAAAACTAAAAATCTTTTTTTAAACAAAAAAGGCACAATTTTTTGTGAACCTACTAAAAAATCTCTTTTTAACAAAAAAAAACAGAGAATTTTTTGTGCATCTACTCATCGGTAAAAAAAATGTTTTTGTGTATCTACTTCGTTAAAAAAAATTATCGACTCTTTGAAGGTTGAACACCCTTGACGAAATTTCTAGCTCCGCCACTGTTTTAAGGAAGAAAGTGATGGTGAAGTGGTGATTCGATTGTTCGTTGAAGTTTTGGAGATTCTAGTAGTGGAGCTTCGGCGGTGATTTGAGAGTTACGATGAAAGGAGTTTGGATGGTGGAGGTAGTTGAAAAATATGGAGAGAAAAAAAATGAACATTAAAGAGTTAGAAATGGTGAAGAAGAAGGAAAAAGAAACAAGTAAGGGGGTGGGTGGGGGCTGGGTATGTGAGAAAATAAAAATGGGTCAACATTTTAATTTTAATCTTAGAAAATGTGCTTTGAATTAATTAATTAGTGTAAATTAATTTTAAGAAGTGTTAAAGAAAAATGGCAAAAATAATTAATGACGTGGTGTTAATATGACTATGTTGTGACACTTACATGACTATGATGTGGCAAGTGAGACTGGGATAATAATCGCAGGGTGGTTTTTAATTCATTTCAAAGATGTTAAGGGGGTATTTAAACGCCCATGTACTTTAAGTGCTAAAGTAAGTTTTCCAACTAAGTTCAGGTTTTTTTTAATGTATTTTCTTTTGAAGAAATAATGGTATGGATGAGTCTTTTCTCAAACAAAAATTGTATAGATGAGTCAAACTCTTAACGAATGACATGAATGAGTATTTTCTCAAATTTTGAAAGCACATAATTTGTGAGAAAATTTATGAAATAGCAAACATAATAGACATATTAAGTCTCTATAGTTATAGTATTGATCATTGTGCTCCCTACCTATAGTTTTGTTTGCTATGGAGATTGCGGTTTGTATATTTCGCTTGCTAATTTACAAAGAGAGTAAGTATATTAAAATTGTGTATTTATACATTTAGGACTTCTTCATAAAACATATACAAAATAGATAGTGTAAGCATATACAAATTCTATATTTATACAATCAAGAAAATTATACAAACTAAACAAATAGCAAACTTAAGAAAACTATAGCTACAAATCACAATTTTTCAAAACAGTAGTTATATCATTTGGTACCGTTTAAATGTTTGCTATTCTGTACAATTCTCCACTAAATCACAACCAATCAATACATGGATATCTTTTGTCTAACCCTATTTCCAAATATAAAAATAACACCAATTGCACATTTAAGGCTATATATATCGAGTTATAAATATACTTTTAAAAAATTCTTACTTATAGAAGATAATTTTCGAGTTGTAGCATATCAATTAAAATTATATTTAATTAAAAATTAATTATAGTCTAATTTAAATACTAATTAATCTATTTAAATTTTTAATTTTACTATTACAGATACCTTTTTAAAAACCACCTCTTTAAATTTTTAGTTTATTAATTATATATTTTTACAGTTATCTTTTTAAAACTAAATATTCAGTTTACATATTTTTAGGGAATTAGATTTATTATGTTCCTTGTTTACCGTTACCCAATCACCCATACCCCAATTACAGTTCACCCCCTCAGAAGTCAATTGGAGGTTACACGCAAATCTATAAAAGAAAAAAAAACATATACCTTTCTCAAACACTGTTCAGAAGAAAAATCTTTATCATATTTCTATAAACATACATAAAAACTACAATACAATTTTAAGCATGAGAACTTAGATGAGTCTGTCTTGAGAAGGTAGCATAACTACATAAGAGTAGGATTAAAAATATACTATATATCAACGGGTTGTCAATGTACACTTATTTTGGATGTAATATGTATGAAGTCTGATCTACTTGTATGAACATGACATCACATTGTTGATTTACTATCTTTTCAGTATGAAAAATATCATATATTCAAGTTATATTTTTTTGAAAATACATGTATAAATATGTATTTTCAATTGTTGATTATTTTATTTTAAGGATACTTTCAATATACATAGTTCATACCATATAGATTCACTATTTTAAACAAATTTTAACTAGGGATTCATTGCACCATTGATATTTAAAAATAGTGGATTCATTTGTATAAACTTTGTATGAACTATGTATGATTTTTGTATGAATTATGTATGAATTTTGATTAATACTTGTATGAAAATGGTTGACATAAAATAAAGTTAGTGTTGGAATAAAACTTGAATAAAATTGGTATAAAGTGTGTTTCAATTTTATTTATAGTTGGACAATATTCAAAAATCACCATTACTCAAATATTAATGATACCAAATGCACTCCATACAACAAAACATGTTTCTTACAGACAAAACAACATAAACATTGTTACAAAACATAAAAATTGTGTAACAAAAAGTAAAAAACAAGACAACATTTTTTTTTTTGCACATGTTAATTTGAACATGTCTTTGTGTTGTGTCCAACTTGACAATCTACTGCAAGTAATCTTTGACCTTTTGAATTTAACATCAGCAAAACCCTTTCAGCGTTCAAGTTGCGGTCTTCCCACTGATCTCTTTGGACCCGGTGACATCAATTTAGGCTCTGAAATATAACTTGGTATATCCCATGTACTCTCGTAGGGGATAGGTTCAACATGGATGCCATATACATCTTTGAAATTCTTCAGGCTATAAAAAGCAGAATAGAAATCTGCTTTATGCAATTTCCCAATTACATGACCAACAAGAATACAAAATAATTAATATAAATCAGAATTTCATACAAACAATTCAGAATTCATACAAACAAAATAATATGTGACATTTCATACCCAATTATTACACATTTCATACCTAATTAATACACATTTCATACAACAAATTCCAAAGACATTACAAACAATGCTTTTTAATTATAATTCACACGACAAAATAACATAAGATATTTTATACACTATTAATACGTAATTCATACAACAATCATCAAGTTTACCACCTTCATTTGATTTTTTCATACTAGAACGTCTATTACTATCACACATATTCACAAATAACAAAATCTAAATTATCAAACAAAAAAATAAATATCATACAATTTTACAACACATTTCATACAATTTGCCGAAATTATAAATAATTATTTCTTGCACGTTATTTAACACACTATAATATCAATTTCGTTGGCTTTTTTACTAGTAAATTAACTCAACATTATTTATTTATTTTATTTTTTCAGAAAATAAATTTTACTCCAATTTTCAACTTTAATAAAACTGAAACGTCTATATTGTACCATGTTGTTGCAAGTATGGCACCTACCAAAACGTGTTATGAAACAAAAAAACACAAACTGTATTATGAAAAAAATTACCAAAAATGAATCAGTAAACTATAATAAATACAAACTTAACGGATCCCATCGTCCGCCATGTTTAATTAATATGAATACATTATTGTCCATCACAACAAATCACAATTTTTTTCACAGCAAAATAATTTCAATCACTCAAAAAAAAACGAGATTACTTTCTGCAAATAATTGAAGAGAGAAACTTGATAGATAAAAAAAAGGAATAAAATGAGAATTTAATTTGATTTCAAAAATCTTAATTTTTTTTTAATTCCTTAATATCTGCTAATTTGTTATTTATCTATTATTCATTGAAATTAATTTAAACCCCATAAGTCGTGCTACTTTCAATTAAATGCAGAAAAGTTTTTTTTTTTTAAATAAATATTTTCAATTATTTAAAATCAACCTTTATTTTCTAATAATATGTTATAACTTGATATATTAAATATTATATATTGAAAATCAAAATCTACTGCTATTGTATTCATAATTGTGAAGCGCGCCACACTTATGAATAGGAACTTATTTGATGCTTAAGAATCACTCTCATTGTTGGAAATCCATATCGTGCCTCTAGAATGTACGTTGTATATGAATTTGCCTAAACCTTGTGTTTTGGTTATAGGAAATGAATACTAGAAGGAATGCAGCTAGAAGACTTGAGGAGGAGATTGCTGCTGCGGGAATCCCTCCCCGTGGTGATCCAGTTCCTCTCCTTGAAGAAATTGCTGTTGATGATCAAGTTCCCGATGATCCTCCACCTATGGCAGAGGCTCAGATGAGGGCTATTCTTGCTCAAATGGCTCAAGCCATGACTACTCAAGCTTAAGCCGCAACGGTGCAAGCCCAAGCCATGACTGCCCAAGCTAATAGGGATTTGGCACCTAGAGTTCATGAGCAAACTATGGCTTCCCGACTTAGGGACTTCACCCGAATGAATCCTCCTATCTTCTACGGGTCTAAGGTTGATGAAGACCCTTAAGAATTCATTGATGAGGTTTATAAGATTTTGTGTGCTATGGGGTTGTCTTCTAGTGAGAATGCCGAGTTGGCCTCATACCAACTCAGGGATGTGGCTCAGACATGGCATGTGCAATGGAAAGACAATAGGCCACTTCAAAGTGGGCCCGTGACTTGGGAGTTGTTCAAAAGGGCTTTTCTTGATCGGTTCTTCCCTAGAGAGATGAGAGAAACCAAGGTGGTGGAGTTCATCAATCTCCGCCAAGGAGAAATGAGTGTTCATGAGTACTCTTTGAAGTTTATTCAATTGGATAAGTATGCTCCTTCCTTGGTCTCTGATCCTAGAGACGAAATGAGTCGATTCGTGATAGGTGTGTCGGATGATTTGCAAGAAAAATGTCAATCGGCTATGCTTCATGATAACATGAATATTGGTCGTCTCATGGTGCATGCAAAAAGGGTTGAGGAGGCTAGAGCAAAAAGGAAGGATAAGGATAAGGATTCAAGAAGGGCAAGGTCTTTCGAGAGTGGAACTACAAAAGATAGGTTTGAAATTCAAGACAAGCCGAGATTCAAGAAGAGGTTCTCAAATCAAGTTCCATCCAAATTTCCCAAGACTATGGATTCTAAAGCCCCTAGGCCAAGATTTGAAAAAGGAAAGGGTGGAAACTCGCTGAATGAGAAGCCTACGTGTTCTAAGTGTGGGAAAGGTCACTTTGGAGAATGTTTGATAGGAACCGGGATCTGCTTTGGTTGTGGAAAAAGTGGTCATAGAGTGCGAGATTGTCCTAATGCTAAGGGACGAGAGAAGGGTGGTCAGCCCAGTGGTTCTAATGACATTCCCAAAAAGAACCGATTCTATGCTCTTCGATCGAGAGATGACCAAGAGGCCTCTCCCGATGTGGTGACCGGCATGTTACAAATCTTTGCTATTGATGTGTATGCTTTGCTTGATCCGGGTGCTACTTTGTCTTTCGTTACTCCCTTAGTAGCTAAAAAGTTTGGTAATTTACCCGATGTTTTGCATGATCCTATTTTGGTGTCTACTCCGGTGGGTGAGTCGGTTGTAGCAAAAAGAGTCTGTCGAAATTATCCTATTTCTATGCCCCATAGAGTTTCTCATATATATCTCAAAATAGCCCCGAAGCGCGCACACAAAAAATATCGAAATGGGGGTATGCGCGCTTTGGGGCTATTTTGTCCTTGAAAATGGGTCGGAATGGCCGTGAGGGCCAATCGGATGCATAGCCAAGGTCTTGACGGACGTCCACAAAAATTGTTTGGCACTTTTGACGTCGGGATCCAGATCACCCAAAAAATAGTGTGCTATAGCACACGAAAAATCGTCGAAATGGGGGTATGCGCGCTTCGAGGCGATTTTTACCTTGAAAATGGGTCGGAATGGCCGTGAGGGCAAATCGGATGCATAGCCAAGGTCTTGATGGATATCCACAAAAGTATTTGGCACTTTTGACGTCGGGATCCGGATCACCCAAAAAATAGAGTGTTATAGCACACGAAAAATCGTCGAAATGGGGATATGCGCGCTTCGGGGCTATTTTGACCTTGAAAATAGGTCGGAATGGCCGTGAGGGCCAACCGGATGCATAGCCAAGGTCTTGACGGTTGTCCATAAAAATTTTTGGCACTTTTGACGTTGGGATCTGGATCACCCAAAAAATGGTGTGATATAGCACACGAAAAATCGTCGAAATGGGGTATGCGCGCTTTGGGGCTATTTTGACCTTGAAAATGTGTCGGAATGGCCGTGAGGGCCAACCGGATGCATATCCAAGGTCTTCACGGACCTCCACAAAAATTTTTGGCACTTTTGACGTCGGGATCCGGATCACCCAAAATATGGTGTGCTATAGCACACGAATAATCGTTGAAATGGGGGTATGCGCTTCGGGGCTATTTTGACCTTGAAAATGGGTCGGAATGGCCATGAGGGCCAACCGGATGCATATCCAAGGTCTTGAAGGACGTCCACAAAAAATTTGACACTTTTGACGTCGGGATCCGAATCACCCAAAAAATGGTGTGCTAAAGCACACAAAAAATTGTCGAAATGGGGGTATGCGCGCTTCGTGGATATTTTGACCTTGAAAATGGGTCGGAATGGCCGTGAGGGCCAACCGGATGCATAGCCAAGGTCTTGACGGACGTCCACAAAAATTTTTGGCACTTTTGACGTCGGGATGCGGATCACCCAAAAAATGGTGTGCTATAGCACACGAAAAATCATCGAAATGGGGGTATGCGCGCTTCAGGGTTATTTTGACCTTGAAAATGGGTCAGAATAGCCGTGAGGGTCAACCGGATGCATAGCCAAGGTCTTGACGGACGTCCACAAAAAATTCTGGCACTTTTGACATCGGGATCCGGATCACCCAAAAAATGGTGTGCTATAGCACACGAAAAATAGTTTAAATGGGGGTATGCGCGCTTCGGGGCTATTTTGACCTTGAAAATGAGTCGAAATGGCCATGAGGGCAAACTGGATGCATAGCCAAGGTCTTGACGGAGATCCACAAAAAATATTGGCTCTTTTGACGTCGGGATCCGGATCACCCAAAAAATGGGAAAAATCGTCGAAATGGGGGTATGCGCGCTTCGGGGCTATTTTGACCTTGAAAATTGGTTGGAATGGCTGTGAGGGCCAACCGGATGCATAGCCAAGGTCTTAACGGACGTCCACAAATATTTTTGGCACTTTTGACATCGGGATCCGGATCACCCAAAAAATGGTGTGCTATAGCACACGAAAAATCGTCGAAATGGGGTATGCGCGCTTTGGGGCTATTTTGACCTTGAAAATGGGTCGGAATGGCCGTGAGGGCCAACCGGATGCATAGCCAAGGTCTTGACGGACGTCCACAAAACTTTTTGGCACTTTTGACGTTGGGATCCGGATCACCCAATAAATGGTGTGTTATAGCACACAAAAAATCGTCGAAATAGGGGTATGCGCGCTTCGAGGCTATTTTGACCTTGAAAATGGGTCAGAATGGCCGTGAGGGCCAACCGGATGCATAGCCAAGGTCTTGACGGACGTCCACAAAATTTTTTGGCACTTTTGACGTCGGAATCCGGATCACCCAAAAAATGGTGAGCTATAGCACACGAAAAATCGTTGAAATGGGGGTATGCGTGCTTCGGGGCTATTTTGACCTTGAAAATGGGTCGGAATGGCTGTGAGGGCCAACCAGATGCATATCCAAGGTCTTGACGGAGGTCCACAAATTTTTTTGGCACTTTTGACATCGGGATCCGGACACCCAAAAAAATGGGCACACGAAAAATCGTCGAAATGGGGGTATGCGCGCTTCAGGACAATTTTGACCTTGAAAATGGGTCAGAATGGCCGTGAGGGCCAATCGGATGCATAGCCAAGGTCTTTACGGACGTCCACAAATTTTTTTGGCACTTTTGACGTCGGGATTCGGATCACCCAAAAAATAGTGTGCTATAGCACACGAAAAATCATCGAAATGGGGGTATGAGCTCTTCGGGGCTATTTTGACCTTGAAAATGGGTTCGAATGGCCGTGAGGTCCAACCGGATGCATAGCCAAGGTCTTGACAGACGTCCACAAAATTTTTTGGCACTTTTGACGTCGTGATCCGGATCACCCAAAAAATGGTGTGCTATAGCACACCAAAAATCATCGAAATTGGAGTATGCGCGCTTCGAGGCTATTTTGACCTTGAAAATGGGTCGGAATGTCCGTGAGGGCCAACCGGATACATATCCAAGGTCTTGACGGATGTCCACAAAAATTTTTGGCACTTTTGACGTCGGGATCCGGATCACCCAAAAAATGGTGTACTATAGCACACGAAAAATCGTCGAAATGGGGGTATGCGCTTCGGGGCTATTTTAACCTTGAAAATGGGTCGGAATGGCCGTGAGGGCCAATCGGATGCATAGCTAAGGTCTTGACGGATGTCCACAAAAAAGTTTGGCACTTTTGATGTCGGGATGCGGATCAACCAAAAAATGGTGTGCTATAGCACACAAACAATCGTCGAAATGGGGGTATGCGCGCTTCGGGGCTATTTTGACTTTGAAAATGGGTCGAAATGGCCGTGAGGGCCAACCGGATGCATATCAAAGGTCTTGACAGACGTCCACAAAAATATTTGGCACTTTTGACGTCGGGATCCGGATCACCCAAAAAATGGTGTGCTATAACACACGAAAAATCGTCGAAATGGGGGTATGCGCGCTTCGGGGCTATTTTGACCTTGAAAATGGGTCGGAATGGACGTGAGGGCCAACCGGATGCATAGCCAAGGTCTTGACGGACGTCCACAAAAAGGTTTGGCACTTTTGACGTCGGGATCTGAATCACCCAAAAAATGGTGTGCTATAGCACACGAAAAATCATCGAAATGGGGGTATGCGCGCTTCGAGGCTATTTTGACCTTGAAAATGGGTCGGAATGGCCATGAGGTACAATCGGATGCATAGACAAGGTCTTGACGGACGTCCACAAAAGTTTTTGGCACTTTTGACGTCGTGATGCGGATCATCCAAAAAATGAGTTGCTATAGCACACGAAAAATTGTCGAAATGGGGGTATGCGTACTTCGGGGATATTTTGACCTTGAAAATGGGTCAGAATGTCCGTGAGGGCCAATCGGATGCAAATCCAAGGTCTTGACGGACGTCCATAAAATTTTTTGGTACTTTTGACGTCGGGATCCGGATCACCCAAAAAATGGTGTGCTATAGCACACGAAAAATCATCGAAATGGGGGTATGCACTCTTCGGGGCTATTTTGACCTTGAAAATGGGTCGGAATGGCTGTGAGGGCAAATCGGATGCATAGCCAAGGTCTTGAAGGATGTCCACAAAAATATTTGGCACTTTTGACGTTGGGATCCGGATCACCCAAAAAATAGAGTGCTATAGAACACGAAAAATTGTCGAAATGGGGATATGCGCACTTCGGGGCTATTTTGACCTTGAAAATAGGTCGGAATGGCCGTGAGGGCCAACCGGATGCATAGCCAAGGTCTTGAAGGACGTCCACAAAAAATTTGACACTTTTGACGTTGGGATCCGAATCACCCAAAAAATGGTGTGCTAAAGCACACAAAAAATTGTCAAAATGGGGGTATGCGCGCTTCGTGGATATTTTGACCTTGAAAATGGGTCGGAATGGCCGTGAGGGCCAACCGGATGCATAGCCAAGGTCTTGACGGACGTCCACAAAAATTTTTGGCACTTTTGACGTCGGGATGCGGATCACCCAAAAAATGGTGTGCTATAGCACACGAAAAATCATCGAAATGGCGGTATGCGTGCTTCAGGGTTTTTTTGACCTTGAAAATGGGTCAGAATAGCCGTGAGGGCCAACCGGATGCATAGCCAAGGTCTTGACGGACGTCGACAAAAAATTCTGGCACTTTTGACATCGGGATCCGGATCACCCAAAAAATGGTGTGCTATAGCACACGAAAAATAGTTTAAATGGGGGTATGCGCGCTTCGGGGCTATTTTGACCTTGAAAATGGGTCGGAATGGCCATGAGGGACAACCGGATGCATAGCCAAGGTCTTGACGGAGATCCACAAAAAATATTGGCACTTTTGACGTCGGGATCCGGATCACCCAAAAAATGGTGTGCTATAGCACACGAAAAATCGTCGAAATGGGGTTAGCGTGCTTCGGGGCTATTTTGACCTTGAAAATTGGTTGGAATGGCCGTGAGGGCCAACCGGATGCATATCCAAGGTCTTGACGGACGTCCACAAAAATTTTTGGCACTTTTGATGTCGGGATACGGATCACCCAAAAAATGGTGTGCTATATCACACGAAAAATCTTCGAAATGGGGGTATGCGCGCTTCGGGGTTATTTTGACCTTGAAAATGGGTCAGAATAGCCGTGAGGGCTAACCGGATGCATAGCCAAGGTCTTGACGGACGTCCACAAAACATTCTGGCACTTTTGACATCGGGATCCGGATCACCCAAAAAATGGTGTGCTATAGCACACAAAAAATAGTTGAAATGGGGGTATGCGCGCTTAGGGGCTATTTTGACCTTGAAAATGGGTCGGAATGGCCGTGAGGGCCAACCGGATGCATAGCCAAGGTCTTGACGGAGATCCACAAAAAATATTGGCACTTTTGACGTCAGGATCCGGATCACCCAAAAAATGGTGTGCTATAGCACACGAAAAATCGTCGAAATGGGGGTATGCGCGCTTCGAGGCTATTTTGACCTTGAAAATTGGTTGTAATGGCTGTGAGGGCCAACCGGATGCATAGCCAAGGTCTTAACGGACGTCCAGAAATATTTTTGGCACTTTTAACGTTGGGATCCGGATCACCCAAAAAATGGTGTGCTATAGCACACGAAAAATCGTCGAAATGGGGGTATGCGCGCTTCGGGGCTATTTTGACCTTGAAAATGGGTCGGAATGGACGTGAGGGCCAACTGGATGCATAGCCAAGGTCTTTACAAACGTCCACAAAATTTTTTGGCACTTTTGACATCGGGATCCGGATCACCCCAAAAAATAATTTGCTATAGCACACGAAAAATCATCGAAATGGGGGTATGCGCTCTTTGGGGTTATTTTGAACTTTAAATAGGGTCGGAATAGCCGTGAGGGCCAACCGGATGTATAGCCAAGGTCTTGACGGACGTCCACAAAACTTTTGGCACTTTTGACGTCGGGATCCGGATAACCCAAAAAATGGTTGTGTGTTATAGTACACGAAACATCCGTGAACTAGAGGTATGGCGCTTCGGGGTCTTTTGACCTCTAAAAATGGGTAAGAATGGATCGTGATGGCCAACGGATGCATAGCCAAGGCTCTTGACGGACGTCACAAACTTTTGGCACTTTTGACGTCGGGATCCGGATCACCCGAAAAATGGTGAGCTATAGCACACGAAAAATCGTTGAAATGGGGGTATGCGTGCTTCGGGGCTATTTTGACCTTGAAAATGGGTCGGAATGGCTGTGAGGGCCAACCGGATGCATATCCAAGGTCTTGACGGAGGTCCACAAATTTTTTTGGCACTTTTGATATCGGGATCCGGATCACCCAAAAAATGGTGTGCTATAGCAGATGAAAAATTGTCGAAATAGGGGTATGCGCGCTTCAGGGCAATTTTGACCTTGAAAATGGGTCAGAATGGCCGTGAGGGCCAATCGGATGCATATCCAAGGTCTTGACGGACGTCCACAAAATTTTTTGGCACTTTTGACGTCGGGATTCGGATCAACCCAAAAAATAGTGTGGTATAGCACACGAAAAATCATCAAAATGGGGGTATGCGCTCTTCGGGGCTATTTTGACCTGGAAAATGGGTTCGAATGGCCGTGAGGTCCAACCGGATGCATAGCCAAGGTCTTGACAGACGTCCACAAAATTTTTTGGCACTTTTGACGTCGGGATCCGGATCACCCAAAAAATGGTGTGCTATAGCACACGAAAAATTGTCGAAATTGGAGTATGCGCGCTTCGAGGCTATTTTGACCTCGAAAATGGGTCGGAATGTCCGTGAGGGCCAACCGGATGCATATCCAAGGTCTTGACGGACGTCCACAAAAATTTTTGGCACTTTTGACGTCGTGATCCGGATCACCCAAAAAATGGTGTACTATAGCACACGAAAAATCGTCGAAATGGGGGTATGCGCTTCGGGGCTATTTTAACCTTGAAAATGGGTCGGAATGGCCGTGAGGGCCAATCGGATGCATAGCCAAGGCCTTGATGGATGTCCACAAAAAAGTTTGGCACTTTTGACGTCGGGATGCGGATCACCCAAAAAATGGTGTGCTATAGCACACGAAAAATCGTCGAAATGGGGGTATGCGCGCTTCGGGGCTATTTTAACCTTGAAAATGGGTCGAAATGGCCGTGAGGGCCAACCGGATGCATAGCAAAGGTCTTGACAGATGTCCACAAAAATATTTGGCACTTTTGACGTCGGGATCCGGATCACCCAAAAAATGGTGTGCTATAGCACACGAAAAATCGTTGAAATGGGGGTATGCGCGCATCGGGGCTATTTTGACCTTGAAAATGGGTCAGAATGGCCGTGAGGGCCAATCGGATGCATATCCAAGGTCTTGACGGACGTCCACAAAATTTTTTGGCACTTTTGACGTCGGGATTCGGATCAACCCAAAAAATAGTGTGGTATAGCACACGAAAAATCATCAAAATGGGGGTATGCGCTCTTCGGGGCTATTTTGACCTGGAAAATGGGTTCGAATGGCCGTGAGGTCCAACCGGATGCATAGCCAAGGTCTTGACAGACGTCCACAAAATTTTTTGGCACTTTTGACGTCGGGATCCGGATCACCCAAAAAATGGTGTGCTATAGCACACGAAAAATTGTCGAAATTGGAGTATGCGCGCTTCGAGGCTATTTTGACCTCGAAAATGGGTCGGAATGTCCGTGAGGGCCAACCGGATGCATATCCAAGGTCTTGACGGACGTCCACAAAAATTTTTGGCACTTTTGACGTCGGGATCCGGATCACCCAAAAAATGGTGTACTATAGCACACGAAAAATCGTCGAAATGGGGGTATGCGCTTCGGGGCTATTTTAACCTTGAAAATGGGTCGGAATGGCCGTGAGGGCAAATCGGATGCATAGCCAAGGTCTTGATGGATGTCCACAAAAAAGTTTGGCACTTTTGACGTCGGGATGCGGATCACCCAAAAAATGGTGTGCTATAGCACACGAAAAATCGTCGAAATGGGGGTATGCGCGCTTCGGGGCTATTTTGACCTTGAAAATGGGTCGAAATGGCCGTGAGGGCCAACCGGATGCATAGCGAAGGTCTTGACGACGTACAAAATATTTGGCACTTTTACGTCGGGATCCGGATCACCCAAAAAATGGTGTGCTATAGCCACACGAAAAATCGTAAATGGGGGTATGGCGCGCATCGGGCTATTTTTGACCATTGAAATGGTCGGAATGGACGTGAGGGCCAACCGGATGCATAGCCAAGGTCTTGACGGACGTCCACAAAAAGGTTTGGCACTTTTGACGTCGGGATCTGAATCACCCAAAAAATGGTGTACTATAGCACATGAAAAATCATCGAAATGGGGATATGCGCGCTTCGAGGCTATTTTGACCTTGAAAATGGGTCGGAATGGCCATGAGGTAAAATAGGATGCATAGACAAGGTCTTGACGGACATCCACAAAAGTTTTTGGCACTTTTGACGTCGGGATCCGGATCATCCAAAAAATGAGTTGCTATAGCACACGAAAAATTGTCGAAATGGGGGTATGCGTACTTTGGGGCTATTTTGACCTTGAAAATGGGTCAGAATGTCCGTGAGGGCCAATCGGATGCATATCCAAGGTCTTGACGGACGTCCATAAAATTTTTTGGCACTTTTAACGTCGGGATCCGGATCACCCAAAAAATAGTGTGCTATAGCACACGAAAAATCATCGAAATTGGGGTATGCATCTTCGGCGCTATTTTGACCTTGAAAATGGGTCGGAATGGCCGTGAGGGCCAACCGGATGCATAGCCAAGGTTTTGACGGACGTCCACAAAAATATTTGGCACTTTTGACATTGGGATCCGGATCACCCTAAAAATGGTGTGCTATAGCACACGAAAAATTGTCGAAATAGGGGTATGCGCGCTTCGGGGCTATTTTGACCTTGAAAATGGGTCGGAATGGCCGTGATGGCCAACCAGATGCATAGCCAAGGTCTTGATGGACGTCCATAAATAATTTTGGCACTTTTGACGTCTGAATCCGGATCACCCAAAAATTGGTGTGCTATAGCACACGAAAAATCGTCGAAATGGAGGTATGCGCGCTTCGGGGCTATTTTGACCTTGAAAATGGTTCGGAATGGCCGTGAGGTCCAACCGGATGCATATCCAAGGTCTTGACGGACATCCACAAAATTTATTGGCAATTTTGAAGTCGGGATCCGGATCACCCAAAAAATGGTGTGCTATAGCACACTAAAATAATCGAATTGGGGGTATGCGCACTTCGGGGCTATTTTGACCTTGAAAATGCGTCAAAATGGCCGTGAGGGCCAATCGGATGCATAGCCAAGGTCTTGACAAAAGTCCACAAAAATATTTGGCACTTTAAACGTCGGGATCCGTATCACCCAAAATATGGTGTGCTATAGCACATGAAAAATCATCAAAATGGGGGTATGCGCGCTTCGGGGCTATTTTGACCTTGAAAATGGGTCGGAATGACCGTGAGGGCCTACCGAATGCATAACCAAGGTCTTGACGGACGTCCACAAATCCTTTGGCACTTTTGACGTCGGGATCCGGATCATCCAAAAAATGGTGTGCTATAGCACACGAAAAATTGTCGAAATGGGAGTATGCGCACTTCGGGGCTATTTTGACCTTGAAAATGAGTCAGAATCGCCGTGAGGGCCAATCAGATGCATAGCCAAGGTCTTGACGGACGTCCACAAAAAATGTTGGCACTTTTGAAGTTGGGATCCGGATCACCCAAAAATGTTGTGCTATAGCACACGAAAAATCGTCGAAATGGGGGTATGCGCGCTTCGGGGCTATTTTGACCTTGAAAATAGGTCGGAATGGCCGTGAGGGCCAACCGGATGCATAGCCAAGGTCTTGACGGACGTCCACAAAATTTTTTGGCACTTTTGACGTCGGGATCCGGATCACCCAAAAAATAGTGTGCTATAGCACACGAAAAATCATCGAAATGGGGGTATGCACGCTTCGGGGCCATTTTGACCTTGAAAATGGGTCGGAATGGCCGTGAGGTCCAACCGGATACATAGCTAAGGTCTTGACGGACGTCCACAAAAATTTTTGGCACTTTTGACGTCGGGATCTGGATCACCCAAAAAATGGTGTGCTAAAGCACACGAAAAATCGTCAAAATTGGGGTATGCAAGCTTCGGGGCTATTTTGACCTTGAAAATGGATTGGAATGGCCGTGAGGTCCAACCCGATGCATAGCCAAGGTCTTGACGGACGTCCACAAAAATTTTTGGCACTTTTGACGTCTAGATCCGGATCACCCAAAAAATGGTGTGCTACAGCATACGAAAAATCATCGAAATGGTGGAATGCGCGCTTCGAGGCTATTTTGACCTTGAAAATGAGTCAGAATGGCTGTGAGGGCCAATCGGATGCATAGCCAAGGTCTTGACGGACGTCCACAAAATTTTTTGGCACTTTTTGTTTTATTAAAAAAATAATTATATATATATATTTATATTTTGAAAAAATGACTAAGTTTCGGAAAATCAATTAATCTTATGATTTAAGCGAAATTGACTTTCCAAATTAATAGAGTCGCCACTTGATTTTTTATTAAAATATCAAGAAAAAAACTTACAATTATTTTTCAAAAGATTTAAAACAGATAAAAATCAGTTGAAGGGTTCGAAGTTCAATGTACATTTCGAGAAGGTGTTAGGCCCTCGAAATGCCCGCTAACTCGCGGTTGACCGGCGATTTGACTAAAATGACTCTTTATTTAATTTCTAAATAATAAATAACTTAGTAATGAAGAAATTCATCTATTTACATACTTATTGTATATTATATACTTCTTTGTTATTATATTTATTATTATTACTCACTATTTCAAAGGAAAAATAATTAGAGGGGATTATCTTAGGGAAATAAATTTAAATGCTAACAAAATCTATAAACAAACTAAATAGTAAAAATAAATATTTATGAATATATAAATGTAGCAAGAAATGGCTATCCTTTGGAAAATAAAAAATTCAGCCAAAATGTTAATCGATATAACAGTAAAAGTCAAATAATCAATAATAGAGGGAAGAAATATTAAATTTTGGGCCCTTGGCCCATATTCCAAATCTGAAACCTGTCCTATTCTAAAATGACCCAAAATAGGTCTTGTCCATTTAGGGACCAGTTGGGCCTGCTGAATTGTTCCTTGGGCTTTGGTTCCATTTTTTTTAAAAAAAAAAAACTGTATATGTTTGATGTATACGGTCGTATACAATCTGTTTTCGTGTATATTGAGATATATACAGAATATATGCTGCCCCAGATCAAATTTCCATCACCTGTATAAATTTTCCGACAAGGTATATCATATACTTCAACTGTATATCAGTGTATACAACCGGTATATCGACCTGTTCTTCAATTTTTGAGGACTAGAAAATTAATTTCCAGCAATGACTTTACTGTTTTTGATCTGTACACCAATTGGAGGGGGCTGGCCGACTCAAGGAAGATATTTCGGAGCCTTTATGGCTCGATGAGAAACCGCAAAGAGATGGATTAAAGTCCGTGAGGACTCGAGGAGAGTTTCACATGCAATAAAATAGAAATGAATTAGCCATAAAGTGATGAAATAAGACACATCTTAAACACAACATAATTTATGAGTAAATAAAAAAATATTTTAGGAGATTCGAGTTAAGCCGGAATATATAACTCAAAAAAAATTAAAAAAAATTAAAGATCTTACAACCTTCAGATAATAAAGATCTATATCTTGAGAAGTAAATGATGCAAGAAGAAGTGATATTTACCTTTCTGAGTGCAGCAATTCCGGGATAGTACGAGCAGGGGATGCAACGACTTCACCTCACAATTCGGATTCGAACGACGATCAAGAATTTCAAGTGATATCTTCGACCCGAATACGACTTGAATGTGTTTAATCTATGTATTCTTTTTTTTTTTGCTTGAACTACTATGAATGTTCAAAAAAAAAAATTATTTTTTATATCAAAGAAAAATATATCATGAATAATGAATATTGAATATTGAATATTGAATATTGAATGTTGAATTGAAAAATGAATTGAATTCTTGAATTCTTGAATTGAATTGTGAATTCCTCCCACTTTCTTGGATTTTTTTAATTCTTCTATTTTTTCCAAATCATGAAATAGAAAGAAGAAGAAAAGAGAAGGTATTTATAAGAGATTTTTATGGTAGATTTAGGGGGGAAATGAAATGGATTGGAATGAATTTGAATTTCAAAATTCAAAATTCAAATTCAAAAATTACGTTTTTTTTTAGGGGGGGAAAAAGGAATGTTGGGATGAATTTGAATTTCAAAATTCAAAATCAAATTTTAAAATTCTTTTTTTTTAGGGGGAAAAAATGGAATGGATTTGGGGATGAATTTGAATTTCAAATTCAAAATTCAAATTCAAATCTCTCAAAAGTGGATGTTGAAAAATTAGTGGGTTGGGAATTGTATTGGGCTGCAGTAATTTGGAGGAAAGAATTGGGCCTAGGAAATTGTAAGGGAATTCGAAAAAGAGTGGGCTGCTGAAGGTAATTGTGAAGAATGGGCTGGGAAATATGGAATGGGCTGTTAAAAATTGATTTGGATCTTGGCCCAAATGTTTCTCAAAGTTGAGTTAAGTTGGAAGTCTAAGATGGATTAAATTTAAGAAATAGCAAAATTGTGTTACATTAATAAATTTAGCTAAACCTTAAATAAGACAAATTAATATTAATTAATCAACGAGCTTCTTAATCTTAACAAAAAATAAAATAATTAATTTAATCGTAAACTTAGTGATTCAAAAATATAACCTAAACTTACTAAATTTAAAATATTTTTGAGATGGTTTTTGAATAATCATAAAATATACTAATTATATACATAATTATGTAAGATATATATATTATCTAAAAACTATAAGAAAATGGCAAAAATTATTCAAAATAACGCAAACATTATATTTTTTCTTAAATTTATAAAACTAATTATTTTAAATTGTTTGAGAATTTAAGAAGCTCATGAATTAATTCCTACTGGTAAGGGTCAAAATTGGGTGTCAACAACTGTCCCTCATTTTACATGGATTGATGCAAGAAATTTGAGGAAAATGAAATTGACCAAGCCAATTTTGACGACCACATATCCATCTTTCAGGCAAGGGATTTGGTACGGTCTTTAGGAATTATGACCGAGCCCTGAAAATGGGTTTCCTACATATCTCAGGCTATATGAGAATTCAGGCCACTTGTAGTTCGATACGCTATATTTAACGCACGATTTTGAAAAAAATCAAAAGTCATCTCGATACCGAGTTATGAAGGAATCGGGATGCTTGGGAATAATATTTAAGAGGGAATGTTAGAATACAGCCGAGTTTTCAGCATCGAGCCCGCCTATATATCCTTAAACCATAGGAATCAGGCTGTTTGTAGTTCGACTCAATCGATTGAAAAGGGAATCTATTATGTTAAATAACCTTTGGTTCTGGACAAGTGACAAAATTAAACGAGTATGAAAAGGAGGCTTGTAACCTCTTAGCCATGAATGTGGTGCATTCACACCCATAATTAAGAACTCACATGGACATAATTTCCAAAGCTCTCGGCGCATTGTCACTCAGATTGGAAACTTGCTTTCGGTAGATCAAAATTTCCGGATGCGAGACCAAAATTGACAAAACCTAAAGAAAAACCCACATGCCTTCTGATAGGGGTGTGGTTTGATTGTGGTGGAAGTCGCTCCTCTGCTCGCGTCCTAAGAGTTTGACACTCCTCTTTGGACTATATCCCAGTCCGCTGCTAAGAAAAAATTCCACGTTGTGCTGCATCCTTTTTGATGTCGTCCGCACCTGTGGTTTGTTTTTGGAGAATTCATCCTTTCGGATGCTCTCGACAAAGACTGAGATAAAACTCGTCAGCATAAAAACTTAACCAAAAAGGGAGACAGTGTCTTTTACCATGTCGACACTTAATTGTTCTCCTCGTCATTTGACGTCAACTCGATCGGTTTGACGTAAAGCAAATAGAGCTTATGTCTTATATATGTAATGCATTCTTCAATGTATTCTTCATTTGATGTCGAAATAAACAAAAACAGATGCAGTGTGCTGATATTTATCTTGATGTCTTCTTTGATGTTCTTCTTGATGTTTACTTTTTATCAAAAATAAAATGATGCAGTCGATGTTGATGGATAAATATTTCTCTTGAGATGCACGATTTCCTTTCTGGCAGTGCATGATTCCTTGCGGGGCATGGGTATCTTCCCGCGATGCATAAATTTTCTGCGAGGCATGAATATCTTCTCGCGATGTATGAATATTGACTCGCGCCGCGATGCATGAATATTGACTCTCGATGCATGATCTTCTGCGGGGCATGAATATCTTCCCGCAATGCATAAATTTCGCAAAGTATGAAATCTTCTTGCGATGCATAAATTTCAGCGAGGTATGAAATCTTCTCGCGATTAACTTGTGATGCATAAATATTAACTCGCGATGCATGATCTTCCGCGATGCATGAATATTGACTCGCGATGCATGATCTTCCGCGATGCATGAATATTGACTCTCGATGCATGATCTTCCGCGATGCATGAATTCCACAAGGTATGAAATCTTCTTGCAATGCATAAATTCCGCAAGGTATGAAATCTTCTTGCGATGCATAATTTTCCGCGAGGCATGAATATCTTCTCGCGATTAACTTGTGATGCATAAATATTAACTCGCGATGCATGATCTTCCGCGATGCATGAATATTGACTCGCGATGCATGATCTTCTGCGATGCATGAATATTGGCTCTCGATGCATGATCTTCTGCGGGGCATGAATATCTTCCCGCAATGCATAAATTCCGCAAGGTATGAAATCTTCTTGCGATGCATAAATTTCAGCGAGATATGAAATTTTCTCGCGATGTATAATTTTCTGCGAGGCATGAATATCTTCTCGCAATTAACTTGTGATGCATAAATATTAACTCGCGATGCATGATCTTCTGCGATGCATGAATATTGACTCGCGATGCATGATCTTTCGCGATGCATGAATATTGACTCTCGATGCATGATCTTCTGCGGGGCATGAATATCTTCCCGCGATGCATAAATTCCGCAAGGTATGAAATCTTCTTGCGATGTATAAACTTTTTGCGAGGGATGAAATCTTCTCGCGATGCATAAATTCCGCAAGGTATGAAATCTTCTTGCGATGTATAAATTTCTGCAAGGGATGGAGTCTTCTCGCGATGCATAAATTCTGCAAGGTATGAAATCTTCTTGCAATGTACAAACTTTTGCGAGGCATGAAATCTTCTCGCGATGCATGAATTCCGCAAGGTATGAAATCTTCTTGCGATGTATAAACTTTTACGAGGGATGAAATCTTCTCGCGATGCATAAATTCCGCAAAGTATGAAATCTTCTTGCGATGTATAAATTTCTGCGAGGCAGGAAATCTTCTCGCGATGCATGAATATTGACTCGCGATGTCATCCTTGGTACCAAGCGAAGATGGTGCTTCCATTGAGCAACATAGTAATCTTCTGGGTGCCTTCTGGATAATCATATCGTCTCAATTGAAAGTATCGGTAAAATAATTTTTTTAGATAGTGTATTATCCTGATCGACAATAAAATAAATGACCCCTCCGGGTAGTGTATTGTCTTGATCGATAATAAAATAAATGACCCCTCCGGGCAGTGTATTGTATCATATCTAACATTATGATGCAAATGACGTCCTTTACGGAAATCGTAAACTCTTTCTTGAGAGTTATGCTTGATTCAAATTGACTTCATGTTGTTGGAAGTTGACTGAAATAAACCATTCATACTCCCAAGTCCCCGGTATGAGCAGTATAAAACAATTCATGCGTCTACAGAAAACTCCGATAAATTTTAGGAGAACTTTCTCCTCCCTTGACTTCTCCATATTCATCGATCGAAGGAATTTGCTGATATCAAATCAAAGCTATAAACCTGCATCCATAGAAAAATTATTAGTTTTAAAATGAACTGATCTGTGCCGATTTTTTCAGTTATCCGTTCTTTGTCCTGCTATCTCCGATTGATCTTCCTGATCTCCCAACTCTTGATAGATAAGACAAAATATTTTATGGCAAAACCAATGAACATAAAAGAAAATTTTTAAGAAAATAAATTTTCGGGAAGTAATATTTTGAAAAAGGTCACTGTCAAGTGTCATGTCACGTCAGGCTTAGCGAACTTCGTCGAGTCTGATGCTTGGAGATATATTTGATTATTCGCTGGGGAGTATTCAAAGTCACTCCAGACCATCGATAAACCATGTCAAAATTTTGATGCTATTCTCAAAATTTCTGTCCCAGTTACAAGTTATGGCTTATCTTCAACTGTCGGTAAGTAAATCATGGAATTTTCAAGATCTTTCTCAAAAATTCTATCCCAGTTGCAAATCTTGAAGTATCTCCACCTTGACTCGCTGGGGATAAATCTTCTTCTCAGGGATTTTTGAGACCCTCTCAAAAAATTTGTCCAAGTTTCTACTGTAAAATAAAAATCTTACGAGAAATATGACCGAACCCTTGTGGCGCCTACGTATCCCGTTGAGGCAGGAATCAGGTCAAACGTAGTTCCTCCTCAAAGGTTAACAAAATAAGAAATCTTTACAAAGAAATCAACCGAGGCCGACATACGCCGCCTACGTATCTCATTCTTGAGAATTCAGGTCGAACGTAGTTCAAATACAAAGAAATATTTAAAGGGGATAAGGGGTGACCGAAACAACATTTGCCAACCAAGTCGGGTATTGTGTCACCTCCACTAATCGAGATTCAATCTATTTGGTAATCTTCTCTTTAATCTTTAGACTCAACTCGAGCTTGAATTTCCGAGTTTTCTGCTTCACCGGACTGAACCCTGGATTAATCGGCAATTTATGAGACACAACATTGGTACTCAGCCCTAGCATGTCGCTGACTTCCCAGACAAACATATCGACGTACTCGGTGAGTAAGGAATTAGATCCTTCCTCTGAGTTTCATTTAAGTGAACGCTGATTTTGGCCTCTTTGACATATTCTTGGTCTCCCAAATTTATAGTTTCAGTTTTCTCTAGATTCGGTTTATGCTGATTTTCAAACAGCAGAAATTCTTCAGCAACATATTCCGGTATCTCATTTTCCTCTTCGTATTCATCAACCTCGCCATCATATGCCTCACTTTGTTCGTTCAGCTCGTGACATGACACAACATTGGCAGGTTTAAAACTCATATTACTGATACCGTAAATAGATAAAGTCAGACAAGTAAAATATAGCAAATAAGTAAATAAACCAAATTTTAAATAAAGAGGCTTTCATTCAAAAGGGAAATAATGCGAACATTGGCTATGGCAAAGGTCCATGTTGCCTTTTTCAAACATAACGAGGAAAATTGAAAATGCACGCAATTAAGAAAATGCAAAATGGTGGGTCTCGAGCCTCTTCCGGACAACCACCGATTTAAATATGCATTAAACGATGCCCTTCTACCAAGGAGTTCGGGGAATCAGGATCGGCGTGGAGGTCTAATTCTGCAGCATCTCTCCTGGTTCAACATCACGGATACCAGTTAGCTCGACCTCTTCCTCAATAATAATATTGATCTCCTCGAAAAGGCCGCAGATTCCTTCCCTAACGTCGTCAGGGACGATTGGAGTTATCACCTTTGTCACACATCAATCGTCGTCTGTCTCTATCATATTCACATTGCTGCCTCCGTGATTTGGCAAAGGGTTGGTGTTGACATTAGGTGCAGCTGGTTGTAGAGAGACCACCTCTTGGTCGATTAGATCCTGAATTTTGTGCTTGAGGTAGATACAGTCCTCAGTATCATGCCCAACGTTGTTGGAATGATAAGCACATCTCTGATCTGGACTATAGAATTTTGAATTGATATCCACGGGCTTAGGCCCCACAGGATGGATATATCCGGCCGCAGCTAGTCGCTCGTACAACTTTGTTCGACTTTCCTCGAGCGCGGTGAAATTCCTTGCAGGTTTCTTCTCAAACCAAAGTCGAGGTGGATCATAGCTTCTTTATGGGGGAGGCATCTGTTGATAACCTCGGTTGTTCTGACGTGGAGCTTGACCTTTGGGATATGAATTGGCTTGGTAGTTTGGCAAAGGAGCTTGGCAATTCGGGTGGGGATTTTGATATGGTGGAGCTTGGACTTGATATGCAAGAGGGGGTGCTTGGTAGCTCGACTGCACATTGGCACAGTTAGGAGCAATGCCTTGGTAGTGAGGAGACAGAACTTGGTAAAGTGGAGGATGGCTTTGGTATGTGGGAGATGGATTTTGGTAAATTGGAGGTGAACTTTGGTTGACTAGAGGAGGATTTTGGTATACTTGAGGAGGATTTTGGTATATTGGGGAAGGATTTTGGTATACTGGAGGAGGATTATTTTTCTGACCAGCTTGGTAAGAGTTTTGAGAAGGTCGAGAATGACCTTTGAAATGGGAGTACGAAGATCTTCTTGGGTTTTTCTCGCCCTCATATGAAACAGCAGCCACGTCTTCTCTATTCTTTTTCAACAACCCTGAAGATCCGGGCGATGCGGCTACATGGGCTATCTTCCCTGATTTTAAACCATCTTCAATAGTCTCACCGATCTTGACTATTTCAGCAAACTTTGATCCAACGAGCAACATAATTCTGTCATAATATTTGGGTTCTTGCACCCGCACAAACACCTCAACAATTTCTTTTTCAGACATGGGCGGTCTTACTCTTGTCGCTTCCTTCCTCCACCAATAGCCAAATTCTCTATAGCTCTCAGTAGACTTCTACTTCATCTTCTCCAAAGAGTAACGATCAGGAACGATTTCTACATTGTAAGCAAATCGCTCGATGAAGTCCTTTACCAGAGCATTACAGCTGGGCCATTGCTGGGTTTCATGCGAGGTGAACCATTCAACAGCTTCTCCGCACATGCTTCGGCAGAAAAGCCGCATCAACAGAGATTCATCCCTACCAACTCCAACAAGTTGGTCGCAGTAGGCTCTCAGATGAGCCATAGGGTTCCCCACTCCTCCAAAAGTATCAAATTTTGGGATTTTGAACCCTTCTGGAAGATCCAGATTTGGATGAATACATAAATCTTCATAACTTAGGCCAGCGGCATCAGGGACGCGTTGCAGCTCCTTCATGGCTTTCTTGATCTCCTCTTTTATATCTATCTTTGCTTCCTCTTTCACCCTCCACTCTCTTTCCTGTTCCTCGTAGTGGTCCAACTCAGAATCGTGCACGTCATGCTCAGCAGGGATGGGGATTTGGAAAGTGTTTCTTTTGGGTAAGGGTGGAGATATGGAAGGACTCTGAGCGTTTTGATCGGTTTGGTAATTTTGTGGATAAGTCTGAGGATTAGTATTTTGATTTAAGTGGTGGTGGGATGTTTGGGGATTAAAAGCGTTTTGATTTTGATTTTGATTTTGGTTTTGCGGTGGTGGAGCGGATTGATGTTGGGTATTTTGAGGATGAGAGGGCATTTGGAGGTGGTTGTTTTGAGGAGGTGGTGGAGTTTGGTAAGAGGCGGGAGCATATTGCGGGTTTTGGGTAATTGAATCTATAGCGGGGGGATTCTGAGCGAGCGGCACGCCTTGAGATGGATCCATGTTCGAGGACGGGAAGTAGATAGGAGGCCTTCCCTCTGCAACATTAGCAGCAAAACCCGGAGGAGGCTGTCTCCTTTGCATTTCCATTCTCATTTATGCAATTTGCTGCATCAATTGCAAAATCAATTCGTTCTGGTCTGCTATGGTGGGTTGAGCCACCACAACATCAGCAAGACCTACTTCCTCGCTATTATCTCCCATAATCGTCTTTCCCTTGTCAGAATTTTGTCCAGGGAAGGAATCTGCGGGACCTTATTGTTTACATCCCCACTCTGTTCAAATAGGGCGAAACGTCGCGGCAACTCGAAGAATAATTAATTGATTCAATTTTAAATGAATTTAAAAAATAAACGAGTTTTAAAAAGAGTCGCCACCTAATTTTAGGAAAACTAGGAAAAACATTATGTGATCTACGAAACCAATTGATTCTAGGTAGGGGGTTCAAATTATTTCGAAGGGAAGGGGTTAGGCACCCTTCGAAATCCACAAGTGTGGGTCCCAACTGAATTCATTTTTTTCAAATTGAGGAGGAAAATAAAATAATGTACAAATATAATAACATGCAATATACGCAATAAAAATAAAATAATAATATCGGCCTAAGGTTTGCCTAACATCGATATATACAAAATAATTAATTAAAAATATAATTCAAACTCCTTTCGAATAGCTTCAAAGAAGCCAGTCTTGGGTACCTGTAAACACACTTAGTAAAAGTGTTAGTAATAAATAAATATGAATAAAATTAAATATATAAAATAATAAATTTAAAAAAAAACATCCGTCTTATTAACATTGGAGGCCTTGGAAACCGACGGTAATTTCTTCATCGGCCAATTTCAACATATAAAATATATAAACTTAAACTACAATTCCGTCTTTTTTAAAATGGGAAGGCCTCCAAAACCGACGGAGAGATTTTATCATTGGCCAATTTTAACAAAAACTAATATGAACTTAAATTAAATTTCCGTCTTTTAAAATGGAAAGACCTCCAAAACCGACGAGAGTTTTTCATTGGCCAAATTTAATAAATATATAATATAAACTTAATTAAATTTTCCGTCTTTTAAAATGGAGAGGCCTCCAAAACCGACGGAGAGTTTTTTCATTGGCCATTTTAACAAATAAATTTAAAACAAAAAATCAAATTAAATTAACACACAAAATATAGCAAAATATAAAATAATATGCAATTGCCTAGAAATAATAACTAATTGACATCAACATATATAACTCACTAAAAAATGGACAAAGAAAACACATTACATTAATCTAGAGAAAATATGTGGAACAAAATAAAGCAACAGTCAAGCATAATGCAATTAAAATGGAGTAAATGACAATAAACTGAACAAATATATTTATTTATTTTAAGTGCAAAAGTTCATCAAAACAAAATATTTTCTACCAATACCAAATAACAATACTAAGAAGACTAATATAATAATATTAATAATAACGACAAAACTTATAAAAATGAATTCACTAAGCCATAAGAATGACAGTGCAAGGCAACAATAATAACAACTTAGCAAACAATTAGCTCAACGTATAACTAAATAAACTTCATCTGGACAAATAATAATTCAAAATCTTAACATAAATGAATTTCACTAAAATAATAACAATACTAAATAAAAAAAATCAATCAACTATTATAATAATAATAATAATAATAATAATAATAATAATAATAATAATAATAATCGACTATCACAATAATAAATTGAGAAAGAAAAAAAAAATTGTGCAAAAGCAGACAAAAATATATATATAATTTCTTATAGTACTAATAAAGGGAGAAACTCACATAAATGCTAAAGGAGCACGATTGATATTTCAATATGAACGTCGGAGCCGGAATCAATGGCGAGTAGATCTAGTCTTTAAATTGAAGTCCACTGTTGATTTTCTCAGGCGGCTAGGGGTCGAAGCTCGTTAGAGTTGGCCGGAATACCTGCAAAACGAACAAAATCATAAAGGAAAAAGGGGATGGGGACGGTGGTTGCTCTGTTTGATTTGGAACTTGTAGCTCCGCCGGAAATGACTTTTCTTCTTGTTGCTTCTGTTCGCTGGAGAAGAAGACTAAAGTGAAAGGGGTTTTGGGAGGAGTGGAGGTGGTGGGTATGATTTTCGGTGGTTGTTCGCCGGAGCTTTTGCCAAAAAAAAATGAGAAAAGCAAAGAGGATTTTTTGGAGGTGAACTCGTGATTTTGGTTGCTGATTTTTTTTGAGCTCATTTCTGGTTGCATTTGCTGAAAAACGAGGGGAATCTGGGCGATGGTTTGTTGCTGTTTTGTTTGGCTGGTTGGGTAGTAAAAGCTCACCGAAAAATGGGTCGAAAAGGTGGAGGAGATGGAGTTGTTTGTTGGCGGCTTTGGTGGTTTGTGGTGGGGTTTTTGGGTTGGGTTGGGTTGAGCTGCTAGTGATAGCAGTGGGAAAGAGGAAGAGTTTGCAATGAAGTTCGGTAGTTGTTCGGTGGTTAGTGAGAGGGAAGAAGGAGAGGGATGACCATTGGGGTTTTTCTTTTGGGTGGTGGCTGGTCGGAGCTCCGGCAAAGTTCGCCGGAGAAAGATAATGAACTATAGAAATATTAAAAATCTGAAAATTGAATCCCCAAATTCTAAAATTCATCCACCACCCTTAACCTAATGGGCAAAATATTTTATATATACGGAATTATTAAAAATTGGCCAAAATTATGGGCTGGAAATAGTGGCCCAAAAACTATTTGTTGATAAAATATCCGTATATGCAAATTAGCTTCGTATTTGAATGAATTTCTTAGACTGCGTAGAATATCAAAAAATGAATATTAACAATGTAAAGATGTAATTTTAAAATTAACTAATAAGAAATTCTAAATTCTAATAAATAAAGACAGTTATCGATAAACTTATTAAAAATTATAAAAAAAATATATTTTTGAACTATTAAATAAATAAACTTAAAAATCACGAATTTTTAAAATGTTAGGCCAAAATTGGGTGTCAACAGCTGTCCCTTTCGTTGTGTATGATTGATGAAAGAAATCGTGGACAACGAAAATTGACAAACCCAATTTTGACCGAACACATGACCTTTCTAGAGAAGTGCGGTGAAAATATAGTGGAAGTCAATCCCGAACTCGCATCTAAAAGGTTCCACGCTTTGTTGCGTCTTTGTTGAAGTAATTCGCACATGTGGCTCCTCTGAGAGTGCATCCTCTAGAATGTTCTAAAAAAAACAAAGATAAAACTCATTATTATAGGCAAAACTAAAAGAAAAAGGGTAGCATCTCTTATGATACGATAAATGGAGATAAATACAGGTCCCTTGGTAGGACGAATGAAGATGATGATCAATCTGTAGGATTTGGAATGTATGTTCATCGGTAAGACAAATGAAAAGATTATCCATCGGTAGGATTTTGAATGCATGTCCATCGGTAGGACGAATGAAAAGATTATCCATCGATAGGATTTTGAATGTATGTCCATCGGTAGGACAAATGAAAAGATTATCCATCGGTAGGATTTTGAATGTATGTCCATCGGTAGGACAAAATGTAAACATCTTTCAACGCAAGTTTCCACCGACTTGAACGTTGAATAGATAGGGTGCACAACCTTCACCTCCAAATAGATGCGTCTTAAATGCAAATATCTTTCAACGCAAGTTTCCACCGACTTGAATGTTGAAAAGATATGGTGCACATCCTTCACCTCCGAATAGATGCGTCTTAAATGCAAATATCTTTCAACGCAAGTTTCCACCAACTTGAATGTTGAAAAGATATGGTGCACATCCTTCACCTCCGAATAGATGCGTCTTAAATGCAAATATCTTTCAACGCAAGTATCCACCGACTTGAACTTTGAAAAGATATGGTGCACATCCTTCACCTCCGAATAGATGCGTCTTAAATGCAAATATCTTTCAACGCAAGTTTCCACCGACTTGAACGTTGAAAAGATATGGTTCACATCCTTCACCTCCGAATAGATGCGTCTTAAATGCAAATATCTTTCAACGCAAGTTTCCACCGACTTGAACTTTGAAAAGATATGGTGCACATCCTTCACCTTCGAATAGATGCGTCTTAAATGCAAATATCTTTCAACGCAAGTTTCCACCGACTTGAACGTTGAAAAGATATGGTGCACATCCTTCACCTCCGAATAGATGCGTCTTAAATGCAAATATCTTTCAACGCAAGTTTCCACCGACTTGAACGTTGAAAAGATATGGTACACATCCTTCACCTCCGAATAGATGCGTCTTAAATGCAAATATCTTCTTGGCAATGTATAAACTTTTGCGAGGGATGAAATCTTCTCGCGATGCATAAAATTTTGCGAGGGATGAAATCTTCTCGCGATGCATAAATTCCGCAAGGTATGAAATCTTCTTGCGATGCATTAATTTCTGTGAGGTATGAAATCTTCTCGCGATGCGTGAATAATAACTTGTGATGCATGAATATTAACTTGCGATGCATGATCTTTTGCAATGCATGAATATTGATTCACGATGCATGAAATTTTTTATTTTAATTTTTTGCGATGCATGAATTTTTGCAATGCATTAATTTGACTCTCGATGCATGATCTTCTGCGATGCATGATCTTCTGCGGGACATGAATATCTTGTCGCAATGCATGAATTTCCGCTATGCATGAATATTGACTCGCGATGCATGATTTTCCGCTATGCATGAATATTGACTCTCGATGCATGATCTTCTGCGGGGCATGAATATCTTCCCGCAATGCATGAATTTTGCGAGGGATGGAATCTTCTCGCGATGCATAAATTTCTGCGAGGTATGAAATCTTCTCACGATGTGTGAATAATAACTCGATGCATGAATATTAACTCGCGATGCATGAATATTAACTTGCAATGCATGAATATTGACTCGCGATGCATGATCTTTTGCAATGCATGAATATTGACTCGCGATGCATGATTTTCCGCTATGCATGAATATTGACTCTCGATGCATGATCTTCTGCGGGGCATGAATATCTTCCCGCAATGCATAAATTCTGCAAGGTATGAAATCTTCTTGCGATGCATAAATTTCGCAAGGTATGAAATCTTCTTGCGATGCATAAATTAACTCGTGATGCATGAATATTAACTCGCGATGCATGATTTTTGTAGTTGCTATCAAGCTTCTCGCAGTAATTATCAGAATTTTGAGGTCTTCCTCAAAAATTCTGTCCCAGTTAGAATTTTGGCAAATCTCAAAATGATCTTCAATCTTGACTTGTTGGCGATAACACCTCTATTGAGAATTTTTGAGATATTTTCAAAAATTATGTCCCAGTTTTTATTGTAAGGAGAAATAATAATCACACTGGGTATATGACCGAGCCATTGTGGCTGTAGATGATGAATACTGCAAAGAATCTGAAAGAAGATCATCAGTAGAAAATGTACAATATAAACATGATGAAATAGGAAAATAATATTCCATGTGATATCCAAAGCCTAGAGAAAAAAAAAACATGTCACATTTTGGGACGGACAATCCATGAAGTAAAATATGATTCTCACACATACAAGATTAATCCGATGACACTTTTTACAATGAAAAACTCAAAAGGCAAATTCTTTTTTTTTTTTTTATAAAATTGAAAGATTCTTAAAAAAGGTTTTAAAATATTAAAGAATGAGTGTTTGCTCACTTTTTTTTCTTTTTTTTTGAAAAATAAAGAATGTGATGAGATAGTCAAACCTTCATTACAATTGGTACCAACAGTTAAGATTGCAGGTAAATCTCTCATCTTCTTTTTCCTTTCTTTTTTTCTCTTTTTTTAAAGATTGAATTTAAGGTAATTTCTACAGATTCAAGTGGTACCTCCAATATACTTAAGGATTCATCTTGTTTCAACAAAGGTTTTGAATTGTATCAATCCTCATGTTTCAAGTGCCCTCACGAAAGACTTATCCTATTTCACACGTATTTGAAACATTTGATTTTAGGATATTTTCCAAAGTGCACTCACACTCACAAGAATGTTCAATGCATACAACTGTGATACCATATGCTTGACCCTTATGTAAATCTCCACTAATGTGAGAACATTTGGAATGAGATCATGTAGGGCTTGTCATTGACTTGTAACGTAGGCTTAGGGATGGGTAGGATATTTATTTGGGATAAAAGTGACTAAATTCCTCCTTGAGCGTCACACAGAATTTGTGCTCTTAATGATTGGTACGACTTTGGCACTAGATCTTCTTCATTATTCTCTGACCTCTCAAATTCTTTTGAATTCTCATTTTTAACGTTTTTCCCTTTTTTTTTGGAGCTCTCATTTTTGGAGCTTTTCTCTTCTTCTCTTTTCCTTCTTTTGAGTCCTTATTCCTTGGAGCTTTTCTTTCATTCACTTTTTTATTATAATAAATTTTCCTCTTTTTTTTTTTTAGAGTATTTTCCTTCCCACTTTTCATTGACTCTGTAAAGGTATTTTTTACCTTTCTTTATTTCTTCCACCCCTTTTTTTCTTCCTTTCTCTCATTTCTCTAGAGTCTTTGCTTCCTTGATTTTGGGAGACTCAATATCTTTGCTTTTGGAAATTTCAAACATGGATCTTCTCTTATAATTTGCACATTCTTGGTGCACTCAAGAAGGTTGGGCCAAGAGAGGATAGTGCTTGTAAGCACTCAAAAGGGTAGTGGTTAAGATGTGGTTATCCAAATAAAGGTTTCAGGCTCAAAATGGGAAAACTAGGGATTAATGTAATTTGGTAAGCTTTGAAAGGCACAATCGGGTCAAAAAAGACCTACAATCCTTTCTCAAACCAAACCATACTCAGGATTTCGCCTCGAAAAACATTCAGGTCAAGTTCTAGATCAACAGTGTAACACAATTGAACTTAGATCAAAATCTCACCACACAATGCACATGAAACATAAGGTTAGTTTTATTCTTATCTTGATTGCATGCAAGAGAACTTTCAAGCATCACAAAAGTACAGATAAGAGGTACCACGAGAATCTATAGTTTACCGCAAAGTCAGTCTTTTCCATCATACCAAATATATTTACATGCTCTTAACTACATAGGTCCCAACCGAGCTGAAGACATGACTCTTACAGTATGTACAAGTAATTTTTTTTTTTGAAAGAATGATTACCGAACCCGAGAAGGGCTGCCTACGTATCTCATTAAGATGAGAATCAGGTGTGCATAGTTCATGTACATATGACTTGGAAAATAGGCACAAACTATATTTTTTTTATTTTTTTCTTACTTTTGGAAAAATAATACCGAACCCAAGAAGGGTTGCCTATGTATCTCACCAAAATGAGAATCAGGTACGCGTAGTTCGTGCAGATATAACTTGAAAAATATGCACAAACTTTTTTTCTTTTTTTTGAGAAGATAATACAAACCTAAGAAGGGTTGCCTACGTATCTAATTAAAATGAGAATCATGTGCACGTAGTTCATGCAGATATGAATTGGAAAATATGCACAAACTATTTATTTTTTTTTAGAAGATAATACCGAACCCAAGAAGGGTTGCCTACGTATCTCATTAAAATGAGAATCAGGTACGCGTAGTTCGTCCAGAAATGGCATATAATAATTTAAAGATTTAAACAACTCAAAGAAATTTCTAGGTCTAGCGCCACTAAAATTTGTAGTCATGAAGTATTTTTGACCCCCATTTTTTCCGCACCAATATGTTTTATAGTCTCTTAATCGTTAATTTTTATACTGTCTTTTGAATATAACCTGCAAATTTTCACAGTAATTTCTATGTATACTCTTTTTGGATGTTTTCTTGGAAATGTCTCCTCCCAATTTTCATGAGATCCAAACATTGTCATGACCATCCCCGACTGATGTCGGGGACGGTATTCCTACAAAAATATGAGAAATATGTGAGAGAAGGACCATCATGCAAAATAATAATAAAAATAACTGGGTGTCACCTCATAGTCAAATACTCCCCTGATTTATCATTTTGACTTAATATTAATGTCTTGTGAAATACAAGGACTCGCATTTCGCTAATTCTCTTGTCTCTTGCGACTTCGGACAAATAATGATTTTTGAATCAATTTTTTGGTGTGAAGAAGAACAACTCAAAATGTAAGAGTGTTAGTTCATGTACATAATGGATAATGCAAAATATCACACAAATAATGAATTAAACACACAAATACTGTTTTAATTAAAGACAAACTAAAATATATCACATAGCATACAAACAATTATTGCGCGTCCTATACAAATATGTGACCCTTTTATGCCTAGAGTAGGCCTACCGATTTAAAGGATGTATATATCATTTGAAACATTCCACTGTCCCGAAATCTAAATTTATACAAATTTATACGAATAAAATGAATGGGGATACATAATAGGGAAAATGGGATACAAAATATTCAGTCCCGCGCAGGGGTTCAATCCTATACTATGCTTCCATAGAAGGTCTTTCTCTCTTTATTTCTTCTCTTCTCTGGGTTCCCGCATCTTAGACTAGTAACTTGTGAGATTATTTTTTTAAAATAGAATAAGCTACAATATACTCTCAATTCCGAGGACAATGATTTTTTCAGATGATGTATACATCCTTCAAATTTAAACAAATAAATATGATCGTCCGTTCAGGCCGTATGCACTTTTGGACTTAAGGTGGTCTATCTAATGAACCCAACACACCTTGGGTGTTGGGTCATCTTAGTTCAATGCTTAGATTTGGATTTGGTTTTGCTCTATCTTAGGCTTCACTAGAATAGTTTTCAAGTTGACGGTAACCCGAGTGGGACAAACAACGGGGTGAAGCTACCAAACGACGTCGGATGACCGCATTCCAACTATTCGTTTGATACTTCCAAATGAAACTCTTGTGTATTTCTGAAAAAAGCCGTGGAAAGCCACGTAACTTCCATTTTCCTAATGCATACTATTTGCCATTTGGCGGAAAGATGTATGAGTGCAATGACAATATACATACAATATATGATGATTTTCTCAAAATGGCATGAAGTATGATTTCAAAGGAAATGTCCCTTTTAAATGCACGTTTTTGCATGGTTGCCATACTTAGTACATTCTTGTGCTAATTCAATTCTTCTTTACTTTTTACACAAAGTGTAGGTAATGGAATGCTTAAAGGAGGTCTATGATTGAGGAGATTGATAGGTGATTTCCCAAGCTCAAGGAAAGCAATCCTTAAGTTCAAGGATGTCCTAATGTGTACTTATTGTAAAGTCTATTTAGTAATGTATAGCTTTGTATTATGTCTTAAGGGCCTTGTCCTTTAATGTACTCTAAAGTTATTGAGTCTAAGATGGCAAAGAGACTTAGAGTCTAAATATGTATTATGACTTATGTTTTATATAAATATGATGTGAAGTTTCTAACATATGATGTGCTATGAAAAGTTTTAAATTTTCCGCTAAATTTACTATGTCAATTCAATAAATGATATGAGAGGCTTGTCTTAGACCTCCGAGAGGTCGACGACGCCGGTTACAATCCAAGATTGTACCCTAACTTCTAGGGTATGCTTTTGGGTTGTGACAAACTTGGTATCAGAGCATGAGGTTTAAGTAGCGGTTGTAGGTTCTAAAAAGTCTCATATTGCCACGTCTAGTAGAGTCTTGTATCATTGGTGGTGAGTCGCGACACATCAAATGGTACGAGAGGCTATAGGACAATAGAATTTCCCTTCTTCATTAATCTCATATCGTGCCATAGAACTTAACTCTATAAGATCTCTCTCTTATGTTTTCTTGTCTGGTGGTCTTTTAGATATGGTTGTTTGGATGAGATTGCTCTATGCTTGAGGGAGAAAAGGTGAGTTTAAAATGTTTATCTTTGTTTCATGGTTTGAATGAGTATGGGTGAAGGTGGCACTTGACCTTATTTTTATGATGTATAAACTAACTAGGGCGACTTGAAGGGTTAACTAGACTTAGGTAGGGTTATGGGACTCTACCTATGTCTTGCACTAGTTTTCCTTGATGGAGACCTTAGGAGGTTAATACTATGTATGTGTATGATGATAAATATGACTATCCTTATGAGGTGATCTTTATGCTTGTAAACATGTAAATAGCCTAGTGTGCTAAAGAATTGGAGTTATCCATGCATGAAGGCTATAGATGAGTGGAGTATGGTGCTAATTGTAGTTCTTGTTGGGTTACTTGATTTAGTGAAGTTATGGATCTTTACTTGATCATTGCACATGTTAACTCTATGAGGATTATGATTGGTTATCTTACCTTGCTATGTATGAAATATCTCTTATTTGATGATGTGATGCCAATTATGGCAATATATGAAATCTATGTGAAATAGCATGTTATGTCGAATGATGTATGTCATGATATAGTTGAAGCATGCTAGAAGTTATGGTGGTTAAAGTGAATTCTCTTAAATTGTGTATTCCTATATAGTTTTGTATGATGGTAACCAAATATTAGGATTTGAACTTGGATTGTTTAACAACTACCTATGGAGGTATGCTATTCTATGAATGTGTGTGATTAAAAGTGTGCATTGTTTTCCTTTGTATAAGTGGTACTTCATGAGTTGCTAGTATAAATTGGAGTCTTTTGTAGAGACTTAAGTTGTAAATATAGTATGCATGCTTATGAAGAATGAGTTGGTAAAGCTTTGTATCTTATAATTCCATGCTTGTTCCATCAAATGTCTAAATGTTGCACTTTTAGGTATTTGGAAGCATGATCGCTGTAAAGACTAGGCAACTTATTGTATCATGATTGGAAAACCTACTAAATTGTCATTTGATTGGATGTTGTTGAAATATGTGTAGAATTTATGAATATGAACATGATAAGGAATGTGGAAAAGAATTTTTGCTATTTAGATTGAAGGGATGAGAATCTTATGACATGATGAGTCGTAGAGTTATTTCTAAACTTCTTGTTGTGTTATGAACTTCCTTGTTGTATTTCCCTAATGATGTATGACCTTAGTGTCTATTGCAATGTAGGAAGACCTTATGTGAATTGAATGGTATGAGTAAAACTGATGGTTGAGGATGATTTGCCTAAAATGACAAGGTTTAAAATGCCTTAGTGTTGCTAAATTGAATTAATGAAGATTCCCTCTAAAGCAGTAATCACTTTAAGTGATGAATATGAAGGTTGTGTATTTGAGATCCTCTATATGTTGGGTTAAGTTGCTCTTAATTGGGTTTACCCTAAGTGGGGGATGGTGTTTGAGTAGTGAGATTGTAGAAATTGTCTACATTGTTCTTCTATTCTAACTTGAATTGGAAAATGTGAATTTCTTAGTATGCTTGTTCATGAAAATAGTCTTGCATAAAGTGTGAATTGCATGATCTTTATATGATTGGTATGAATTGATTGACATCATCTTAGAGACATGGTGAATTTTCCAAAGAGCATGAAAAGAAATTTTTGATAAGATCCATGTTTTCTCTTATTGACTTGCATTTTAATGTGCTAATTGTGAAGTTGACCTCATGAGGTAAGACAAGGAACTTGGTGATAGTCACTTGTAGGTTAAATTGTTTAGCCTTGTAATAGGAGTTGAGTCTCTTTTACAATGAAATATGTCGACTCTCTTGAAAATTTAGTGATTTGATGATTTGTAGTACAAAATTGTAGGCTTATTTTAAAAGGTGAAAGCATGTTTTGCTAAGTGTATATGTGTGTGCCTATGGTTTGTGCTATTTTTCCAAAATGAGGCTTACTATAAGGGTGAGTATTATGTTAAGAAAAGAAATTTGTGGAATGACTTCCTATTTTGTTGTGATATACTTGGTGTGACTTACCATTTAGACTTCACTAAGAAGAAAAATATATGCATGTCTTGGCTTGAAAGTTGAGATTTCTCATTTTTAAAAAAATTGACCTTGTGTTTTGCTAAGGTGTGAACTAATGATACATGTAATGTGTTGAGGAGTAATATATTCCTCCATGCACACCACTAAGCATGGTATGGTTGAGTATGAACTTCATGATACTAGGTCTAACTAATGAAGATCTTTGTGATTTAACTAACTCAAGCTTATATGCATTGAAGTAGGAGTGCCTAACTAACTTTGAGTATGAGTTATGATCTTCCTATTAGTAGCTTTTCAAGGTCTTTCTTGTAATGAATTAAGGCGTAATGATCTTCTTATGATTAGGATAAGGATGTTCTCCCATGAACATGAATAAGAACTTTTGTGTGATGCATTAAAGAATGAGTGAGTAATGGTTTTGCTTGCTTGTGTGCATCGAGTGCTAAAATGATTTTATGATATTTTAAATGTTATTAACTGCTCTTATGTACATTGAAGTCCTTGATGTGATTAAAGAGTCCTAAGTGTCATTCGAGGACGAATATTCCCAAGTGGGGGATATTGTAAGACCTCGAAAATGAGATAAGGTGTCTAGAGCCTAACGGGTTCGTATTAATGTTATAAGGTCCTAACATGCCTTATTATGTTATATATAGGCAGTGTGAAAAGTTTTAAGTGATTTGGAAGTCGGACGTCAAGGGACGTCCAAGACGTTCGACGAATAGTCGCTTATGTGCCTCATGTGTGAATGCATGCTTAAATTGTATGAATTGAGTCTCATAAGTTTTAAAATGGTTTTAAATGATGTTTAATGTTATTGTATGAAGTTTCGTGAAGTTTGGAGGTCAAACGCCCAAGAACGTCCAAGGCGTTCGAAAGATAGCCCCTAAAATCGTGTGCTATAGCACACGAAAAATCGTCGAAATGGGGGTATGCGCGCTTCAGGGCTATTTTGACCTTGAAAATGGGTCGGAATGGCCGTGAGGGCCAACCGTATGCATAGACAAGGTCTTGACGGACGTATACAAAATTGTTTTGCACTTTTGACATTGGTATCCAGATCACCCAAAAAATGGTATGCTATAGCACACGAAAAATCGTTGAAATGGGGGTATGCGCGCTTCAGGGATATTTTGACCTTGAAAATGGGTTGGAATGGCCGTGAGGGCCAACCTGATGCATAGCCAAGGTCTTTACAAACGTCCACAAAATTTTTTGGCACTTTTGACGTCGGGATCCGGATCACCCAAAAAATGGGGTGCTATAGCACACGAAAAATCATCGAAATGGGGTATAAGCGTTTCGAGGCTATTTTGACCTTGAAAATGGGTCGGAATGGCCGTGAGGGCCAACCGTATGCATAGCCAAGGTCTTGACGGACGTCCACAAAATTTTTTGGCACTTTTGACATCGGGATCCGGATCACCCAAAAAAAC
>JABWTJ010000477.1:669264-706726 GCA_016801875.1 Solanum sitiens | reverse complement strand
AGTAGTATCTTCAAGTTCTATATATTGAGTATTTGAGTTACTAATCTCCTTTGAGATTATATTTCTAATCATGGGACTATTATATGTTACCCATGAAACCCTTGAGTTGAGTATTTCACGCCCATAATTCCGCATCAACCTTATAAGTCAAACAATCTTGAGATGAGAAGTATCTTTGAGTCCTTAAGTTGAGTAGTTTATCCCTATAATTCCGGATGAACCCTATGAGTTGCGAAATCTTTAAATGAGCAGTACCAATGAAGTTCTTGAGTTCCAAGCATTGAGTCCAATTTCTAGTTATTGAAAACCTTGCATTGAGTTTTTACGTCCATAATTCGGCATAACCTTATTTTAAGAAGTTTTTTACAAATGTTACAACTTTGTTTTAAGACTTGAGTTTCGAGTTGAGTAAAGAGTAAATAGTAAAGAACGAAGTTCATTTCTTCAAAAGAGTATCTCAGGACTTTGTATTCCCAAAGAGTAAATGTTTTCACATTTATAATGAGGGAAAACTGAGTTTTCCAAAAGACTTTTGAACGAGAAAAGACATTGAGATTTCCAAAAGAGCCTTTGAGCTAGTTTTTCAGTCAAGATGAAACTATGATTTACAAGAGAGATTTTAAGCTATGTTTTGAGTAATTATCTCAAAGCAAAGAAAGAAGTTGTTTTAAAAAACACTAAGTATATTTTTGGGAGTAGAATTGAGCTCCGATATGGGGATGTGATTTCATATGAACTCAAGTCTCCATAAACCCATGTAACCATCATAGGTAGAAAATGATCAAACATTTTAGATACTCCTTAAGTTAAGCTAGTGGATCCAATAAGTTAAGTAAGGTCCTATGCTGATAACAAATTCTAGGATTGTCCTTGGCAGCATGAGGTAAAACGTTGTACCATCACTTAGGCTCATAGTGGTGGCTTTTTGTTACGGAATCTCCCATATAAATAATATTACATTATTATATAAGTAAAGTTGAGTTTGTAATTGCATTTTATTTAATGAACTAAGGTTCTTATAATGTTTTATAAAGTTTTCTATATACTGCATGCATACTCTTGCTTTATATTTATGCATACTCTTGCTTTATATTGAGTTGAGTATCCAAAGTTGTGTCCCTAGAGTCAAATATCATATTTTTTAGTTATCTAATCTCTGAGTTGAGTATCTTATCCTTGAGTGCTTTTGAGTTGAATAAGTGTGAGTAGTTTTGAGCATCCTTGAGTATTCCTAGAGTTGTGTATGTTAGAAAAGAGGCAAGTATGTTTCCAATTTTATCCAGTTCAAGATTATGTTATACTTTAAAATTCCACTTACATGATCGTACATTCCACGTACTGAGCCATTTGGCCTGCATCTTCTCATTATGCAGACACAAGTATTCAGGACCTTCAACAGGAGCCTTGTTGATACATTCGAGTGTTCAAGTTAGCTATGGTGAGTCTCCTTGCTTCCGGAGGATTTCATTTACCTTTAAGTTATATCAGTTTTTAGGATGTCATGGGTCTTGTCCCGACTTCCATCTTTATCAGTTAGAGGCTTCATAGATAGTAAATATAGTTGAGAAGTCTTTATTATTTATTTTATTAAATGTTTTAGAGACTAAAGTTGCCTTTTATGGCGAGTTGTATATATTTTTTTATATAGAGTTTTGATTGGATTTAAAGTTTGTATCAAGATTTATGAACTTTTATTTCAGTTTTAAGTCTTTGCATGCTTATGTTATTCGTCCGCTTGTAGTCAGCTAGGATGAGGGTTCGCTTGGAAACCAGCAATGGTTCTAGAGTGTCGTCCACGTCCAGGGTGTAGACTCAGGTCGTGACAAATTCACATTAATCTTTTAGTTATAAAATTATAAATTCTCTTTGTTATTATAACTATTGCAAACGTTATTCACACTCTTTAACATTATTTAGTTATAATATTATTAATTCTCATAGTTATTACATTAATTATTTCTATCTTTCATCTTTTCTTGTATTATCTTTTGATAAAAAAAAAATACATATTATTACACCGCCCCTATCTATGTGATAACATGATGTGGTTATTTTTCCTTGGATGTATCATGCTTGATTGAATAAATTGAAAATCGTTTACATGAATATGAACTACATCTTTGTTGGGTGTAAGATAAACATGTGATTATAAAGTTAATAATAATAATCTCATGCAATAACCTAAACATATTAATATTCTATTACACTTATTTTTTGTATTACTATATTTTTGAAGAAGAAACTGTAGGGGCACAAATTAAATATCAGTAATATAGGAGACCATTTATGCAAATTGTAAAAAAAAATCACATTTAGAAAATATATATAAGAAATTTGGTCAAACAATGACTTAAAAACTAACCTAAAAATCATAAAATACTACAATTCACAAAACTTTCTAGCTCTCTCAACAAATATCATTAGTTGAACAACAATGAAAATAAATTTTCTCCCTTTGGATTTTTGGAAGTCTTCTACTAATGTTAACACCGCTAAAGTTTCGTTAAATCATGAAGAAAACTTTGATATCAATGTTTTCATTGTTTGTTTTAATTTAAGAAAGATTTATATTGTCTACATTATTTATATAAATTTTTAAAACTATTTTGCATAAAAAGAAAATTTTCTCAATTAACTATGGGTAGCCAAATAATTATCTTTGATTTATGTATACAGTCTATGGAGAAGTAAAATATGAGAGCCAACAACAAGAACATCATCTATTATGCTATAACTTATAAAATAAAATTTATGACACAAATATTAGCTCTAAAATATAAAATGTAGTTGTTCTCTTCACATGTGTGTATGCCATCTAAATGCTTTAATATTGAATACACGTGTGAAGCACGTCTGTTAAACTGATAAGAATAATATGCAACAAATATTGTCTATAAGGTAAAATTACTGAGAAATGATAATTAGATGATAGAACCTCATCAAATTGAGATACATATATGCATTATTGTATTTAACTAATAAAAATTTTCTTTGACCATCTTCAATGATTCACGTGAATAATAGATATATTTGACGATCCACATTGAACATTCACAAAATAATCTGCAATGGGTTTTTTTGTGCAAAATTTATTACTCAAATATTTAGTTAAATAATCAATACTATTTATATTTACATATAGTTTGAATTGGTAATCATGTGCAATGCTCGTGTCAAAAACTAGTTTACCTAAAACAGTGAATGTCGTTTTAATCAACTGAAAGAACTCCACTAAAAATAAGATTTGTTTGGCTAACAAAAACAGACCCACAAGAAAAGTTACTACCTTCTTCAACAAGAAACCTGGAAACTTTTTCTCATCAATAACATCAACCATTGAAGAGGAATCGGGGTAAAGAAGTAAGAGAGATTTTCTAAATAGACTTTTTCAATAGAAGAGAGTCCTATTAGATAATGTTTATTTCTTTGATTGGAGGAATCTATTCTTTTATTAAAGGAATGCCTTACTCGTGAATTGCTAGACACACTCAAAAACTAGACAGAATAATACAGACATTTGTCCGTTTGAAACAATAACGATTAAGACAATGTTTAGTAGTGATTTCCTAAAAATATTTTGAGTTAATACCTCAAAATACCTTTATATTATTCTTTAATATTTTGATTATAAAATATTGTTATTATTCCTAAACTAAAGTACATTATAACTAAAATCTCATGCAATGCCAAATAGCCTAATATATCCTTTGACCTTTAATTCAACAAATATATTTAAAAAAATTATTCTCACAAAAAATGACATGTGCCACATAAAATCACAATAATTGACAGCTTAAAATATTTTTAAAAATTGATTAACTCTCAAATATTACCTTAGTCACTAATATTATAAGAGAAGTATGTGAAAAGTATTATAAAAATAGTTAACAACAAAAATATTTAAAAACATAGTTGCCTCTCCTAATTCTATCTATCACATAGAGTAAAATAATGAAGGTTTCATATCTATCAATATATATATACATACTAATGTTATGGCACGTGCGTTGCACGTGTATATCATATTATATAGTATACAATATTGTAAAATAGTATACAATATTGTAAAATATGAGTAATATCACTAAATTAATGCTTTTCACTAAATAATTATAAATTGAAACAATAGTGATCAAGTCCTTTTAAATTATTAATGCAGATTCTCATTGAGTTGTCTGTTTTTAAGACTAAAATGACAAAAATTTAGTGAAAAAATTCAAAATTTTAATATGGAGAGAAAGTTACTTTTTTTTTTGTAATATTTTTTTCACTTTGCTCCATTTTGTAAACAACCTAAACAAAAGAAATAGAAAAATAATATCAAAATTAAAAAGGTCACTAAGAGCCTTTTCTCTTGAGGTGATGACTATAAGTGATGGACACCATTTAAGTACAATTTTCTTTTAAGTATTAATAATACAAATTTGATATGTGCATGAAACTAATAACGATTACCATGAATATTGCAAAATCTTATCTTTATACATAATATATCTTTTACAAAATATTATTACTCAATTAATATTTGAGTAAGACTATTATAGAGATGTAATTTTACAAAAACTGTAATTCTATAGATAATTTCAACACTCTTATAAGTAGAGTGTTCACTACTAAAATACTTCTAAAAACAGGAAATAAAAGCGAAGGACAGTGTCACTCCAAAAAGCGACGCTATTAGACACACTATCTGTCGCTTTTTAATTAAAAATTATTATATATAAAATTAAAAAAACCAGTCTGTCACTTTTTATTAGTTTCAATTGTTTAATTATTTTTTGTGTAACCGACAAGCATCCTTAAGTCTGTCGCTTCTTGGTCAAAATATCTGGTCAACTATTTTTAAAAAAGCAACGGACAGTGTCTCTTAGTCCGTCTCTTTTTGGTCAAAACCTTAGTCAAATATTTTTTATAAATAAAAAGACGGACATAGAGACGTTGTCTGACGCTTTTTATTAAATATATGATAGACATATCAAGTTTTTTCTTATTTCCCCTCTCTATAAACACTTATTCTCTCCCAGACCCTCTGTCGATATTCCTCGCCTCCTCGCTTCCCCGTCGCCGCCCTTGCAGTGTGTCCATTCCTCGTCGCCGATCGCCGTCCTTCTTGTTAGTGATAGCTTCTGCCTCTCCTAATTTGTTAAGGTAAGTGTTAATTTTATTTTTTGATTCTAGGTATTATAATTGATGGTTTGTTAGTAAATGTTTTTTTTGTTGTTGCGTTGCATTATTCAATTGTTAATTTCATTTGATTATTGTAAATTAGGTATCAGGAACTGAAGATTTTTATTTTAAGGTTATTTTTTTTGAAAAAAAATGGGCATTTTTGAAATGGGCATTGTTAGTTAGTGAAGAATTAGTTTTTTATTTATTTTAGGACTAGCTTAAACTTGAAAATATGTTATGTGAGGTTGAATGATTGCTTGTCAGTTAGTAAAGTGGTAATTTGAAGTTAGGAATTAGTAATTAATGAAGTGTTATGATTAGGTGATGAATGTTTGAATGTCATAAATATATATTGATGAATGTTTAAATTTAATCAATATATATTGATCGGATGATATTTTTTGTAATTAAAACTTAAATATCTATAACTAATTGTTTGATTATAAGTTTGTATATAACTAATTTTATAGATTTAGATATCAATTTGAATTTAGAATTTGAAGTTAAACTCAGAACTTGAACTTGAACTTTTAGAATTTGAACTTGAACTTAGAACTTAAACATAGATCTTGAACTTGAACTTGAACTTAGAATTTTAAGTTGAACTTAGACTTGAAGTTGAAATTGGACGTAAACGTGAACTTAGAACTTGAAATTTATTTGAAGTTGAACTTAGAACTTGAATTATATTTGATTTTTTAGGACTACTAATAATTTGAATTTGACATTTTAGAACTAGCTAGTTTGAGTTTTGAATTATAGGAGTACTTTCAATTTGTGATTTTAAGACTAATTTAAATTTATAATTTAGGACTAGTTTGAATTTGAGATTTTAGGACTAGTTTGATTTTTGAATTCTAGGAATACTTTAAATGTTTTATTATAAGACTAGTTGGAATTTGAAATATATTACGGTTAGTTTGAATTTGTGATTTTAAGAGAAGGGATTTGAATTACAACTTAATTAGAACTTATAGTTAATTAAATTTAATTAATTACTATTGATTAATTAATTAAGATTTATCTTTGTTGAAATCATTAACTAACTGAATTTAATTAAACAAAACAAAGCATATTTTGAAGTTGAACTTAGATTTAAACTTTAAATTAGAATTTGAACTTGAAATTAGAACTTGATATTGAACCTGAAATTAGAATTTGATGTTGAACTTAGACTTGAACTTGAAATTACAACTTGAGTATATATATATATATATATATATATATGTGCTAGGCAACTGAGGAAGCTCAACATCTAAAAATATTGATACAAGACTATATTGTTTCTTTCATAAAAGTAGGAGATAAAGTTGGTGCTTCTAAATTTGAAAAGTTCAATTAATATTGTTTTCGATAATGTGTTGTGTCCATCTAGCATTGATACTTTGCTTTAATTTTGTGATGATTTATTTGCGGCGATCGAGTGTTTGTTTAGTATAAGTACCAACACTAGTTTATTCTATTGATTACAAAATTGATATTCTTGCAAGATCGATTTTTGTCCATCTAGTGTTGATATTAAGTTTTACTTTAAGAATAATGTTTTTTTAGCATAAGTACCAACACTAATTGATCCTATTGATGACAAAATTGATTTTCTTGCTAGATCAATTTATGTCCATCTAGTGTTGACAATTATCTTTAATTTAGGAATAATGTGTTTGTTTAGCATAAGTACCAACACTAGTTGACCCTGTGATGACAAAATTGGTTTTCTTGCAAGATCGATTTGTGTCCATCTATTGTTGACACTTAGCTTTAATTTAGGAATAAAGTGTTTGTTTAGCATAAGTACAAACACTAGTTGATCCTATTGGTGACACAAGTGATTTTCTTGCAAGATACATTTTGTCCATCTAGTGTTGATATTTTGCTTTAATTTAGGAATAATGTGTTTGTTTAGCATAAGCACCAACACTAGTTGATCCTATTGATGAAAAAATTGATTTTCTAGCAAGATCGGTTTGTGCCCATCTAGTGTTGACACTTTGCTTTAAAATTAAACCAGAATAAATAATGTTATATTTGGTAGATTTAGTTATTTGAATTTAGTCAATACTAATTTAGTTAAAGTTAAAAAATTTAAGTTGTTTAAGTTAGAAAAAATATTGTGATTTATTTGGTGGATTTAGTTGTTGTATTAATTCAAAATTAAACTAGTGAAAGTTGATAAGTTTTTAAAATAAGTTAGAAAAAATAATTTGATTTAGTTGGTGGATTTATTTGTTGGAATGAAGTCAATGCTAAACAAGTTAAAGTTAAAAAATTGTTATGTTATTTAAATAAGTTAGAAAAAATAATGTGGTTTAGTTGGTGGATTTAGTTGTTGTATTAAGTCAAAACTAAACTACTTAAAGTTGTTCAAATAAGCTGGAAAAAATAATGTGATTTAGATGGTGAATTTATTTGTTGGTATTAAGTCAATACTAAAGTAGTTAAAGTTAAAAAAATTGGTAAGTTGTTTACATAAGTTAGAAAAAATAATGTGGTTTAGTTGCTGTATTTAGTTCTTGTATTAAGTCAAAACTAAACTAGTTAAAGTTTTTAAGTTGTTTAAATAAGTTAGAAAAAATAATGTGATTTAGTTCGTGGATTTAGTTGTTGGAATTAAGTCATAAATACTGAATTAGTTAAAGTTAAAAAATTGTTAAAGTGTTTAAATAAGTTAGACAAAATAATGTGATTTAGTTGGTGAATTTAGTTGTTAGAATTAAGTCATCAATACTAAACTAGTTAAAGTTAAAAATTGTTAAGTTGTCCGAATAAGTTAGAAAAAATAATGTGATTTAGTTGGTGGATTTAGTTGTTGGAATTGAGTCAAAACTAATTCAATATCGATATTTTTGTAGATGAATCATAGTTTGTCGATTTATAATATGCATTATGAAACTTGTGCTGGGTTGAAACTCTAGTTTATTGACGGTGTTAGAAATTTTATTAAACATACAATGACACTTGACATTTTCAAGAATAATTGATTGGTTAGGTGTCCTTATAGTGTATGTAAGTATTTAATTTTTTTTTTTTGAACCAGATAGATTTATGGTTCATTTGTACCGTAGTGTATTTAAGCGTAGATAGTTTGTATGGATTGATTAGAGAAATTGATGGATTGGATGGTATGTTTTATAATTCGATGACTCTGGATGTATATAATAGAATCGCACCACATGACTAAATTAAGGTTTAACAGGTTAGGGTTGAACATGATAGGGTTGATGAAATTATCAATGATGTTTTGGGGGTTCAAGGTGGGATGGAACCGGAACAATATTTTGATCAAGCTTCTAATGAAGAAGCAAGACGCATCTATTATCAATTAGAAAAGTCTAGTTTTCCACAATGTGAAGGGAGTCCACATTCTTCCTTGTTCATTGCGGTTAGATTAATAAATATTAAATCAGATTGTAATGTTCCTAATGCGGCTTGAACTCAATGGTTAATATTTTGGGTGAACTAGTTAATCCCGAGTTTAACATACCAAAGAACTTCTACCAGGCAAAGCATTTGGTGTCCAAGTTAGGAAAGATGTATGATAGAATTCATTGTTGTGTTAATGAATGTATTTTATTTTACAAGACTGATAGTGAATTAGAAAATTGTATGTTTTGTCGATGTGCTCGTTATGAGAGGACTCCGGCTAGAAAGGTGGTCCCGGTTCATGTGATGCATTATCTACCTCTCATTGCTAGGTTAAAGAGGTTGTATGCATCGATGAGGTTTGCCCCACATATATCCTGATTTTGCTAGTGAACGAAGAAATGTTAGATTGGGCTTGTGTTCAGATGGATTTACACAATTCTCTAATGCAGCTTCGCCTTATTCATGTTTGCCGGTATTTCTTAATCAGTATAATTTTCGTCCTGAAATGTGCATGACCAGTACCTACATCTTTCTAAGTAGTCTTATTCCAGGTCTCCTTAATCCAAAAAGTTTGATTGATGTCTATCTACAACCAATGATAGATAAACCCAAATTGACACCCCCAATTCCCAAACACAAATTGTTGCCTTCTCTCTTCTTTCTCTCTCCCAAAAAGAAGAACTCCATTGGAGAACTAGGCCAAGGTCTTTTGGAAGAAAGAAGTCAATTTTCCTCCATAAATGTTGATCAAATACCATGGTATGATAACACTTCACCTTTGGGATTACTTTCCCCAAAGGGTTCTTCCAAAAATTGATTTCAAAAAGATGATTTCTTATGGATTTCTTTCTAATACGAATTTCCTCTTCTAAATTGAATTGTATATGGTTTCTTTTGATTATTATTCTTATATTATGATGAATATGATTCAATTATGTTAGTTGTTGATGATTGTACCTTGTATGTGGTAGGGATGATGAAATTGACCCAATTCCACAACCCTAGGTTATGAACTAGTTATGAATTGAGTTTTAGTGATTCTGTTGACTTCATTATTGTATTAATTACTATTATGTGATGATATTACACCCATTATTGGGTGGAATTTGATGGTTGATGGTAAAACCTTTGATGGTGGCTTGCGAAGGAAATAGTGTAAGTCTTTGTGATATCAAACCTTTACTTCAATTATGGTGGCTTGTACTTGGTGATGAAGTTTAATTGAAGTATACCTTATGATTGAATTAAGTAGGTTTTGGGATTATGATGCAATTGAAATGTCTTCATTATGTATATAGTGAGATTATGTTTAGATGTAATGATATAAGGTTGGTTATGAAGTACCTATTTGCCATACTATAATATAATGATGTTAAAGTGTTAATCTCACATGTGAGGGTTGTATTGAAAGGATGTTCTCATGATATTCCTATTGAGATAAAGACTATGAATATACAAGGATTAGTCTCCTATGACCTAAACTAAGTTATGATTGTTAAAGAATGACATTTCAAAGGGGACTCTACCTTAGCACCGAGTGAACTAGAAGTGAGGAGTGTGCCTTCCCACATAGGGAAGGTAGGTTCACTATTGTACTCATGAGATTGGAGAATGAATATATTGCATGGAGCATAAAAAGGGTCCCAAACACATCTTCTAATTCTTGTACTATGTTGCCCCCATAGGAATACTAGCTAGTGGATCCACATAGACGCTATGTTCATGTTTTGATACTACCTTGGCAAGTAGTCCACCTTCTTTCGGTGTAGGGTTCTTTAAGGGACCTGACCAAGTGACTCGACATAGGCATGGGCGTGGCAAAGGGTTGGCATGACTGACTTAGACAAAGGCTAAAATGCGGGTGGAATCAGTCATGCGTTGTGTGAGAAAAGTGTTGTAATGGTCAAATGGGTTCAAAATATGTTGGGAAGACAGTGTCAAGACATGACATGGGCGTTGGCAAGACAACAACCCATCACATGGTCTGGTCAAATGCGGGGAAATTGAGCTGAGATAAATTGAAGCAATGTCAATTATGTATGAAACGCAACAAGAAAACAAGAAATGGCACGAGTGGATTAAAAGTCAGCATTGCCAAAGCAATGCAGCGGCAAGCGTCGGCAGGGCGTCGGCAGGGCACAGGCATGGCAAATGTACGGATGGATTCAGGTGGGATTTGATGAGGAAATGACTATACAATGTTTAGAAATTTTATTGGAGTCAAAAATGTTGAAGGAAAATGCAGCAAAGGGGTCGAAATCCAGTCAGCAAAGATCACATGCCAAGCATATGCGACAGTTACCTCTTTGTAACCTTTTGTGTCAAGATTCGTTGTATCTTGTAATAGATTTTTGAATTCAAATTTTGAATGCTTCTTATCAGTTGGGGATGTCAACTAAACTATATTCTGTAGGCTAAGCATTTGACAAGTGTTGGACATGTGTCATAACACTATGCTATCTAAAACACAAGGCTGCCACATGTGTCTATAAATGGACAGCCTTGGTGTTGGACGTTTTGGAGACTAAGTATTGGGATAGAATTGTTATCCTAAAGGTGAAAGAGGGAATAGGAAGTCCAGAAATTTCACCAAGACACTTAGAATAAAACGTGAGGGTTTTAGAAAATGTCTAAGGCAGATATCGACTTGTGATTGGTCTTAAGTCAAAGTTAAAGTCGAAAGTTGGACAAAATTGTTCTTCAACGAGTGAGTCCTTTGTATTGATTTTGAGAATAAATATAAAGGTTGGGTCTGCCCGTACATTTGTGTGTTGAGTGTATGTTAAAGTTTGAAAAACAATTTATGGCGAAAAAGAAGAAAAACGTCTTTGAACGTTAGGCAGATTACGCTGCGAAAGGGCTGAGTCGAGTGAGACTTGACTGCATGTAGGTTGGACTAACTTTCTGCACGGAATTAAGGTAGAATAGTTTGCCCTTCTCACAGGTTCCATGACACCGGATTCCACATTAGCTCATGTGGTCTATGTTGGTTAAGGAAATATGTTCCCAAAAGTAAAAATGAAGTAATAAAGTGAACTCTAAGTAGGAGGACTTGAGGGGTTTGACTTAGTCTAGGTACGGCTATGGGACTCTAGCTACCTATACATTGCACTAGTTAACCTTGAGGGAAGTCTTAGAAGGATGTTCTTATGTTCTTATACTCTTATAAAGTGAATGATATGCATATGTTGACTTTATATGTTAATGATACTATATGATATTGGTTTCGCATATGAACATGTTGTTGATCTCTATTGCTAAATATGATGATGACTACTCTTGATGCTACGGTATGTAAAGCAAGGCATTGCTTATGGTCCTTGTTTGATTTATTTGGTTTAGTGAGGTTATGGGGCCTTACTTAGTCCTTGCATTAGTGGATTTAATGGGGGTTTGTGAGTAAGGGTCTCGCTTATGTTATGATGTTACGGACTCTTATACATGCTTGTTGATGTTATAACTTGATGTTAGGCTTTTTTGGTGATGTGTTCAATTATGTTGATATGCATGTTGACTTGTGTATACATGATGATGGTGGTTTTGTGTTGTATATGATCTTGACTTAAGGATTATGTGCTTATTGTCTTGTATTGGTTCTTTATTATGCATAAGGCTTTTCAAAGTGACTTTGTATGCTTTTGAACAAATGTCCCTTTTTATCATGATTTCTATGTTGTGTGTGCATATTTTTCCATACTTAGTACAAGTGATGTGCTAACTCTATTTTTCCCTTTTCCCCAAACATTTTAGGTTCCGTCCGTTGAGGAGGTTGTGGCTATTTGGAAGGAAGGCTTGGATCATTTTTCCAAGTGTGGGTATGTCCTCAAGTTCCGAGGATGATGCCTTTTTCTCACTCTAGCTAAGTTACATTGTTATAGTCTAAAAATAATCATTTCACTCTTATTTCAAGATATTGTTGTAAGCCCTAAGTAGAATTTTACACATTTGTGTAAGAGCTATGCCCATATTGTTCTATTCTCTTTAGATTGTTTAATATGAGACATCCCTATTAAGACTATATTGTGTATGTTATATATATGTGAAATTAAAGTAGAGACTATGTAACCTTCTTATACGAGGACTCTAAGTAAACTCGCTATGTATATTATGTGTAAGAGAGAGGTCTATGTAAACCTCATGAAGTAGATGTAGACGAAAATTTTTAATTTTCCACACTTTTTAACCTATGAATGCAATGATGAAAGCTAAGAGTCTAGTCTTAGTCCTCTTTGAGGACGAAGATGCCGGTTACATCTACGGATTGCTCCCCGAATTTGACAAACTGGTATCAGAGCATGAGGTTGAATATCCCTAGAAAAGATGTTCCATTAAACCACGTCTATGTAGGTTCTTATTCATAATTGTGAATTCGCCACACTTATCAATAAGAGACTGTGATACTTAGGAAACTCTCATCTTCTTGCATTCCTATGTCGTGCCTCTAGAGTCTTATTATGTACTTTTAACTAAATCTTGTATCGTGGTTACAGGTATGAATACTCGAAGGGAAGCTGCAAGAAAGGTCCGAAGAAGGCATTGCTAATGTGGGAGATAATTACAACCAAGCTCCGCCACAAGACAACCAAATGCCTCCTCTTGAACAAGTGCCTATGGGTGATCAAGTTCCGGTTGTTCCTCCACCTATGACAGATGGAGAGATAAGGACGACTTTTCTCAATTTCGCCCAAACCATGACCTCTAAAGCTAATGCCCTCACTTCTCAAGTCCAATCCATGACGGCCTATTTGAATAGGGAGGTTGGACCCCGAGTGCCTCACCATGCTAACAACATGGCTTCTCGTTTGAGAGAATTTACTAGAATGAACCCACCTTTGTTCTTCGGTTCGAAATTGGATGAAGACCCTCAAGATTTCCTTGATGAGGTCTATAAGATTCTTTATGCTATGCTTGTGACCTCAATTGAGAAGGCCGTGATGGAGGCCTACCAACTCAAAGATGTGGCCCAAACTTGGTACATACAATGGAGTGATAAAAGGGCATTAAGAGGTGGTTCGGTGACTTGGGAGATGTTCAAGAAGTCTTTCCTTGATAGGTTTTTTCCTGGAGAGTTGAGGGAAGCTAAGGTTGAAGAATTCATAAACTTTGTCAAGGAGGTATGAGTGTACTTGACTATTCCTTGAAGTTTACTAAATTGTCCAAGTATGCTCCAACCTTGGTATCTAACCTAAGGGATGAGATGAGTCATTTTCTTACGGGGCTGTCCGAAGACTTGGTAGAAGAATGTCGTTCGGCTATGCTTCATGATAATATGAATATCTCTTGTCTCATGGTTCATGATCAACAAGTGGAAGAAAGTAGGCTAAGGAGAAAGAATAGGGAGGCCAAGAAGGTAAGGTCTTATGAAGGTGGTTCTTCTAAAGGTAGGTTTGACATTCAAGACAAGACTAGGTTCAAGAAGAGTTTTTCTAATCAAGTTCCTTCCAAATTCCCCAAGGCTCGTGATGATAGGGTGTCTAACCCTAAATTTCAAAAGGGTAGGGGTACTAGTTAACCAATCAAGAAGCCAACTTATGGAAAGTGTGCCAAGAAACATTATGGTGATTGCCTCGTTGGGACGAACAATTGCTTTGGATGTGGCAAGAGTGGCCACTAGGTTAGGGATTGCCCTAATTTGAAGGGGAAAGAAAAAGGAAGTGGGAAAGCTCAAGCTAGTGGTTCTAATGTTGATGCTCCAAGAAAGAATCACTTTCATGCTCTTCGCTCCAGGGGTGAACAAGAGAGCTCTCCTGATATGGTGACCGGTATATTACAAGTCTTCTCTATTGATTTTTATTCTTTAATTGATCCTGGTGCTACAATATCTTTTGTTACTCCTTTGGTAGCTAGAAAGTTTGATATTTTGACCGATTATGTAAATGAACATTTTATGGTAACTACCCCGGTAGGTGATTCGGTGGTAGCAAAGAGGGTATATAGAAATTGTCCTATAATGAACCAGTAGAGTTACTCATGTTGAATTAGTAGAACTTGATATGGTTGATTTTGATGTAATTTTGGGGATGGATTGGTTGCATGATTGTTTTTCTTCCATTAATTATAGAACAATAATTGTTAAGTTCAATTTTCCAAATGAACCCGTCTTAGAGTGGACGGGGGAAAATTCTATTCCTAGAATTCATATCATCTCTTGTCTTAAGGCTTGTAAAATTATCTAAAAATGGTGTTTATACCATATTGTAAGAGTCAAAGATTTGGACTCCGAAAATCCTCCTGTTAAGTGTCCCTGTAGTGAGGGGATTTCTGAAGGTCTTTCCTAATGATCTTACCGGAATCCCTCCCAAACTGGAAAGTGATTTTGGTATTAACTTGCTACCGGATACCAACCGCGTTTCAGTTCTTCCTTATCAGATGGCTCCGGCCGAATTGAAAGAGTTTAAGGCTCAACTCAAGGACTTACGAGACAAAGGCTTCATTAGACCTAGTATTTCTCCAAGGGATGCACCGGTATTGTTTATGACGAAGAAGGATGGTCCCTTAGAATGTGCATTGATTATCGCCAACTCAATAAAGTCACTATTAATAATAAGTAACCTCTCCCTCAGATTGACGACTTGTTTGATCAACTACAGGGGCAAGCTACTTTTCTAAGATTGACTTGAGATAGGGGTATCACCAACTTTGGGTGAGAGGTGCGGATATAACAAAAATGGCATTTAAAACTAGATATGGTCACTATGAGTACTTAGTAATGTCCTTTGGTCTCCCTAATTCCCCGACAGCATTTATGGACCTAATGAATAGGTGGTTCGACGTTACCTATATTCATTTGTCATTGTATTCATTGACGACAACTTTGTATATTCGAAAAATGAGGGTGAACACATGGACCATTTATGAGTGGTTTTGCAAGTTCTTAAGGAACACCAACTATTTTCCAAGTATAGAAAATATGAGTTTTGGCTGAGGTCGGTGGAGTTTCTTGGTCATATCATCTCCAATGAGGGAGTTGAGGTTTATCCAAGGAAAATTGAGGCGGTGAAAAATTGTCCTAGACCATTGACTCCAACCGACATTAAGAGTTTTATGGGTCTAGCCGGATACTATAGGAGGTTTGTGGATGTTTTTGCATCTATTGCTTCTCCCTTGACTACCTTGACCCAAAAGAGTGTGAAATTTGAGTGGTCGGAAGAATGTGAAAGAAGCTTCCAAATTTTGAAAGATAGGCTTACTTCTGCTCCGATATTGACTTTACCAGAGGGTACTAAGGGTTTTGTGATATATTGTGATGCATCCCGAGTGGACTTGGGGTGTGTTCTTATGCAACATGGGAAAGTAGTAGTCTATGCCTCTAGACAACTTAAGGTGCATGAGAAGAATTATCCAACTCCTGATATTGAGTTACCGGCCGTGGTATTTTCCTTGAAAATATTGATACATTACTTGTATGGTTTTCTTGTTGATGTGTATACCGACCATAAGAGTCACTCAAAAAGAGTTAAATATCCTACAAAGAAAATGGTTGGAATTGTTGAATGATTACGACATTAGTGTTCTCTACCACCCCGGTAAAGCCAATGTTGTTGTGGATGCTCTAAGTCGTATGACCATGTGTAGTGTGTCTCATGTACATTAAGCCAAGAAAGACCTAGTGAAAGATGTTGATAGGTTGGCTCGTTTGGGTGTTAGATTGGAAGATTCCCTAAATGGTGATTTTATGGTCCATCATAACTCTGAATCATCTTTGGTGGTTGAGGTTAAGTCTAAGCAACACCTTGATGAATTAGTGATGGAGTTGAAGGGATCGGTTCTTGGTAAGCTTATTGAGTCATTCTCCTTGGGGGTGGCACTTTGAGGAATCAAGAAAGGTTGTGTTCCCAATGTTGATGATTTGAAAAACCGGATTCTTGAGGAAGCCCATGGTTCCCGTTTTATATTCATCCGGCTTCTACTAAGATGTATCATGACATTAGAGATGTTTTTTGGTAGGATGGATTAAAGAGGGACATAGCAGAATTTATTGCAAAGTGTACAAATTGCCAACAAGTGAAAGTCGAGCACCAAAAGACGTCTAGGACTAGATTGACAAAGTCCGCTAATTTTATTCCCGTCAAGTCCACTTACTCGGCGGAGGATTATGCAAGGATCTTCATAGATGAGATTGTGTGTCTTCATGGTATTCTGTTATCGATCATATCGGATAAAGGTGCATAATTAACATATAGGTTTTGGAGGTCATTCCAAAAAGGGTTGGGTACAAAGGTGAAGTTAAGCACCGCTTTTCATCCTCAAACGGATGGTCAAGCAGAGCGTACTATTCAAACCCTAGTGGATATGCTTAGGTATTATGTGATCGACTTCAAAGGAAATTGGGATGATCATTTGCCTTTGGTTGAGTTCTCTTATAACAATAGTTACCATTCTATCATATCCATGGATCCTTTTGAATCTTTGTATGGTAGGAGATGTAGATCTCTGGTTAGATGATTTAAAAATGGTGAGTTTTCACTTCTTGGTCCCGAATTTGTATATGAGGCTTTATAGAAGGTTCATGTCATAAGGATAGGTTGAAGACGGCCTATAGTCGGCAAAAGTCTTATGCCGACAATAGAAAAAGAGAGCTTGAATTTGAAGAATGTGATAAAATGTATTTAAAAATTTCACCCAAGAAAGGGGTGATGAAGATTGGCATGAAATGGAAATTGATTCCTCGTTATGTGGGTCCCTATGAAATTTTGCTAAGGGTTGGCAATGTTGCGTAAGAGTTGAGACTACCTAGTGAACTAGCTTCGGTTAATCTGGTGTTCCATGTCTCCATGCTTAAGAAGTGCATTGGTGATCCTAAGTCCATTCTTCCTATTAAGGGTCTAGGAGTGGATGAGAAAATCTCTTATGAGGACGTTTCGATTAAAATGTTTTACCGTCACATGAAGAAATTGAGGAACAAGGAGGTGGCCTCCGTAAAAGTTTGATGGAGAAACCACCTAATTGAGGGAGAAACATGGGAGGCCAAGGCCGACATGAAGTCCCGTTACCCTCTCTTTGATATTTAAGGTTAATTGTTACTAATAATAATAAATCAATGAGTTAATTTGAATTTGACCTGTCTTGAAAAGATATGTATATTATGGTAAAAGGTTTTTGTGCTAAAATGAAGTTCATGGAAAAATGCTCTTATGCTTGATTTTCACATATTTGTGTATTTGGTATTCTTTTTGCCTTTATGAAATGATATTGAGTATGTTGATAGGGTGAATTTTGGCATAATTGACTCTTTAATTAAATGTTGAGCTCATGTTGTTGTGATTTTGAGCTCTTATGTGTAGTAATTGAAGTTTTGAATTTCTATGTGTAAGTGCTATGTTGTTATGATAATTTGAGTTGTAACTCATGTTGATTGTGTATGTTGTTGGTTGGGCTTCTAGTATTGAGACTATCCTTCCCTTTAAAAGATTTTTAGTGTCATTCAGGGACGAATGTTCCAAGGGGGGGGGGGGATAATGTTACCCTCTGAAAGTCTAAAACCTAATATAGAGCCTCACATTAGTTTCTAATGTTTGTAACACTTTTTTAAGGTTAATAATAATGTATAAAAGTCATTTAGGAAGTTTTGGATTCATAACGTCAAAGAACGTCCATGACGTCCGGAGACTAGTGCAAGAGGTGCTAGTGTGCCTTAGTCTATTTCACAGGGTTTTAGGAGTAGGAAATTCATGAAATTTGGTGGAAAGGTGTCTAACACATATTATAGTAGGCTTAGGTTCAAAACGTATACGACTCCCCAAGTACCACACTAAGGGTCCTTGAGAAGGACCCTTTCATTTCGACCCAAAGCTCTCAAATGTGTCAGTGCATGCAGTGTCCACCTACGCTTGCCATCGACGGGGATAGGTGAAACGACGGATCATTGATGCCTCCGTCGTTTCACACTTAGACACTTTTCCAAAAGTGGCCAAAATGCAGATCTCTAAACTCGTCGATGGACCTGCAGGACGGTTGGTCCCAAGACCCGTAGACTGACCTACGACCGTAGGTCGTGGTCTCGTAGGTCAGGCCTGCAATTCGCTGGTGAGTTTTATTGAGTTCATTTAATTATTTAGTTTAGTTAGGAGGTTAATTAGGGATTAGGGGGTCTTTAATTAGGTTAGATAAGTCACTATATAAACTACCATAAGCCTCAACCCAAATTAACACCTGCTAATTCCCAAACATAAATTGCTCTTCCTTCTCTCTTCTTTCTCTCTCCCAAAAAGAAGAACTTCATTGGAGAACTAGGTCAAGGTCTTTTGGGAAGAAAGAATTCAATTTTCCTCCATCAATCTTCATCAAATACCAAGGTATGGAAACTCTTCAACTTTGGGATTTCTTTCCCCAAAGGGTTCTTCCAAAAATTGATTTCAAAAAGATAATTTCTTATTACTTTCTTTCTAATACGAATTTGTTCTTCTAAATTGTATTATCTATGGTTTATTTTTATTATTATGCTTATATTATGATTAATTATGATTCAATTATGTTAGTTCTTGATGATTATACCTTGTATGTGGTAAGTATGATGAAATTGACCCAATTCCCTAACCCTAGGTTATGGAGTAGTGATGAATCATGTTGAACTATGTTGAACTATCTCCTAGTTCTTGAATTATGTTTCCCCCATAGAAATACTAGATAGTCAATCCACAAAGATGTTATGTTCATTTTTTGTTACTACCTTGGCAAGTAGTCCACCTTCTTTCTTTGTAGGGTTCCATGACACTGGATTCCACATTAGCTCATGTGGTCTATGTCAGTTAAGGAAAGATGTTCCCAAAAGTAAAAAACGAAGTAATAAATTGAACTCTAACTAGGAGGACTTGAGGGGTTTGACTTAGTCTAGGTAGGGGTATAGGACTCTACATATATGCACTAGTTAGCCTTGAGGGAAGTCTTAGAAGGATGTTCTTATGTTCTTATACTCTTATAAAGTGAATGCTATGCATATGTTGACTTTACATGTTAGTGATATCATATGATATTTGTTTCACATATGAAGATTTTGTTGGTCTCTATTGCTAAATATGATGATGAGTACTCTTGATGCTATGTTATGTAAACCTAGGCATTGCTTATGGGTCCTTGTTTGGTTTACTTGGTTTATTGAGGTTATGGTGCCTTACTTATTCCTTGCACTAGTGGACTTAATGGGGGTTTGTGAGTAAGGGTCTTGCTTGTGTTATGAGGTTATAGACTCTTATACATGCTTGTTGATGTTATAACTTGATGTTAGAATTTTTTTTATTATGTGTTCAATTATGTTGATATGCATGTTTACTTAACTATACTTGATGATGTTGGTCTTGTGTTGTATATGATCTTGAATTAAGGAATATGTGCTTATTGGCTTGTATTCGTTCTTGATTGCACATAAGGCTTTTCAAAGTGACTTTGTATGCTTTTGAACAAATGTCCCTTTTTAGCATGGTTTCTATGTTTTGTGTGCATATGTTTCCATACATAGTACAAGTGATGTGCTAACCCCTATTTCACCCTTTTCCCCAAACATTTTAGGTTCTGGACGTTGACGAGGTTGTGTCCATTTGCAAGTAATGCTTGGATCATCTATCCAAGTGTGGGTATGTCCTCAAGTTCCGAGGATGATGCCTTTTTCTCACTCTATCTATGTTACATTGTTAAAGTCTAAAGACAATCATTTCACTCTAGGTGTTTCAAGATATTTTTGTAAGCCCTAAGTGGCATTTATACGTTTGTGTAAGGGCTATGTCCATATTGTTCTATTCCATTTAGATGGTTTAATATGAGACATTCCTATTAAGGCTATATTGCGTATGTTATATATATATGTGTGACATAAAAGTAGAAGACTATTTAATATTCTTATACGAGGAGTCTAAGTAAACTCGCTATGTATATATTATGTGTAAGCGATAGGTCTATGTAAACCTCATGAAGTAGATGTAGACGACAAGTTTTAATTTTCAGCACTTTTTAACCGATGAATGTAATGATGAATGCTAAGAGGCTAGTCTTAGTCCTCTCCGAGGACGACGACGCCGGTTACGTCTAGGGGATGCTCCCCGGATGTGACATTAACAATTAAAATTCTTGGAATATTTAAGAGTTAATTCTTGGATGTTTTTCCTATCATTTTGAGAGAGTCTATTTGAATCTTTTTGACGAGTCTTCTATAATTTCTAATAATTTGATTCAAGACTCAAGAAAGTGACTATGAGAGTGAGAGTAATGTATTCATGATTCTACCTTGTCATCATTACATCTTTCTTATCATGAACTATAACTCTTGAATTCATAATTCACATTCAAGACAGAGTTAAGAGTAGAGTTCAAGAGAGAACTAGGATGTAGAGCTGAAGAAAGTACTTAAGTTCAATCGTGAATCCTTTGAAATCAATTATTGATTCGAGCTAAGTTTTGAGGAAGTAAGTATGAGAATTAGAAGAGTCATATACATGATTTCCTTATTGATGTTTTCACCCTTGAGTCGTGTCGATCATGACCGTAGCTACCGCTTGAACTCCATCAGTTGAGTACATTTGAGATGAGTAGTATCTTCAAGTTCTATGTATTGAGCATTTGAGTTCCTAATCTCCTTTGAGATTATAATTCTAATCATGGGACTATTAGATGTTACCCATGAATCCCTTGAGTTGAGTAGTTCACGCCCATAATTCTGCATCAACCTTATAAGTCAAACAATCTTGAGATGAGAAGTATCTTTGAGTCCTTAAGTTGAGTAGTTTATCCCTATAATTCCGGATGAACCCTATGAGTTGCGAAATCTTTAAATGAGCAGTACCAATGAAGTTCTTGAGTTCCAAGCATTGAGTCCAATTTCTGGTTATTGAAAACCTTGCATTGAGTTTTTACGTCCATAATTCGGCATAACCTTATTTTAAGAAGTTTTTTACAAATGTTACAACTTTGTTTTAAGACTTGAGTTTCGAGTTGAGTAAAGAGTAAATAGTAAAGAACGAAGTTCATTTCTTCAAAAGAGTATCTCAGGACTTTGTATTCCGAAAGAGTAAATGTTTTCACATTTATAATGAGGGAAAACTGAGTTTTCCAAAAGACTTTTGAACGAGAAAAGACATTGAGATTTCCAAAAGAGCCTTTGAGCTAGTTTTTCAGTGAAGAGGAAACTATGATTTACAAGAGAGCTTTTAAGCTATGTTTTGAGTAATTATCTCAAAGCAAAGAAAGAAGTTGTTTTAAAAAACACTAAGTATATTTTTGGGAGTAGAATTTAGCTCCGATATGGGGATGTGAGTTCATATGAACTCAAGTCTCCATAAACCCATGTAACCATCATAGGTAGAAAATGATCAAACATTTTAGATACTCATTAAGTTAAGCTAGTGGATCCACTAAGTTAAGTAAGGTCCTATGCTGATAACAAATTATAGGATTGTCCTTGGCAGCATGAGGTAAAACGTTGTACCATCACTTAGGCTCATAGTGGTGGCTTTTTGTTACGGAATCTCCCATATAAATAATATTACATTATTATATAAGTAAAGTTGAGTTTGTAATTGAATTTTATTTAATGAACTAAGGTTCTAATAATGTTTTATAAAGTTTTCTATATACTGCATGCATACTCTTGCTTTATAATGAGTTGAGAATCCAGAGTTGTGTCCCTAGAGTCAAATATCATATTTTTTAGTTATCTAATCTCTGAGTTGAGTATCTTATCCTTGAGTGCTTTTGAGTTGAATAAGTGTGAGTAGTTTTGAGCATCCTTGAGTATTCCTAGAGTTGTGTATGTTAGAAAAGAGGCAAGTATGTTTCCATTTTTATCCAGTTCAAGATTATGTTATACTTTAAAATTCCACTTACATGATCGTACATTCCACATACTAGAGTGTCGTCCACGTCCAGGGTGTAGACTCAGGTCGTGACAAATTCACATTAATCTTTTAGTTATAAAATTATAAATTCTCTTTGTTATTATAACTATTGCAAACGTTATTCACACTCTTTAACATTATTTAGTTATAATATTATTAATTCTCATAGTTATTACATTAATTATTTCTATCTTTCATCTTTTCTTGTATTATCTTTTGATTAAAAAAAATACATATTATTACACCGCCCCTATCTATGTGATAACATGATGTGGTTATTTTTCCTTGGATGAATCATGCTTGATTGAATAAATTGAAAATCGTTTACATGAATATGAACTACATCTTTGTTGGGTGTAAGATAAACATGTGATTATAAAGTTAATAATAATAATCTCATGTAATAACCTAAACATATCAATATTCTATTACACTTATTTTTTGTATTACTATATTTTTGAAGAAGAAACTGTAGGGGCACAAATTAAATATCAGTAATATAGGAGGCCATTTATGCAAATTGTAAAAAAAATCACATTTAGAAAATATATATAAGAAATTTGGTCAAACAATAACTTAAAAACTAACCTAAAAATCATAAAATACTACAATTCACAAAACTTTCTAGCTCTCTCAACAAATATCATTAGTTGAACAACAATGAAAATAAATATTCTCCCTTTGGATTTTTGAAAGTCTTCTACTAATGTTAACACCGCTAAAGTTTCATTAAATCATGAAGAAAACTTTGATATCAATGTTTTCATTGTTTGTTTTAATTTAAGAAAGATTCATATTGTCTACATTATTTATATAAATTTTTAAAACTATTTTGCATAAAAAGAAAATTTTCTCAATTAACTATGGGTAGCCAAATAATTATCTTTGATTTATGTATACAGTCTATGGAGAAGTAAAATATGAGAGCCAACAACAAGAACATTATCTATTATGCTATAACTTATAAAATAAAATTTATGATACAAATATTAGCTCTAAAATATAAAATGTAGTTGTTCTCTTCACATGTGTGTATGCCATCTAATTGGTTTAACATTGAATACACGTGCGAAGCACATCTGTTAAACTGATAAGAAAAATATGCAACAAATATTGTCTATAAGGTAAAATTACTGAGAAATGATAATTAGATGATAGAACGTCATCAAATTGAGATACATATATGCATTATTGCATTTAACTAATAAAAAATTTCTTTGACCATCTTCAATGATTCACGTGAATAATAGATATATTTGACGATCCACATTGAACATTCACAAAATAATCTGCAATGGGTTTTTTTGTGCGAAATTTATTACTCAAATCTTTAGTTAAATAATCAATACTATTTATATTTACATATATTTTTGAATTGGTAATCATGTGCAATGCTCGTGTCAAAAACTAGTTTACCTAAAACAGTGAATGTCGTTTTAATCAACTGAAAGAACTCCACAAAAAATAAGATTTATTTGGCTAACAAAAACAGACCCACAAGAAAAGTTACTACCTTCTTCAACAGAAAGCTGGAAACTTTTTCTCATCAATAACATCAACCATTGAAGAGGAATCGGGGTAAAGAAGTAAGAGAGATTTTCTAAATAGACTTTTTCAATAGAAGAGAGTCCTATTAGAAAATGTTTATTTCTTGGATTGGAGGAATCTATTCTTTTATTAAAGGAATGCCTTACTCGTGAATTGCTAGACACACTCAAAAACTAGACAGAATAATACAGACATTTGTCCGTTTGAAACAATAACGATTAAGACAATGTTTAGTAGTGATTTCTTAAAAATAATTTGAGTTAATACCTCAAAATACCTTTAAATTATTCTTTAATATTTTGATTATAAAATATTGTTATTATTCCTAAACTAAAGTACATTATAACTAAAATCTCATGCAATGCCAAATAGCCTAATATATCCTTTGACCTTTAATTCAACAAATATATTAAAAAAATTTATTAACTCACAAAAAATGACATGTGCCACATAAAATCACAATAATTGACAGCTTAAAATATTTTTAAAAATTGATTAACTCTCAAATATCACCTGAGTCACTAATATTATAAGAGAAGTATGTGAAAAGTATTATAAAAATAGTTAACAACAAAAATATTTAAAAACATAGTTGCCTCTCCTAATTCTGTCTATCACATAGAGTAAAATAATGAAGGTTTCATATCTATCAATATATATATATACATACTACTGTTATGGCACGTGCGTTGCACGTGTATATCATATTATATAGTATACAATATTGTAAAATATGAGTAATATCACTAAATTAATGCTTTTCACTAAATAATTATAATTTGAAAGAATAGTGATCAAGTCCTTTTAAATTATTAATGCAGATTCTCATTGAGTTGTCTGTTTTTAAGACTAAAATGACAAGAATTTAGTGAAAAAATTCAAAATTTTAATATGGAGAGAAAGTTACTTTTTTTTGTAATATTTTTTTCACTTTGCTCCATTTTGTAAACAAACATAAACAAAACAAACAGAAAAATAATATCAAAATTAAAAAGGTCACTAAGAGCCTTTTCTCTTGAGGTGATGACTATAAATGATGGACACCATTTAAGTACAATTTTCTCTTAAGTATTAATAATACAAATTTGATATGTGCAAGAAACTAATAACGATTACCATAAATATTGCAAAATCTTATCTTTATACATAATATATCTTTTACAAAATATTATTACTCAATTAATATTTGAGTAAGACTATTATAGAGATGTAATTTTACAAAAACTATAATTCTATAGATAATTTCAATACTCTTATAAGTAGAGTGTTCACTACTAAAATACTTCTAAAAGCAGGAAATAAAAGCGAAGGACAGTGTCACTCCAAAAAGCGACGCTATTAGACACACTATCTGTCGCTTTTTAATTAAATATTATTATATATAAAATTAAAAAAACCAGTCTGTCACTTTTTATTAGTTTAAATTGTTTAATTATTTTTTGTGTAACCGACAAGCATCCTTAAGTCTGTCGCTTCTTGGTCAAAATATCTGGTCAACTATTTTTAAAAAAGCAACGGACAGTGTCTCTTAGTCCGTCTCTTTTTGGTCAAAACCTTAGTCAAATAATTTTTATAAATAAAGAGACGGACATAGAGACGTTGTCCGACGCTTTTTATTAAATATATGATAGACATATCAAGTTTTTTCTTATTTCCCCTCTCTATACACCCTTATTCTCTCCCAGACCCTCTGTCGATCTTCCTCGCCTCCTCCCTTCCCCGTCGCCGCCCTTGCAGTGTGTCCATTCCTCGTCGCCGATCGCCGTCCTTCTTGTTAGTGATAGCTTCTGCCTCTCCTAATTTTTTAAGGTAAGTGTTAATTTTATTTTTCGATTCTAGGTATTATAATTGATGGTTTGTTATTAAATTATTTTTTTGTTTGTTGCGTTGCATTATTCAATTGTTAATTTCATTTGATTATTGTTAATTAGGTATCAGGAACTGAAGATTTTTATTTTAAGGTTATTTTTTTTGAAAAAAAATTGGGCATTTTTGAAATGGGCATTGTTAGTTAGTGAAGAATTAGTTTTTTTTATTTTTTTATTTTAGGACTAGCTTAAACTTGAAAATATGTTATGTGAGGTTGAATTGAGTTTTTTTAGGATTTGATTGCTTGTCAGTTAGTAAAGTGGTAATTTGAAGTTAGGAATTAGTAATTAATGAAGTTTTATGATTAGGTGATGAATGTTTGAAGGTCATAAATATATATTGATGAATGTTTAAATTTAATCAATATATATTGATCGGTGATAGTTTTTGTAATTAAAACTTAAATATCTATAACTAATTGTTTGATTATAAGTTTGTATATAACTAATTTTATAGATTTAGATATCAATTTGAATTTAGAATTTGAAGTTAAACTCAGAACTTGAACTTGAACTTTTAGAATTTAAACTTGAACTTAGAACTTAAACTTAGATCTTGAACTTGAACTTGAACTTGAACTTAGAATTTTAAGTTGAACTTAGACTTGAACTTGAAATTGGAACGTAAACTTGAACTTAGAACTTGAAATTTATTTGAAGTTGAACTTAGAACTTGAATTATATTTGATTTTTTAGGACTACTAATAATTTGAATTTGACATTTTAGAACTAGCTAGTTTGAGTTTTGAATTATAGGAGTACTTTCAATTTGTGATTTTAAGACTAATTTGAATTTATAATTTAGGACTAGTTTGAATTTGAGATTTTAGGACTAGTATGATTTTTGAATTCTAGCAATACTTTAAATTTTTTATTTTAAGACTAGTTGGAATTTGAAATATATTACGGTTAGTTTGAATTTGTAATTTTAAGACAAGGGATTTGAATTACAACTTAATTAGAACTTATAGTTAATTAAATTTAATTAATTAGTATTGATTAATTAAGTGAGATTTATCTTTGTTGAAAGCATTAACTAACTGAATTTAATTAAACAAAACAAAGCATATTTTGAAGTTGAACTTAGATTTAAACTTGAAATTAGAATTTGAACTTGATATTGAACTTGAAATTAGAATTTGATGTTGAACTTAGACTTGAACTTGAAATTACAATTTGAGTATATATATATATATATATATATATATATATATATATATATATATATATATATAGTGCTAGGCAACTGAGGAAGCTCAACATCTAAAAATGTTGATACAAGACTATATTGTTTCTTTCATAAAAGTAGGAGATAAAGTTGGTGCTTCTAAATTTGAAAAGTTCAATTAAAATTGTTTTCGATAATGTGTTGTGTCCATCTAGCATTGATACTTTGCTTTAATTTTGTGATGATTTATTTCCGGCGATCGAGTGTTTGTTTAGTATAAGTACCAACACTAGTTTATTCTATTGATGACCAAATTGATTTTCTTGCAAGATCGATTTGTGTCCATCTAGTGTTGATATTAAGTTTTACTTTAAGAATAATGTTTTTTTAGCATAAGTACCAACACTAATTGATCCTATTGATGACAAAATTGATTTTCTTGCTAGATCAATTTATGTCCATCTAGTGTTGACAATTATCTTTAATCTAGGAATAATGTGTTTGTTTAGCATAAGTACCAACACTAGTTGACCCTGTGATGACAAAATTGATTTTCTTCCAAGATCGATTTGTGTCCATCTATTGTTGACACTTAGCTTTAATTTAGGAATAAAGTGTTTGTTTAGCATAAGTACAAACACTAGTTGATCCTATTGGTGACACAAGTGATTTTCTTGCAAGATACATTTTGTCCATCTAGTGTTGATATTTTGCTTTAATTTAGGAATAATGTTTTTGTTTAGCATAAGTACCAACACTAGTTGATCCTATTGATGAAAAAATTGATTTTCTAGCAAGGTCGGTTTGTGCCCATCTAGTGTTGACACTTTGCTTTAAAATTAAACCAGAATAAATAATGTTATATTTGGTAGATTTAGTTATTTGAATTTAGTCAATACTAAATTACTTAAAGTTAAAAATTTTAAGTTGTTTAAGTTAGAAAAAATATTGTGATTTAGTTGTATTAATTCAAAACTAAACTAGTGAAAGTTGATAAGTTTTTAAAATAAGTTAGAAAAATTAATTCGATTTAGTTGGTGGATTTATTTGTTGGAATGAAGTCAATGCTAAACAAGTTAAAGTTAAAAAATTGTTAAGTTATTTAAATAAGTTAGAAAAAATAATGTGGTTTAGTTGGTGGATTTAGTTGTTGTATTAAGTCAAAACTAAACTACTTAAAGTTGTTCAAATAAGTTGGAAAAAATAATGTGATCTAGATGGTGAATTTATTTGTTGGTATTAAGTCAATACTAAAGTAGTTAAAGTTAAAAAAATTGGTAAGTTGTTTACATAAGTTAGAAAAAATAATGTGGTTTAGTTGCTGTATTTAGTTCTTGTATTAAGTCAAAACTAAACTAGTCAAAGTTTTTAAGTTGTTTAAATAAGTTTAAAAAAAATAATGTGATTTAGTTCGTGGATTTGGTTGTTGGAATTAAGTCATAAATACTGAATTAGTTAAAGTTAAAAAATTGTTAAAGTGTTTAAATGAGTTAGACAAAATAATGTGATTTAGTTGGTGAATTTAGTTGTTGGAATTAAGTCATCAATACTAAACTAGTTAAAGTTAAAAATTGTTAAGTTGTCCAAATAAGTTAGAAAAAATAATGTGATTTAGTTGGTGGATTTAGTTGTTGGAATTGAGTCAAAACTAATTCAATATCCATATTTTTGTAGATGAATCATAGTTTGTCGATTTATAATATGCATTATGAAACTTGTGCTGGGTTGAAACTCTAGTTTATTGACGGTGTTAGAAATTTTATTAAACATACAATGACACTTGACATTTTCAAGAATAATTGATTGGTTAGGTGTCCTTATAGTGCATGTAAGTATTTAATTTTTTTTTGAACCAGATAGATTTATGGTTCATTTGTATCGTAGTGTATTTAAGCGTAGATAGTTTGTATGGATTGATTATGGAGAAATTGATGGATTGGATGGTATGTTTTATAATTCGATGACTCTGGATGTATATAATAGAATCGCACCACATGACTAAATTAAGGTTTAACAGGTTAGGGTTGAACATGATAGGGTTGATGAAATGATCAATGATGTTTTTGGGGTTCAAGGTGGTATGGAACCGGAACAATATTTTGATTAAGCTTCTAATGAAGAAGCAAGACGCATCTGTTATCAATTAGTAAAGTCTAGTTGTCCACAATGTGAAGGGAGTCCACATTCTACCTTGTTCATTGTGGTTAGATTAATAAATATTAAATCAGATTGTAATGTTCCTAATGCGGCTATGATCAATGGTTAATATTTTGGGTGAACTAGTTAATCCCGAGTTTAACATACCAAAGAACTTCTACCAGGCAAAGCATTTGGTGTCCAAGTTAGGAAAGATGTATGATAGAATTCATTGTCGTGTTAATGGTTGTATTTTATTTTACAAGACTGATAGTGAATTAGAAAATTGTATGTTTTGTCGACATGCTCGTTATGAGAGGACTCCGGCTAGAAAGGTGGTCCCGGTTCATGCGATGCATTATCTACCTCTCTTAGCTTTGTTAATGAGGTTGTATGCATCGATGAGGTTTGCCCCACATATGAGATGACATTATGAATATAGAAGTCCGCCGGGTGTCTTATCTCATCCATCTGATGGTGAAGCATGGACATATTTTGTTAATGTATATCCTGATTTTGCTAGTGAACGAAGAAATGTTAGATTGGGCTTGTGTTCAGATGGATTTACACCATTCTCTAATGCAGCTTCACCTTATTCATGTTTGTCGGTATTTCTTAATCATTATAATTTTCGTCCTGAAATGTGCATGACCAGTACCTACATCTTTCTAAGTAGTGTTATTCCAGGTCCCCTTAATCCAAAAAGTTTGATTGATGTCTATCTACAACCAATGATAGATGAGCTGAAACAATTGTGGTTTGAAGGCGTTTTGACTTATGATATATCAATTAAGCAAAATTTTGTTATGCCTTCTTCTTTAATTTCATGAATACAAGATGTTGTCAGGATGGATGACAGCTAGAAAGATATCAAGTCTGTGTTGCATAGAAAATAGTTAGGCATTCACCTTAAAGCATTCCAGAAAAAATACATGGTTTGATTGTCATCACCGGTTCTTGCCACTGGACCATGAGTTTAGAAATATGAAAAATGCATTTAGGAAAAATAAGGTTGAAAGTGACCCCCCGCCTCTATTACTCACATGCCATCAAATTTGGGAGAGAGTTTTTCTATTACCTAAAGGTAAAAAAGCTTCACCTTCTAGACTTCCTGGATATTTTGTTTAACATAATTGGAACAAACAAAGAATATTTTGGGAGTTGTCGTATTGGAAGGACAGTGTTCTACGACATAATCTTGATGTGATTTACATTGAAAAAATTATTTTGATAATTTGTCTAATACAGTGATGGATGTTAAGGGTGAGAAAAAATAAAATCCAAAAGTAAGAACAGACTTAAAGGAATATTGTAGGAGAAAAAAGTTATGGCTATATGAATTACCTAATGGTAGAATAGTTAAGCCAAAATCCAGCTTTTCATTCACATTGGATGAGAAACGTGAAATTTGTGAGTGGGTTATAAATTTGAGGATGCGAGAGGGCTATGTTTCGAATTTATGAAAGAGAGAAGATATGTATGATGGAAAATTGATAGGTATGAAAAGTCATGATTGTCGTATGTTCATGGAAACTTTAATTCCTAGCGCTTTTAGTCATATAACAGAAAGGATATGGAAACCAATCACAGAGGTAAGTTTATTTTAAAGACTTGTGTTCATGAAAGTTGTTGGAGAGTACTTTATACCGGATGGAGGAAAATATTGTTGTTATTACTACTAAGTTGGAGAAGATATTTCGATGTGGTTTCTTTGATGTGATGGAGTATCTTCCAATTCACCTTGTACAAGAGGCCCGACTCGGTGGTCCTGTTTAAACAAGATGGATGTATCCATTTGAGAGATTCAGAATATTTCCTAAGTTATATATATTCACCAATTCTTTTATTAACATATATATCTTATTCTGATTACCTTAAAAGCATGAACTCCTAACTTGAATATTAAATTACTATAATATCCCTTACTGATTAAGTTATGAATTTTTCGATGAGTTATGAAATTTCCGATAAGTTGTGATTTTTTTCAAAGGTTGCGATTTTTCGATGAGTTGTGACTTCTCAAAAAAGTTCTTACTTTATCAATAAGTTCTGACTTTTCCAAAGAGTTGTGACGTTTCCAAAGTATTGTTACTTCTTGGAAAGGTCATAATTTTTCAGATAAGGCAAAAAAAATATTTGTTCATACTACCCTTTGTTGACTATAAATAGAGGGACTTCCTATCATTTTTCAACAATAATTTTTTCTAATTTTGTACTCTACTTCTGCCTGCATTATAAAATTTTTTGTGTGATTTATCCTCGTTGAGTGAGTTTGAAGTTAAGCGGAATATGAGGCACCACTATTCTGATGAAGTAAGTCTTTCTATCCTAAGAGGGTACATTCCATAACCTGGAGTACTTGAGGAAAATAATATAATGTCGATGATATAACCATTATTTCTTTGTGTAATAAATACATTCGTATGTAATGTTTCATTATATGAAGTTAACCTGGTGTATCCTAAACTCATTTATCTTTGTTAACAATTTCTCATGTGATGTAGATATATGCTTCTGGATATCTTTTTCAAAAATTATGTGTCACGATTTATTTTTCATGCTCAAGACAAAATGACATTATCAATGCTACTTATGTGATTTTGACTCTCCGGAAGTTTGCTTTCAAAATAGTTATTACTATATAAACATTGCCTTTTTGTTTTACTTATTTACTATTTCTTAATATTTCAATATTTTAGATGAAACAAAATTCATATGAATTATAATAAAGTCCGCTGAAGTTTTTAAATTATTTGTGTAATTTATTGTTGTTGAGTGAGTACTAAGTTTAGCGGAATATGAGGTACAACTATTCTAATTCAGTAAGTAGTTCTATCTTAAGAGTGTATATTCCATAACCTCGAGTACTTAAGGAAAATATTATAATTTTGATGATATAATAATTATTTTTTTAGTTAATATATACTTTAGTATGTAATGTTCCAATATATGAAGTTAACGTTATGCAGTCTAAATTCATTTGTTTTTTGTTGACAATTTCTCTTGTGATGTAAATATATGGTTCTTAATATCTTTTTTTCAAAAGTCAGAAAATTGTCACAATTTATTTTTGTCACTGAAGACAAAAGAATTACTTCTTTATCAATTTACTATGTGATTTAGACTTTCAAAAAGTTTGCTTCGAAATAGTTATTACTATATAAACATTGCCATGTTATTTTACTTATTTACTAGTTTTTTAATATTTCAGTATTTTAGACGAAGAGAAGTTCATATGACTTGTAACAACGTCAATTGAAGTTTGTATTGGTTTACTTTTTATTATTTATTTAATAGTTAATTTTATGAGATAATATTTTCATTAATACAAATATCTATCTATCTATATATATATATATATATATATATATATATTTGTTTTAGGTATTTGTATTTAAGTTAAAGTATTATATATGTCACAAATGTATTATGAAGTTAACGAGATCTTCTAAGTTCAAAATATGTTATCTTAAAATGTTTCGAGTTCTTCTTAAAAAAACTCATAACAAATGTGAAAATATGTAAATATATAAAATGTAGTTGTCTCTTCACATGTTCATATGACATATCTAAACAAATTAACGTAGAATACACACGTAAAACACATCTGGTTAGATGACAAGAAAAATACAAAAAACCAATATGGTCTATAAGGTAGTATTAGTGAGATAAGACTAATTGCATGATTGAACCTCATCAAGTTGAAATAAATGTATACATAATTCCATTAATAAAATATTACATTGACTATCTTCATTGGTTTGCGTGAATAAGGGATATATATATGAGGGTCCACACAAACATTCAACAAAAAAACTGCAATATTATTTTTTGCTAAGTTTAGTAGTAAAATCTTTGCTTAAATAAGCAAATACTATTTACTTTAACATATATTTGTTAAATTAGTAATCACGTGCAACGCATGACTCAAAAAACTAGTACGCATATACATGCAAAACAATTGGCAGATCCAAGCAAACAATTAAGCAAAAGAAAAGATCAATGGATCATTTGTTCAAGGTCATATTGAGAGAGGAACCTCCTGATTTTTATTCATATTACTTTTGTGATGATGTCTCACGCATGAGCAACAAGCCCAATCGCAATGATGAATGCGATGTTGATCCTTCATTTCCACTGATATCAATTTTTCATCAAGATGGTCGAGGATCTAAAAAGCGTGGAAAGCTAGTCTTCAGTAATATGGAAATGCAATCAGTTATGACATATATTTTGCTTAATTGTCCAAGGATTCGACTATATATATTGTAACACTTTTGCAAGTACATGACCTAATCTAGAGCCTCACATGATGAACTAAACATTCAAACACTATTTCTAAGCCTAACTTAATGTATTAAAACTATTTAGGAAGCATTAGAGTCAAAAAGTTAAGGAACGTCCATGACGTCCGAAAACTAGTGCACTTGAACTAGTAAAACGTCCTTTGGTTTTGTGAAGGTTTGAAAGTGTCATATGAAGTCTAAAACTTGCAAAAAGACTTTAAATGGGTAATATGATGTATATAGGGTGAAAAAGTCCAGGTCCAACCCCCCAAGGATCGCCCTAGGGGTACATGAAGGGACCCCAACATTGGTCAACAAGCTGCCAAAAGGCAGCAGCCAATTACACTATGGTAAAGTGTCTCCGCGTCGCGCACATGGTCCACCAAGATCCAAGATCTTGGTCTGCAACACGGAAATGTAGTGGACTCTTCTGGTTCAAAAATTAATTTAGGAAAACTTGCGGGAACAGCTCCGCGACGCGGACTTGTTTCCATTATGAAAATCTGAAATTTAGAATCCAAGTTTGACTTCACTAAGGGGTCCACTTAAGTGAGGGGTCTTTTGAGTATTTCGTCGGAGGCCTATATATTGATGTTAAATAAGTTTTACCTCACATTCACTCAATCAAATAAAATCCCCAAATCAAAACCCAAAAGCTCTCACCTCTCTACTTTCTCTCTCTATTCATCCTCCATTGAAGAACAAGGAAGCTTGAAGAAGAAGACAAAGTCTCCAAGTTTCTAACTCAAAAATTATGTATAATGCTTCATTAAGGTATGTGTTCTTAACTCTTGGGGTTCTTTTCCCCACGAGGTCCTTTCAAAGTTGATTTCTAAATCACTCAATTCTTAGGGTTTTCTTCTACCAATGGGTATTCTTCTAAACTTGAAATTGATTATTGATTATGACGAATTGTGATTATCCCTGGCTAATTAAGTGTATATTGTTGAGTAATTGATGTTAATTGATGAGAATTTCATTTGATTCATGTCTTTTCCACAAATTTCCCCAAATCTTGGATCTTGCTATGAATTGATGGGAATCGATGAATGTATTGATTGTTAGACTTGTTTTAACTATTCTAATTCATTCATGGACTGCCTATGGTTATGAATTGTTGGGATTGGATCTATTTCTTGAGGAAGTCATGATTAACCCTTTTCCCCCTAACCCTAGGTCACAAATTGATGTTGAATTGGTTAGTGGTGATACAATTGACTTAGTTCTTGTGTTGATTACTGTTATATGATGTTATTAAACTTATTGATGGGTGAATATGGTTGGTTGAATGTAAGACCATCGAAGGAGGCTTATGAAGGTGAATTGGTAAGACCTTATGATCTTGAATCCTTTACTTCAATGGTGATGGCTAGTACTTGATGATGATGTTCAATTGAAGTATTACATGTTATTAAATCTAGTAGGTGATGGTATGATGAATGAAATTTAAATGTCTTGACTATGTGAATTGTGAGATTATAATTAAGGTATGATTATATAAGGTTGATTGTGAATAACTTATGTGCCTTATTATGATATGATGAGGATGGTGTTAATATCACAAATGAAGGGTTGCAATGAAAGGGCATTCTCATGCAATTCCTAATGAGCTAATGATTATGATATACAAGGGGTTAGTCTCCTATGATCTATACTAAGCTATGATGATAAATAAAGGCTTAAAGACATTTCAAAAATAGACTTTAGTTTATCACCGAGTGACTAGATGTGATATGTGTCCCTTCCCACTGTAGGAAGGTAGTTTAACTATTGTACTCATGAGATAGAGACTATAATTCAATGTGCATAAAGAGGGTCTCAAGTATATCTCCTAGTTTTTTAACTATGTTGCCCCCATAGAAAACTAGATAGTGGATGCACCTAGAAGCTATGTTCATGTTTTATTTCTACCTTAGCAAGTAGACCACCTTCATTTGGTGTAGGGTTTCATGACACTGGATTCCACATTTAGCTCATGTGGTCTATGTCGGTTAAGGCGATTGTTACCGAAAGTAAAGTGAATGACTAAATGAAGATGGACACTGATTAGGATGACTTGAGGGGTCTACTTAGGATAGGTAGGGGTAGGAGACTCTACCTAGACATTGCACAAGTTAACTCTAAAAAGAGTCCTAGGAGATGGTCTTATGTATTATGATATCATGTATTATGATATGTTGACTTATATGATGATACCCTTATATGATGTTCACTATGTTAATGAATATGATATTGGTCTAAATTGTTATATGAGGTGATGACTACCTATGATGATATGTTATATAAAGCAAAGCATTACTTATGATCTCCTATCGGTTTTACTTGATTATGTGGGGTTATGGGGTTTCACATGAGCATTTCACTTATAGGCTTGGGATAGGATTGTTGGTAAGGGTTTTGTATACTATATTGATATGAACTATTAAATAGGAAATGTTTATATGAATTTATGTTGATGTTGTCTTTGATTATGAACATGTCTTATGTTATTGTAATCCTTATCTTGTATGTGCATTAAGGCTTTCTAAATGACTAAGCATGTTTTCTAAAGAAATGGTCCTTTTCATGCATGTCTCAAATGTTTTATGTGCATTTACTCATACTTGGTACAAGTGGTTGTACTAACCCATTTTCTATGTTTTCTACAAATATGTAGGTTCGGGTCGTTGAAGTTAGAAGGCCATTTGCAAGACTACTTGGATATTCTCTAAGTGTTTGGTAGGTCCTCACCATCTGAGGATGATGCCACTATCTAGCTACTTGATGTTGTTATAGTCGAAACACATTTATCTTCCTTCTCTTTCATTTGAAGACTATGATTGTATAAGCCTATATGTGGCTTTTGTTGTAATGAAGTATGGGCTATGCCTGAATGTTGTACTCCGATCTAGATGGTTTAATGTGAGACTGCATTATAGACTAAATCCTTATGTGTTATGTATATTATCTAAGCGAGATGCCTATGTAGGCTTCCTATGCGAGGAGTAAGGAAACTCAATATGTATATATAAGTAGTATGTGAGAGGTCCATGTAAACCTCATTATGTATATGTAAAAGCTTTAATTTTCCGCACTTTTTGACCTATGAAATGTAATGACAAATGCTAAAAGGCTAGTTTTAGTCCTATCCGAGGATGATGACACCGGTTACGTCTAGGGGGTGCTTCCTGGTCGTGACATATTTCTCAAGTAAGTTTTAAAAATATGTTATCAAATTACATAATAATAAGTTTTCATTAAAAAACTAAATACTTGAATGTAAAATGATAAGCTTGTTCGTTAACACACGAGGTAATGAAGCCATCTATACAGAATTTTCCAAATGGCTATACAAGTATGTAAGTGTGAAATCACTAAGTATCTAATAATATATTCATGTTATACTAAATTATATTACTTGAAATAACAATTATGTATGTTTTACGATGAATACGCAAGTGTCAAAAAATTTCATTTAGTGAAAGAAGTAGTAGTTGGACCGGAATTTCAAGTACTAACAATGAAATTTTTTTTGTGTCAATGGGTTTAAGTTTTAAATTTAAGAGTTTCTATCAACAAAAAAATACTAATAGTGGTGTCTACATACAAGGTGATGTTGATGGTACTGGCCAAACTATTGAATATCATTGTGTCATTCATGAGACTATAGAAGTGAGGTATTCAGGTTGGCCTAAGAAGAAGATTGTATTATTTCAGTTTGAGTGGTTTGACCCATCACATAGAGGCACAAAGGTGGACCATCAACATAATATAATTGAAGTTAAACACACCAGGAAATACAGAGGTTATGATCCTTTATCATTGGACAAAATGTCAAACATTATGCTTTATATCCATTGCGTAGAGACAAAGCTGGTAGGTGGGTTATTATAAAAAGTTAGAATGTGGAAAGAATTGAAATTGACAATGTCTAGATATGATGTATCAAAATGATGTTGCAATTCTTCAACAACAATTTGATGTTTAATTGGAAACCACATTAGAACATTTTCAACATATATTAGAAGAAGTATCTTATGATGAGATATTGAATGTTGAGGAAGAAATGTTCGCGAATGAGGAAAATGAATCATTTGATGATGAAGAATAGGATGATAATAT
>JABWTJ010000477.1:644264-666764 GCA_016801875.1 Solanum sitiens | reverse complement strand
CATATTCCGCTAAACATCAAACTTACTCAATGACAATAAATTATACAAAAAAAAAAATGCAAGAAGAAAAGAGTAGAAGATTAGAAAATATTGTGGTTGAAAAATGAGAGGAAGTTCCTCTTTTTATAGTCAACAAAAAGTTGTGTAAACAAATATTTATTGTGTTCTTATATGAAAAATCATTACCTTTTCGAGAAGTCACAACACTTTTGAAAAGCCACAACTTATTGAAAAACTCACAACTCTTTGGAAAAGTCAAAACATATTGAAAAAGTCGCAACTCTTTGGAAAAGTCAAAACTTATTGAAACAGTCGCAACTCATCAAAAAATCACAATCCTTTTAAAGGAGTTACAGATTATCAAGAAAGTCACAACTCATCCAAAAAGTCAAAACCTAAGTTAAGGATATTATAGTAATTTAACATTCAAGTAATGAGTTCATGATTTTATGATTATATATATATATATATATATATATATATATATATATATATATATATATATATATATATATATATATATATATATATTTAAGAAATTTAAGTATAATTTGATTTTATTACTTCTTTCTCTTTGAAATCAATGCACTTTGATGTTGTGTCTGGCGTGAAAGATTCGTATATACTAATTGGATAAGGGGTACCATGTCTTATCAATTATTTATTCTCTTTTTGTTAATATATACTTTGGCTTAATTTATTGTAAAATACGGAACATGGTAATTTGCTTATGCTACAAAAGGGTGGCAGCTTTTTGCCAATGTTTTTCTATGAATGAAATAACGATTGATAACTTTGAATGTACATACAACATTCACTAGCCAAAATGGGAACTCAAGTCTCCAAAACAATACTAAAAATGGAAAGACTCATGAACTAAAACTAACTGATTTTCTATGAAGCCTCTAACAATTGAGATGGATGTCGGATGAAGACCTACGATATGTAAACGAACTAACTGATAAAGCAACAAAAAGGGGTCCTTCGGAGCAAAAAGTCTCACCAACAACTCTTAAGCTCCACTATAATCAACGTTGTGTTGGATACTAATCCTTGTTACGTGTATCTGAATCATAAAAAGATGCAGACCATATGACATCATTACATTAAATGTACGACATGCGAGGGGAATACTAAAACAAGACATCAACTTGGAAGGAACTGAAGGAACATTCCTGCTTTCAACTCAACTCAATCAATATAAATCAATAGTATAAAAGCAATATAAAGAAAATCTTTATAAACATGGATAAAAACTTTGTGTATTTGGAAATACAATGGTAACTCAATTTGTATGCAATGATATATTTTACACTCTGTTTGTAAGTGAAAATACAAGTAATCTCTGTGCAGATAAGAATATGAAATATAAATGTGGCACTTCCTCTAACTGAGAATAATCACTTAAGAACTATGTAATGATACATCATTTTGCCTAACATTGTGATGCCGTCCTATACCTTGCTAGGGGTATAGAACCTAAATACTAAGTAGATTCACTAGTCTATGCTGAAAATCTTTAAGGAGACATCTCAAAAGTATGACCCTTTCTACCACGTTGGCTAGATGGTTTATGGGGGCGGTGAGTTATCTGAACTCTCCATCATATCGATACTCAATACTACTCCCAAAATATACTAGCTCATATGTTTAAAGACATATGTATTTTTGTGTTTTAAGATAAATATTCAAAAACTAGCCCAAAACCTCTCTAAGAACCAGTGTGTCCTCTGTTGCTTACTAGTGAACGCATTTACTCTCTGTTGAAAAATTAGCTCAAATGCTCCATTCGAAATCGATATTTCCTTTCTTTTTTAAATATTAAAATATTTATTCTTTACTAAAAACTAGCTCGAGGCTCTTTTGGAAATCAATATTTCCTTTATTTTTTAAAGAAGAAAACATTTACTCTTAAAAATTCATAGTCCATGTATACTCATTTTTAATAAATGAACTTCACTCTTTACACTTTAGTCAGCTCAAAACTCAAGTCTTAAAAAAAGTTTAAAGCGTTTGTAAAAGAATTTTGGAAGGACTCTACGAACTCTCTAGACTTTGATCTTAACTTTCCTTGAATTTGAAGTTATGGATTCAAGGACTGTGATTTGTGATAAGAAAGTTCTCGTGATGTTTAGGAGTATATTTTAATAGTTAAACATGAGAAACGATCAATAAAACACTATTTGAGAGCAGCTCTGTCACACGGAGATGTGTTTTATTATTTGGTCGAAAAATAAATTTTGATGCAGAAGGGTCTGCGACCTCTGCGCGACGCAAAGAGAAAAGTTCAAATACCAAGGAATTGGTCTGCGATGCAGACATGGTACCTAAATTTGCTCGACTTTTTCCTTCTTCATTTCCTAACACCAATTAGCCTAAATTTGATTATTTTTCTCAATTTTTCTTTAGCTTAAGATACCTAGTACATGAACACGAGAACCTACTCATATACAACTCTAAAATTGACCTGATTTCGTCAAGAACTCAATAGTATCATCTATACTCAGCAACGAAAGTCCATTTGAAGAACACTTTACTTTCAACTTCTTAGAATGAATTGCACTGAAACAAACATGATTGGTGTGTGGGTGAACAAACCCATAACTATGAATTTCTCACATACCTCTTTAGGGATCAACCCTTGGTGAAACTACTTCGATTTCACAAGAAATCTCCAAGAACGCCTTGACTTTTGTCCTCTTTTCTTTCTGTTAAAGGCCTAGAGTAATCCTTTAAGTGCCTAAACTAAACTAACTAAGTTTGCACCGAAAATAATTTACTAAAAACGAATTAACACAATTTTTATGAATAAGACCAAAATACCCCTTTAAAATCCGTTTCACTTTCCTTATTTAGACGACAAATATTTTTACGGGCATATCTCCCTCATACGAGCTCAAAAGTTATCAAACTCGGCGGTGTTGGAAATTTAATTCAAATACCTTTCATTTGATATCATATAGCATGCCTAACTCATCTTGTATTAAAATTTATGGTCATTTGAGGTTGACGCAAAACTCATACTTAACATAGCTTAGCAAAATTTCAGATTATTTCCTTCTTTCCAAAATAAAAATGGTTTTTTTCTAATTCTTGTTCTTTCAAATAGAGGGGTGTTACCATATATCCCCCTTGGAAACATTCTTCCACGAATGAGATTAATCTTAGTAGGCTAAGGGTGTAACATCTAACATTCAGTTCAAACACCCAACAAGAAAATCAAACACTTTCAGTATTTCAATGAAAGATATTAAGAAGAGAATTAACACCTTGATCTGAAATTTATCTCGGATAAAATTGACATGAATATCTCTTCTTCATTTGCTCCTTATCATCTGAAGTAGCTTCCTCAACAAATTGATTCATGCACATATTTTTGACTGATGCTACTTCCATGGTCCTCAACTTGCTAACTTGGTGATCTAACATCTAAACCTGAATATCCTCATAAGACAATATTTCCTTAATATCAATATCGTGAGTTGGTATAATCAATGAAGGATCGCAAATACACTTTCTCAACGTAGAAATGTGAAACACTAGATAAATTGCTGCTAACACTTGTGGAAGCGCCAACTCATAAGTTACATTACCAATCCTTTTGAATATTATGTAAGAACCGTTAAGACGGGGACGAATTTTCCACTTATTACAAAATCTCATAACACCCTTCATGGGAGAAATCTTCAATTATACCCAATGATCTACTTCAAACTCTAAGTTCATTCTCCTAACACAAATATAGGATTTATGACGACTCTACGTTGTTTTCAACCCTTCTTGAATAATATTAAAATTATCCATATCTTGATGGATTAATTCTGGACCTATCAACACAGATTGACCAATCTCAAACCATAAAATAGGAAATTTGTATCTTCTCCCGTCAGGAGATACATAATGATGCATTAGGATGCTAGAATAATAACTATTGTTGTAGTGAACTCAATGAGATGTAGGTGATCATCCCATAGTACCGCAACATAACTTCTAAAGTCTGAATAGTGTGCTCTGCTCGACCATCTATCGGAGGTTGAAAAGCAGTACTCATGTTTACTTTTAAACCCAAATATTTTTGGATTGACTTCCAAATTGTGAACATGTCTAATTTAATCGAAACTGGAACTCCATGAAGTCTTACTACCATTTGAATATATAACTTGGCATAATCATTTTCTAAATGGATAGTCTTTACCGGCAAAAAGTGGGCTATTTTTTTTTATTGAATCCACAATCACCGAAATGGAATCATGTTGTCTACAAGACTGTGGAACACCATGTAACACTCCAAAAGTCCATGATCTAAGCTAGAGCCTCACATGTTGGTCCAAGGTTGAAAACAATGTTTTAAGGCCTAAAATAATGTATATAAACCTTTTAGGAAGTGTTAGATTCAAAATGTCAAGGAACGTCCATGACGTCCGAAGACTAGTGAAATAGGTGCTAGTGTGCCTTGCCATGTTTCATGGAGTTTTGAGAGTCGAAAATAAATGAAATTTTTTAGGAAGGTGTCAAACATGTATAAAAAATGTCTTAGGACGAAACGTCTGGGTACGACTCCCCGAGGACCCTTCCAAATTGACCCAAAACTGTCAAATGACAGTGGAAACCTACGAGCCAAACGACGGACCGTCATCTAGGAGATGAGGCGTCGATGGCCTCCGTAGGTGATGCCTTAGAAAAATTCAAAAAGTGTCAAAAAACCCACTATTTGTCGTAAACGACTCTTGTGCATGACGGTGGGTGCAGTGGTCGTCGACTGACCTACGGACCGTAGGTCGGGGTCTCGTAGGTCAGGCCTGGTTTTGTTATTTTGTTTTAAGTGTGTTCATTTAATTAGTTATTTGGTTAGTTGGTTAATTAAGGGTTATGGGAGGTCTAATTAAGTTAATTAAGCAACTTTATAAAGACCTAACCTTCATTGATCTAACCCAACACCCACAATTCCCAAACACAAATCCTCTTCGGTCTTTCAGCTTTCTCTCTCCCCAAAGAATAATCCATAGAATACCAAGGTCAAAGAACTTTATGGAAGCAAGAACATAACTTTGTCTCCATAAATCTTCAAGGATTAACAAGGTATGGTAACTCTTCACCTTTGGGACTCCTTTCCCCAAAGGGTTCTTTCAAATTGATTTCCAAAAGTTTAGAAAAACATGGGCTTCATTCCTAATCCAAAATTGATGTTTCAAATTGTATTGTTCTTGATTGCTTTTGATTATTATGGATATATTATGATGAATTATTTGTGAATTAGGGTAGTTCTTTATGTTATACCTTGTTTTATGGAAGAGATCGTGAATTGACCCTATTTCCCTAACCCTAGGTCATGAATTGATGTTGAATTGATTAGTGTTGATGAAATCGACTTAGTCATTATGTTAATCACTATTATGTGAAGTTATTAAGTTTATTAATGGATTAATATGGTTGGTTGATGGTAAGACCATGGAAGAAGGCTTGTGAAGGTGAATTGGTAAGACCTAGGATCTTGATCCTTCAATTGTGATGACTTATACATAATGATGATGTTCAATTAAAGTGTTGATTGTGATTAGATTATATAGAGGATGATATGATGATTGTAATTCAAATGGCTTGATTATATGGATTTTGAGATTATGATTAAGATGTAATGATATAAGGTTGGTTTATATAACGTATGTGCCTTACTATGACATGATGATGAGAATGAGTTAATCTCACAATTGAGGGTTGCAATGAAAGGACATTCTCATGAAATTCCTAATGAGCTAATGATGATGATATACAAGGGGGTTAGTCTCATATGACCTATACAAAACTATGATGATTAATAAAGGCTTAAATACATTTCAAACAGGAACTCTAGCTTAGCACCAAGTGAACTAGTAGCTAGGAGTGTCCCTTCCCAAGTAAGGAAGGTAGGTTCACTATTGTACTCATGACATAGAGATTACAGTGCCAATGGCATAAAGAGGATCTCAAGCATGTCTCCTAGTTCTTGAACTATATTTCCCCGATAGGAATACTAGCTAGTGGATCCACGAAGACGCTATGTTCATGTTTTGGTACTACCTTGGCAAGTAGTCCACCTTCTTTTGGCATAGGGTTTCATGACGCCCGACTCCGCATTTATCTCATGTGGTCTATGTCAGTTAAGGCAAGTGTTCTTAAATGTAAAATGAAGTAATAAAGTGAACTCTAACTAGGATGACTTAAGGGGTTTGACTTAATCTAGGTAGGGGTATGGGACTCTACCTATACATTACACTAGTTGGCCTTGAAGGAAGTCTTAGGAGGATGTTATTATGTGCTTATATGTTTATAAATGTGAATGATATGCATATGTTGACTTTACATGTTGATGATACTATATGATGTTGGTTTCACTTATGAACATGTTGTTTGTCTAGATTTCTAAAGTATGATGATGTCTACTCTTAATGATATAGTATGTAAAGTTTGCATTGCTTATAGTTCTTGTTAGGTTTACTTGGTTGAGTGAGGTTATGGTGCCTTACAAAGTCATTGCACAAGTGGACTTAATGGGGGTGTATGAGTGATGGTCTTGCTTAGGTTATGAAGTTATGAACTCTTATGCATGCTTGTTCATATTATAACTTGATGATAGAGTTGTCTTGATTATGTGCTCAATTGCGTTGATATGAATATTGACTTGACTAGACTTGGTATTGTTGGTCTTGACTTAAGTAATATGTGCTTATTGACTTGTATTGGCTCTTGAATGTGCATAAGGTATTTCTAAAATGACATTGCATGCTTTTGAATAAATGTCCCTTTTTGGCATGATTTCTATGTTGCATGAGTATATGATCCTATACTTAGTACAAGTGATGTGCTAACCCCATTTCTCCCTTTTCCCCAACATTTTAGGTTTCGGCCGTTGAGGATATTGTGGTCATTTGCAAGGAAGGCTTGGAATCATTCTCCAAGTGGGTATGTCCTCAAGTCCGAGGATGATGCCTTGTTATTACTATAGCAATATTTATTTGTCATATTCTAAAGATGATCATTTAATTCTACTTGTTTCAACATGTTGTAAGCCCTATGTGGCATTCATACATTGTATAAGGGTTTATGCCTATATTGTTCGACTCCGTTTAGATTGTTTAATATGAGACATCCCTTTTAAGACTATATTATTTATTTTATATATATGTTCCATAAAAGTAGAAGACTATGTAAGCTTCTTATACGAAGGGTCTATATATACTCGATATGAATATATTATATTTAAGCGAGAGGTCTAAGTAGACCTCATGAAGTAATTGTAGATGAAAAAGTTTTAAATTTTCTGAATTTTTAACCTATGAATGTAATGATGAATGCTAAGAGGCTAGTCTTAGTCCTCCCTGAGGACGAGGACGCCGGTTACGTCTAGGGGGTGCACCCCGGATATTGTATTAGAGCATGAAGTTGAATATCCCTACAAATGATGTCTCATTAAACCACGTCTATGTAGATTCTTATTCATAATTGTGAAGCGCGCGACACTTATGAATGAGAAACTATGTGATGCTTAGAAACTCTCATCTTCTGGTATTCCTACGTCGTTCCTCTAGAGTCTTGTTATGTGCTTTCACCTAAACCTTGTATCATGGTTATAGGTATGAATACTCGTAGGGCAGCAACACGAAGGGCCGAAGAAAGCTTTGCTAATGTAGGGTCTAATGACAACCAAGCTCCTCCACAAGACAACAACGTGCCTCCACTTGAAGATGTTGCTATGGGTCATCAAGTTCCGGTTGTTCCTACACCTATGACCGATGGAGAGATAAGGGTGGCTTTTCTCAATTTGGCCCAAGCCATGACCTCTCAAGCCAATGTCGTCACTTCTCAAGTCCAAGCCATGACAACTTAAGTGAATAGGGAGGTTAGACCCCGAGTACCTCGTCATGGAACTAACATGGCATCTCGTTTGAGAAACTTTACTAGAATGAACCCACCTATGTTCTTCGGTTCCAAATCGGATGAAGACCCTCGAGATTTCCTCGGTGAGTTCTAAAAGATTCTCTTTGCTATGGGTGTGATCTTAATTGAGAAGGCCGAGTTGGCGGCTTATCAACTCAAAGATGTGGCCCAAACTTAGTACGTGCAATGGAGGGATAATAGGGCACTAAGAGGTGGTCCCGTGACTTGGGAGATCTTCAAGAAGGCATTCCTTGATAGGTTCTTTCCTAGAGAGTTGAGGGAATCTAAGGGGAAAGAATTCATCAACCTTCGTCAAGGAGGTATGAGTGTACTTGAATATTCCTTGAAATTCACTAAATTGTCCAAGTATGCTCCATCCTTGGTGTCTAACCCAAGGGATGAAATGAGTCATTTTCTTATGGGGGTGTCTGAAGACTTGGTTGAAGAATGTCGTTTGTCTATGCTTCACGATAATATGAATATCTCTCATCTCATGGATCATGCTCAACAAGTGGAATAGAGTAGTCTAAGGAGAAAGAGTAGGGAGGCCAAGAAGGCAAGGTCTTGTGAAGGTGGGTCTTCAAAGAGTAGGCTTGATACTCAAGACAAGCCTAGGTTCAAGAAGAGGTTTTCTAATCAAGTTCATTCCAAATTTTCCAAGGCTCCTGATGGTTGGGTGTCGAACCCTAAATATCAAAAGGGAAGAGGTACTAACACACCTAGTAAGAAGCCAACTTGTGGAAAGTGTGGCAAGAAGTATTATGGTGATTGCCTTATTGGGACGGATAATAGATTTGGGTGTGGCAAGAGTGGCCACAAGGTTAGGGATTGACCTAATTTGAAGGGGCAAGGCAAAGAAAGCGGGCAAGCTCAAGCTAGTGGTTCTAATGTCCATGCTCCAAAGAAGAATCACTTTTATGCTTTTCACTGTAGGGGTGAACAAAAGAGTTCTCCCAATGTGGTGACCGGTATGTTACAAGTCTTCTCTATTGATGTATATGCTTTACTATATTCGGGTGCTACACTATCTTTTGTTACTCCTTTAAGAGCTAGAAAGTTTGATATTTTGCCTGATGTCCTAAATGATCCTTTTATGGTAACTACTCCGGTAGGTGATGCGGTGGTTGCAAAGAGGGTATATAGAAATTGTCCTATAAAATTGCCCAATAGAGTTACTCATGTTGAATTATTAGAACTTTATATGGTTGATTTTGATGTCATTTTGGGGATGGATTGGTTGCATGATTGTTTTGCTTCCATTGATTTTAGAACAAGATTGTCAAGTTCAATTTTCCAAATGAACCCGTCTTAGAGTAGAAGGGGGAAAATTCTATTCCTAGAGGTCGTATCATTTCTTGTCTTAAGGCTTTTAAGATAATCTCAAAAGGCTGTTTGTATCACATTGTAAGAGTCAAAAACTTAGACTCCAAAAAAACTCCAATTGAGTCAGTCCCCGTAGTAAGGAAATTTCTGGAGGACTTTCCTAATGATCTTCTGGGAATCCCCCCCGAATGGGAAATTGGATTTGGTATTTACTTGATACCAACCCATTTCAATTCCTCCTTACGGATGGCCCCGATCGAATTGAAAGAGTTGAAGGCTCAACTCAAGGACTTACTAGAAAAAGGCTTCATTAGACCTAGTATTTCTCCATGGGGTGCACCGGTATTGTTTGTGAAGAAGAATGATGGGTCCCTTAGAATGTACATTGATTATCGCAACCTCAATAAAGTCACTACTAAGAATAAGTATCATTTTCCTCGGATTGACGACTTGTTTGATAAACTCCAAGGGGCAAGCTACTTTTCTAAGATTGACTTGAGATCGGGGTATCAAAAACTTAGGGTGAGAGGTGAGGATATACCAAAAACAACATTTCAAACTAGATATGGACACTATGAGTTCTTAGTAATGTCCTTTGGTCTTACTAATGCTCGGCGGCGTTTACGGATCTAATGAATAGAGTGTTTCAAAGTTACCTTGATTCATTTGTCATTGTCTTCATTGACGACATCTTGGTATATTCGAAAAATGAGGGTGAACACATGGACCATTTGAGAGTAATTTTCAAGTGCCTAAGGAACACAACTATTTGCAAAGCATAGCAAATGCGAGTTTTGGTTGAGGTCGGTGGCGTTTCTTGGTCGTATCATCTCTAGTGAGGGAGGTTAGGTTGATCCAAGGAAAACGGGGCGGTGAAAAATTGGCCTAGATATTGACTCCAACCGACATTAGGAGTTTCTTAGGTCTAGTGGGTTATTATAGGAGGTTTGTGGATGGTTTTGCGTCCATTGATTCTCCCTTAACTACTTGACCCAAAGAAGTGTGAGTGGTCGGAGGCATGTGAAAGAAGCTTCCAAATTTTGAAAGATAGGCTTATTTCCGCTCCGGTATTGACCCTACCGGAAGGTACTAGGTCTTTAAGGTATATTGTGATGCATGTTGAGTGGGCTTGGGGTGTGTTCTTATGCAACATGGGAAAGTAGTAGCCTATGCTTATAGACAACTTAAGGTACATGAGAAGAAATATCCAACTCATGATCTTGAATTAGAGGCCATTGTATTTGCCTTGAAAATATGGAGGCATTACTTCTATGGTGTTCATTATGATGTTTATACCGACCATAAGAGTCTTAAATATGTGTTTACTCAAAAGGAGTTAAATCTCCGACAAAGAAGATGGTTGGAGTTGTTGAAAGATTATGAAATGAGTGTCCTCTATCACCCCGGCAAGGCCAATGTGGTTATGGATGCTCTAAGTCGTATGACCATGGGTAGTGTGTCTCGTGTGGAAGAAGCCAATAAAGACCTAGTGAAAGATGTTCATAGGTTGTCCCGATTGGGTGTTAGATTGGAAGATTCCCCAAATGGTGGTTTTATGGTTCATCATAACTCTGAATCATCTTTGGTGGTGGAGGTGATTTCTAAACAACACGTTTATCAACCATTGATGGAGTTGAAGGAATCACTTCTTGGTAAGCTAAATGAGTCATTCTCCTTAGGGGGGATGGTGTTTTGAGGTATTGTGTGTTCCCAATGTTGATGATTTGAGAAACCGAATTTTTGAGGTAGCTCATAATTCCCGTTATTCCATTCATCTGGGTTCTACAAAAATGTATCATGACCTTAATGAAGTGTTTTTCGGGAAGGGTTAAAAGGGGACATAGCAGAATTTGTTGCAAAATGTCCAAATTGCCGACAAGTGAAAGCCGAGCACCAAAAGTCAGGTTGTTTACTTCAAGAAATCCAAGTTCCCACTTGGAAGTAGGAAGACATTAACATGGAATTCGTGGTAGGTTTTCCTCGGACGCAAAAGCAAAATGAATCTATATGGGTGGTTGTGGATAGGTTGAACAAATCCGCTCATTTTATTCCCGGCAAGTCCACTTACTCGGTGGAGGATTACGCAAGGATCTTCATGGATGAGATTGTCGCCATGGTATTCCATTATCCAGCATATCGGATAGGGGTACACAATTCACATCTAGGTTTTGGAGGTCTTTCCAAAAAGGGTTTCTTACAAAGGTGAAGCAAAGTACCGTTTTTCATCCCAAAACAGATGGTCAAGCAGAGCGTACTATTCAAACACTTGAGGATATTCTTAGAGCTTGTATTATTGACTTCAAGGGAAATTGGGATAAACATTTGCCTTTGGTTAAGTTTTCTTACAATAATAGTTACAATTCATCTATATCTATGGCTCCTATCGAGGCCTTGTATGGTAGGAGATGTAGATCTCTAATTGGATTGTTTGAATTGGGCGAGTCTTCACTTTTGGGTCCCTAATTGATTTATGAGACTTTGGAGAAAGATCATATAATAACGAGTCAGTTGAAAACAGCCTATAACTGGAAGAAATCTTATGCCAACCATAAGAGAAGAGACTTAAAGTTTGAAGAAGGTATTAAGGTGTATCTAAATATTTCACTTATGAAAGGGGTGGTGAGATTTGGAAAAAAAGAGAAGTTGAGTCCTCGTTATGTGGGTCCTAATGAAATTTTGCAAAGGGTTGGCAAGGTTGCATGTTAGTTGAGGTTACCTAGTGAATTCGCTTCGGTTCATCCGGTGTTCCATGTCTGCATGCTTAAAAAGTGTATCGGTGATCCCGAATCCATCCTTCCTATTGAGGGTCTAGGTGTCGAAGAGAACCTCTCCTATGAGGAGCTTCCGGTTGAAATCCTTGATAGACAAGTAAAGAAGTTAATGAACAAGGAGGTGGATTCCGTAAAGGTGTTATGGAAGAATCACCTAGTTGAGGGTGTAAAATGGGAGGCCGAAGCCGACATGAAGTCCCCTTAACCATATCTATTTGATAACTAAGGTATGTTGTTCCTATTTATAGTGAAAATAATGAGTTTACTTGAAGTTGCCTTGATTTTTGGTAAAATATTGAGATATATGCATTGTTACAGTGAATAAGCATGCCTAAAAATGAAACTTATTTGAAAAATGCTCTTTGTTTTGATTTGCACTTATTGTGTCCTGGGTATGTTGTTGCCTTTATGAAATGATATTGAGCATGTTGATAGGTTGAGTTTTGGCATAATTGACTCTTTAATGATATAATGAGCTCATGTTGTTGTGAGAAGGAAATTCCCCATGTTGTGATTTTGAACTCTTATGTGTAGTAATTGAAGTTTTGAATTGCTATGTGTAAATTCCATAATTGAGTTGTAAATCATGTTGATTTTGTATATTGTTTGTTGGGCTGCTAATATTCAGTCTATCCTTTCCCTTCAGAAAGATTTTGGTGTCATTCGGGACGAATGTTCCTAAGGGACGATAATGTAATACTCCAAAAGTCTGAAGCCTAATCTAGAGCCTCACATGAGTGTCTAAGGGTTGTAACTCTGTTTTAAGGTCAAAAATAATGTTAATAAGTCATTTAGGAAGTTTTATAGTCAAGAAGTCAAGGAACGTCGATGACGTCCAGAGAATAGGGCAAAAGGTGCTAGCACGCCTTAGCCTATTTCACGGGGTTTTAAGACTCGGTAATTGATGAAATTTGATAAAAAGAGTGTCTAATACATATTAGTGTAGGTTTAAGGTCAAAACATCCGGGTACGACTCCCCAAGGACCACCCTAAGGGTCCTTGAGGAGGAGCCTTCCATTTTGACCAAAAAGTTGTCATGGACAGTGTCTACCAACGAAGGCAAATGAACGGGCGTGGTCCAATCGACGGGGCGTCGATTTCCTCCGTCGATGGTCACATAGACATTTTTCAAAAATGGCAAAAATACAAATCTCTGACCAAAACGAAGGTTATACAGCACGGAGGCGGGTCTTGGCCGTCGATTGAATTCTAGTTCTTATTTCATTTTCCCTATTCGAAGACTATATTTTAATTCATATTTTAAGACTTGTTGTTGATGTAAGGGCTAAGTCCCAATTCTCATACTCGTATGTTTAGATGGATATGTGAGACGAGAAAAGATTCTATTTTGGATATATGTGAAGTGAAGTTGAACTTCAAATAAAAGTTTTAATATTTCCACTTTTATTCTATCTATGATGAAATTATAAATTCTAAGGGCTTGTCTAAGGCCTCTTCGAGGACGAAGAGGCTATTTACGACTATGTGGTGCTCTCAGGTCGTGAAAACATGGTATTAGAGCATGATGTTGAATATTCTTAGGAATGATATCTCACAAAACAACATGTATGTAGAGTCTTGTTCATAATTATGAATCGCCCCACACTTACGAATGAGAGGCTATGTGATGCCTAGGAAATTTTTACTTCTTTTTGTATTTGTAAGTCGTTCCTCAAGAGGCTTAACTCTTTGTATCCTTTTTTTCTAATCCATTTCTTGTGGATATAGGCTATGACTACTATAAGGGAAGACACAAGAATGGTTGAAGAGGAGATTGCAAATGTGGGAGTTCCTCTCCAAGACAAGCAAGCTCCTCCTCAAGAGAAAGTTCCTCTAGGTGGCCAAGCACCGGTCAAACCTTTGGTCATGTTGGATGGAGAAATAAGGGAAGCTTTCCTAAACTTGACTCAAGTCATGGATACTCAAGCTCAAGCCGTAAATACTCAAGCTTAAGCTATGACGGCTTAAGCAAATTTGGAAGTTGTGCGAATCAAAGTGCTAGTACCATGGTTTTACGTTTGAGGGACTTCAATAGGATGAATCCTCCAATGTTCTTTGGGTCTAAGGTAATTGAATATCCTCAAGACTTTCTAGATGAGTTTTATAAGATCTTGTATGCCATGAGGGTAAGTTCAAATGATAAGACTGAACTAGCTGCTTATCAACTCAAGGATGTGGCTCAAACTTGGTACACTCAATGGAATGACAATAGGACTTTGAGAGCGGGTCCAGTAAGTTGGGAAGTATTTATGAGAGAATTTCTTGATAGGTTTTTCCCAAGAATGAAAACAAGAGGCAAAAGTGGGACAGTTCATCAACCTTTATCAAGGACGTATGAGTGTTCTAGAATACTCTTTGAAATTCATTAAGTTGTCTAAATATGCCTTTTCTTTGGTGACTAATCCGAGGGATGAAATGAGTCTCTTTGAGACGGGTGTGTTTGATGATCTTGTGGAAGTGTGTCGTTTGGCGATGCTTCACAATGACTTGGATTTATCTCATTTGATGGTGCATGCTCAACAAGTTTAGGAGAGTAGGCTTAAGAGGAAAAATAGGGATGCCAAGAGGGAAAGGCCCTATGATGGAGGTACTTCTGAGGGTATGTTTGAAATTCAAGACAAACCAAAGTTAAAGAGAGATTCTCCAACCATTTTCCTTCTACTTTCTCGAAGGCTAACAAGGATAAGGTGTCTAACCCTAATCCTCAAGGGGGAAAAGGTGGTGGTTCACACATTGAGAAACATAATTGTACCAAATGTGGTAAGAAGCATGTGGATAAATGTCTAGTTGGTATGGACAATTGTTTTGATTGCGAAAAGAGTGGCCACATGGTTAAATATTGTCATATGTCCAAGAATCAAGGAAGGGAGAGTTATCAAGCACAATAAAGTGGTCTTAATTCCGATGCTCCTAAGAACAATCGTTTCTATGCTCTCAAATCTAGGGGTGATCAAGAGGATTCTCCCGATATTGTCACCTGTATGTTGCAAGTATTTTCAATTAATGTTTATGAATTGTTAGATCACGGTGCCACTTTATCTTTTGTAAGTCCTTTAGTGTCTATGAAGTTTGATGTTCTCCCCGATGGCTTAGTTGAACCTTTTTCAGTTTCTACCCCGGTGGGTGACTCCGTTGTTTCTAAAAGAGTCTATATGAGTTATCCCATATTATTTTCCAATAGAGTTACATTGGTTGATATGGTAGAACTTGATATGTTGGACTTTGATGTCATATTTGGGATCAATTCGTTACATGCTTGTTTTTCTTCAATTGATTGTAGAATAAGGGTAGTTAATTTCTAATTTCTTAATGAACCCATTTTAGAATGGAAGAGGGGAAACTCAATCCCTAGAGATCAAATTATTTCATGTCTAAAAGCTTGTTAGATGATTTCTAAGGGATGTCTCTATCATATTGTGAGGGTCAAGGATCTTAGGTCCGAGGCTCCTCCTTTAGAGTCGGTCCCCGTAGTGAAGGATTTTCTTGAAGTCTTCCCCGATGACTTACCTAGAATTCCTCCCGGACAGGATATAGATTTTGGCATATTTTGATGCCGGATACTAAGCCCATATCAATTCCTCGTTACCAGATGATTCCGACCGAGTTGAAAGAATTGAAACCTCAACTCAAGGATTTTCTAGACAAGGGTTTTATACAACCAAGCATATCTCCATTGAGAAGTTCGGTATTATTTGTGAAAAAGAAAGATGGTTCTGTTAGATTGTGTATTGACTACCGACAACTAAACAAAGGTCACTATAAAGAAAAAGTATCATCTACCTAGAATTGATGATTTGTTTGACCAACTCTAAGGGGTGAGTTACTTATTAAGATTGATTTACGGTTGGGGTAACACCAACTTAGAGTTAGAGGAGTTGACATTCCTAAGACGTCTTTCCGAAGAAGATATGGTCATTAGAAGTTCCTAGTCATGTTTTTGGTCTAACTAATGCCTGACGGCTTTCATGGACCTTATGAATAGGGTGTTCCAGAAGTTGGCTAAGATCGGTGGTTTTTCTTGGTCACATTGTATCTAGTATGGATATTGAGATTGTTTCGAAAGAGATAGTGGCGGTTATGAATTGTCCTAGACCTCTAACTCCCACTGATATTCAAAGTTTCTTGGGTTTAGCCGGGTATTGTTGGAAGTTTGTTGACGGATTAGCATCTATCGCTTCTCCATTGACTACCTTAACCTTAAAAGAAAGTAAAGTTTGAATGGACGGAAGATTGTGAGAAAGGCTTCCAAAAGTTAAAGATAAGCTTTCCTCCGCTCTGTTGTTCACCTTACCAGAGGGTACCGAAAGGTTTGTTGTGTATTTGATACGCTCAAACTTACTTCTCAAATAAGAAGTAAAGCGGTCGTATCAAGTAAAGAACCCAACTAATGAGGTTGGGATCGATCCCACAAGGAAAATAGTTCAGACTTAACTTTATTTTATTATTACTATTATATAGCCAACTGTTTTCCAATAAACCAAAAGACAAAAAGGGGGGGTTTAGTTCTAAATTAATGAAAATAATTAACTAAATAAGAATGAACAACTAATAATTTTAACTTTCAGAGTTTAATCAAATTATAAAAGTAACTAGGGTTTTAGTGTTCCCCACAGGTTCCTAACTTGGTAAATCTAACTATAACAGCTCTATCCTGATATCTTGCACGTAAAGTGATAAGTTATGTATCTCTAAATCCTTGGTCCGGCATCTAGAGAATTTCACTCCGCACCTTGGTCCGGCTACGTGTGTTGCTATACTAACCCTTATCTTTACCTCATATTAAACATCGTATTCGGTATTTGACTAAGCTATTAACTCGTACCAACCAATACTAGTCTATTAGATAGTCTACACTAAATCTATGTTGATAATTCTTTTCCTATTATCTACCTCCTTGGTCCGGCAAGTAGCATTAAGGCGAGTTCTAACGTTGGCCACCGTTAAAAAGAATTCTAAACGAAAGAATTATCAATACATGCAAGACACCACTCTAGAAATTGTTATTGAAGTTAGATTTCTACCTTGTTATTCACCCATGGTTCCCACAACCCTAGCTATGAGGTTTAGTTACCCATGTTCGTAATTACACAATTCATATCGTTAATGGAAAAGTTCATGCACTTACTTTTATGAAAACGAATAATTTCCCAGAATTCAACTTGATTAATCACCGAAATCCACAACAATCAATTCCCAGAAAATATCTTAATTTCCAAAATCAAGAGTTTACTAATATAATCGAAGAACTATAAACTAAAAATTATCCAGAAAGTCTAACCTCAAAAATGAGGTTTTTCCAACTATTTATAAGAAAAATAAAAACCTAATCAAATAAGGATTCTATTTACTAAAAATCTGTCCAAACGCGTCTGGGTCGACGGACCACGTGACGGACCGTCATGGACACGACGGACCGTCATAGCCTCCGTCGTCCCATACTTCACATCTTCTCATGTTGCTTTCTTCATTCCCCCCGACGGACAGGTATGACGGACCGTCGCGAGCATGACGGCCCGTCGAGGGTCTTCGTTCCAATACACTTGAACTTTGGAATTTTGGGTACTGGGATTACTCTCTGATAATTATGACGAACATGCAGGACGGACCGTTGTATCTGTGACGGTCCGTCACGAACTTCCGTAATCCCACACTTGGTCAGACTTCCCCAAATTTCCTTCAGCAACTTCTTCCTTCACTACGATGCCACCTACGGACCGTCACAGCCGCGACGGACCGTCATAGGCTTCGTAGGTGGTCTCTTATGCAATTCTTTCTCAAAAACTCCCGCGTTCTTCCTTAGACAGATTTTCTGCAAACAAAGATAAACTTATATCAAAATCAACACAAAAAGGCTCTCGACACACACTAAACTTAAGGAAAAAGTATTAGAAATACCGTGAAACCACGGTATATCAACACCCTCAACTTAAATTCGTTGTTTGTCCTCAAGCGACGCACTATGACTCACTACAAATTCTTTGTACAAAAGTATCCATATTTTAATTTCCGCAATCATTTGGCTATCAACCTCGATTATTCTCATTATGTTCATGCATGGTCTCACTATTAGGCATTGATTTGTGTAGAATCAAACCATAACCCAGATTTACTACGCAATGATGCCTATCCTCTTCAATTTCTCACCGAGATGCTAATATTTCTGGTATTACAACTCCTGTCCTTACTTCAAATAACATCCTCATTTTTCACACAATGATTTTAGTTTGAGTATAAGGATCACGTTTCGACACTCACTCTCAGAACAAATTCACCACTCATTTATACATATTGCCATAGGCTTGCCCTTATTTTCACTACTTCAAATTCCTCATACGCACTTAGGATCACAATAGGACTTTTTTTTAGATTGTAACATAGGCTCAGGGTCAGGTAGGGTGTATTTAGATATACTTTAGTGACTTGTTGCCCTCCTTGACATATCATTCTTATTTCGCCCTATTACTCAATTTTCTTTTCACTTTGCTGTTTTCCCTTTCTTATCCTTATGTGTAAGTGACTTTTCTCTTTTCTTGTGTTTATTTTGCTTTTGGTTATTATTAACTTTTTTTCTTTTTTTTTTTTAGTCACTTCTGTTTTATTCTTTCTTTCTCTTCATTCTTTCAACCCCACTTTCCGTGGTTTTCCTTATAGCAGCCACCCTCAACTCATGATTTTGCCATGAGTCAAGGTTCACAATACCCATGGTTGGGTCATGGCCAAAACAAGGTTGCTTTCTGCATTAGCCACCCTCAACTTATGCTTTTGGCATAAGCTGAGGTGCACATGTCCAAGGAGGGACCAGGGCCAACACATTGCTCCCAGAGAAGATCATTTGGGGTAAAAAAAAAATCTAGTTTAGGCTCAATTCATTTGGATCAAAAAGGGATTAACTTCATTTGGTTTTCTGTTATTTTTAGGCTCAAGATTGACTATTTCGAACAAGGGCCTATGATCCTTTCCTAAGTGATTGTTTTGACTCACTTTCAGTAGGACTAACCAGGCAAGTTCTAGCTCCGTATTAATGGTGGTCATTCGACTTTACCTCACACTCACATGACATTCCTTGCATTCCCAGAGTATTAGACACCTAGTTCAAATCTTAGATTCAGGATCATGCAGAAGTGTATCCTTGTTTCATGTTTCAAACCACACAATTATCACTTACTATGCCTAGTCATGCAAATGATTATCGAGATATCATATTTATATTAGCCATCATGCTTCAGATTTATACTGTGTATATAAGATATGACATGCCGGTTCAACAGTAAAAGTAATCAGTCTTTTGGGGAAAAAGAACACAGGCAAGAAAACCCTAAAAGAGGATCGTGAACTTGGGCTACTCAGAATTCACCCAAGTGTTCACTTTCCATTTTCCCCACCCCCTACAAAAAAAATATGCAATTGTCCCCAATGCATAGAAAAGTTAAACTACGTAAAAGGGTAAGTGAAGCAAACCTGAGGTGCTAAGCGCCGGTGATCAGCAAGCTGGTGGGTCCGATTCCCCGGAACCTGCTCCCTGCGTAGTCTGGACATCCTCAGTAATGTCCGCAGCATCCACAGCACCATCAGTAGCGCCTCCCACAGAATCTACAATTTTGGAGCTAGACGCCCCGGCAGCTACTTCTACAGCCCTCAACCTACGGGCCTCCTCATCGGCAATCGAGGCTCTCCTCGCAGATTCCATCTCACGGCGCTCCTTCTTCCTTGCCCTAGCCTCATCCTCCTCTCGACCCCTGCGTCTCTTGACATGCTCTTGTGGGGGAGGTGGTGGAACATCAGAAGTGGTAAACAGGGCGGCCATCACGGTGTCATCGGCAGGCTCCGCAGAAGGGGCCTCAGACTCAGGCACCCTCGCCTCTAAAATCATATCAAGATCCGCCCGCAGACTCAACCGCAGCCTGGAGAGTCGACATGTCCACCGGAGGGGCTGGTCGGGCTAGTACTCGTAATTCAAATGCGTCTAAGCGCTGGTGTACCCCGGCGATCTGCCTCTCTGTGTGCTGTATCATCTTGCGCTCCATGTGCTCCTCTGCCTCAGCAATAGTCTTCTGCATCCACGGCTGAATGTGATGCAGAAGAGTAGCCATCTGTGCCTCAAGTTTCTGAACCCGAGCTAGTGGGACCAGAGTGGCAGAAGGAGCCCAGCGAGAGGAGCTCGGGGCAGTGCTACTACCCGGGATAGACTCGACCGGAGTAGTGTCAGTGTGTGCAGAAGCAGCACGGGAAGCATCATGAGCATGCTCTACGGTGTCGGCCAGGTTCTCACCAAATGGGGCCACCTCTGGACGAGGCCCTCTGCGTGGGGCCAACTCATTGGCCTCATCCCTGATGAGGCCGATGTCAACATTTCCTGGCTGGGTCTTGAGCTGGTCAATGTGCCAAATGGGCACACCTGCTGATCTGCACAAAGAATCATGCAAGGGAAAGGGTAATTTGTGGTGACCTTGAAAGCCCTCTCGTGCATGACCGCTTGGAGAAGCCAAGCGAAATCGACCTCGAACCCTGCCATCATAGCAGCCATCAGCACTGCACGATCCCAGGTGACTATGTTATCCGCAGCAGTGGGGGAGAGACAATGGCGGACGATCAACCAGAGAAACTTGGCCGTAAAGGTCAAGTTGGCCTTCCTGATGGCCCCCTTCGGCTCCATCACCCAATCCGCAGCCTCTCCATCAATAGATAGGTGCAGTGCCATCCACCTCTTGGTGGTCTCTCTCAGTGAAGGCTCACGTAAGAACCGGCCCTCTTTAACAATTTGCCACCGGTAATCAAACTCGGCGGTGAGAGGTGTGCTGGTGGAGTCAGAATCCGTGCCGTACAGATATCGGCGGATGGCTGGTAGGGAGATGTCAACCTGGATGCCTCGTACTCGGACGTGCTCAAGTGGGGCCTGTTTGGCGGGGGCAGACCGCCTATCGATCTGCGAGCGAAGAGTAGCCACATAAGAGGCATAGAACTCGCGGACTAGCTCCTCACTGTAGCGACCCAAAGAACGAGCCGTCCACTCTAGCCGGTGGCTGGTGAAGAGGGTGTGAATATCTGGCATGGTGGGGAGACTTCCCGTGAGGACCCGCCTCTCCAGTGTAAGAGTCCGTGTCATGACGCCTTTGTCATTGAGAACCTTGGCGTCTAAGTATACCTTGTATTGCCCGTCAACACACCACCGGTTGGGCTGATCGGCAACCGGGGCAGGGACTCCTGTTGGTGAGCCAGGGGTGGAGTCGGTGCTGTCAGCCTCATCATCTGAAGCAGACTGTGTAGCTGTGGCAGGATCAGAGGCGTCTGCAGACCCAGAGGCTTCCTCTGACCACGAAACTCTTAAGGAGCCAGATGCTCCTTCGTCTTGGGCAGCTGACCCAGAAGGAGTGCCGGTCAGTGTGCGCTCCTCATCAGACTGGGAGGCAGTGACTACGCCGGGCGCCACCTTCTTGGGCGTGACTCGCGGTACACGTGGAGCTCGTGCTGGAGTAGCAGTAGGGGGCACGTATTCTGGATCATGCTCATCATCAGAGCCTATCACCAATCGGGCAGACGGGGCGACAGATTTTGAACACCCACGTGCGTAAACGCGATCTTGTTTAGGTGCCATGATAGGTAGTACCTGTAACGAATCATCATTAGTACTTGAAGGATGAAGAATGACACAAAAGAAATAAACATTTGAGACAATAATACTCAGACACTCAAACCAGTGATAACAGCTCTGAAGTAGCAGTAGGTCACGACGGACCTGGTGACGGACCATAGTGCGTATGACGGACCGTCATGCAGTCCGTCATGTGATACTTGGCAACATAAAATATCAGAGGGAAAGTCTCAGACCGATACGACGGTTAAGCAGGACGGACCGTCATGGGTATGACGGTCCGTCGCAAGTGTCCGTCAGAGGACACTTAGAAAAAGTGTTGAGACCCATAGGACAGGGGTCTCTGACCGTCACGACGGTTGTGCAGGACGGACCGTCGTGGGTGTGACGGTCTGTCACATATGTCCGTCAGTGGACACTTGGAAAAAGTATTGAGACCCATAGGACAGGGGTCTCTGACCGTCACAACGGTTATGCAGGACGGACCGTCGTGGGTGTGACGGTCAGTCGCAAGTGTCCGTCAGTGGACACTTGGAAAAAGTGTTGAGACCCATAGGACAGGGGTCTCTGACCGTAACGACGGTTGTGCAGGACGGACCGTCATGGGTATGACGGTCCGTCACATGTGTCCGTCAGAGGACACTTAGAAAAAGTGTTGAGACCCCTAGGACAGGGGTCTCTGACCGTCACGACGGTTGTGCAGGACGGACCGTCATGGGTATGACGGTCCATCACATGTGTCCGTCAGTGGACACTTAGAAAAAGTGTTGAGACCCCTAGGACAGGGGTCTCTGACCGTCACGACGGTTGTGCAGGACGGACCGTCATGGATATGACGGTCCGTCACATGTGTCCGTCAGTGGACACTTAGAAAAAGTGTTGAGACCCCTAGGACAAGGGTCT
>JABWTJ010000477.1:556863-644254 GCA_016801875.1 Solanum sitiens | reverse complement strand
AATCTACTAGTGCAATGTATATGTGAAGCCTCATAACCTCACACATACTTAGTAAACCTATCATAAGACCACAAGCCTTACCATCCAATTCATACATCAACAATTAAGTGAATACAACTTCATTCATGTCAATACAAGACCTTCATCATATAGTCAATAATATCAACATCACTGATAAAGACTCATACCATGCACATCTTCATAACAAATAGACCAATACTACAAAGTCATGCATAAAGAACATATACATAGTGACATGTATTAGAACACCTTCCTAAGACTTCCTAAGGAGCTACTTGTGCAATGTGTAGATGGGTTCATTACTTCCACCTATCCTTAGTAACCTCTATTAAGTCATCCTATTTAGGGTCCTAGTAATTTGCTTCCATTGTCCATTTTACTTTATGGAAACTATAGCCTTAACCGACACTAAGACCATGGGTGCTAAACATGAAATTTGGTGTTGTAGAGCCTTACACCAATGGAAGGTGTTCCTACCTAGCCAAGGTAGAACATTAACACGTGCTAGCATATTAGGTGATATCACTTGCTAGATCCTACGTCGCAAGCATAGTTTATGGAACTTGGGGGTTATCATGGAAACATCACTCTACACCCATTCTAGTTCATGAGGTTATCCACCCCGTGAGGACCGTAGTGAACCCTACCTCCCCTATTTAGGAAAGTGTCACTACTTCACATGAGGACCGTAGTGAACCCTACCTTCCCTATATTGGAAAGTGTCACCCCCTCATCTACAAGTTCACTCGGTGCTAAGCTAAGTTCCCTTTGTTGAAAAAGCCTTTATTATCTTTTCTTTATAAAACATAGGTTTAGGAGAGGCATCCCCTCATATGCTTAACCCATAGTTCATAGATGAGAGTTCATCAACCTAATTCATATGAGAAACCCTTTCACATAGACATAGCATATGTATTAGCACTATCTAGTTAAGGATACACTTGAGTACACATTTCAAGGATCCTTTATTGACTATACCATCATTCATGTGTGTGTATATACATATATGTCAGCAAACCTTTCACGAACACATTAAGACCACACATGACCGTACGTTCATATTCATGCACATAGAAACCAAACCTAGGAACTATTCTATCAAGGTAAACATGTACAATGCATAGACAAGGTCCCATACCCTTGCCCATACTAGTACACCTATCAAGTCATCCTAGTGAGGAAATACATAACATACTATGATAAACATCATCTTAATATACATAGTAGTAGACACTAGTGAATATGAGAACTACCTTTCATTTAGACACCATGACCTATACTACTTATAACATGTATGTAAAGTGAGTGTGTGTGTACATTGGTCAACATGATCACATAATGGCTATCAACAACACATTGAGGCAGCCACCCTCTTAGACCATAATACTCTTTCAAGTATAGACCACACAACACACAATAGCATAGGAGACAAGTCAACTTCATATCACACTTAAGACTCCTAACTTATACTATTAATGCATCACATTAAGGTACACAGGTAAGAGATTATTAACCATTTTAACAAATCAATGGGAGCACCTATACTTTAACCTAACATGGATATACACAAGCTTGTACAATAGCCATACAACCTAGCTCACAACTAGAATAGGAAAGTAGGCATAAACTTCTCATAGTATCATCATGAGAACATGTTCATAAGTTCATCAATTTTCCTTCAAGGCCATGGTCAACACATATATAATGACAATAAAGTAAACACCGCCACCCCATACAACACAATGCCATACAAGGCTTCATCAACTACATTAATATAGAAAAGTAGAGGAGATAAGCATTCTTACCAATTTCTCACCCTTTGATCATCATTGACCAATACACCTTGTTTATAAAAAGTTCATATATAGGGAAGTAGCTAAATTTACTTTAATCATCAAAGAAACCATGAACAAGTCGTCACAAGAACATGATTCAACTAGTACACTATATCCCATATATGGTAGAAAATAGAGAGTCATAGATCACTCATTAATATACTTTACTTTGTTTATCATGATTAACATTCATAACATACCAATAATACCAACCTAGGGCAGTAGCTATAGCCATAGAAATCAAGACTAAATCATGCTTCATCTACCCTAAATCGATATCACATTATGTTCATAGCATTAGCAACTTTAACGTTAAAACATGTAGATCAATCCTTATCAAGGTTCCTTTGATTTGATCATTAAGGGTTTATATCCATAATTCATTCATAACATCAACCTAAAACAGTAGCTATAAGAATCTTCACCTAAGCGATTTCAACATTAAATCATTAAAAAGGCAACGTTACAGTGAATCATAAGTTACGCCTTAATAGCTTAGAAGCACATAGATCAATTAGTACCAAGCTTTCTTTAATTTGATCATACCATATTTGTATTCACAATTCAACCAACTGATCATCCAAAGGCAGTAGCTACAAGAAACACAACATAATCGAAATTCACTTTTATTCATTAAAAGGCCAATGTTACAGTGAATCATAGAAACCTAAGCTAAACATGTTCAATTCTTCATACATTGATCCACATGGATCCTTCATCCTCAATTCAACATTAATCCACGTAAATAACAGTAGATATAACCACTTCAACATAATAGAATCACAATTCAATCGATAACAAGTCAAGATCACAAAGCCCATGCAAGGACTAAATCAAGTTTGGAAGGGACATGGGTTCATCATGCAATTGGAGTCAAATTCACGTTAAAATCACTGTATTAACTTCAATTCATCATTCTTTAATTGTTCAAAATATTTTTAGAAAGAATTCATGGCAGATTGAAGAAGAAGATGTTTGATCATATTTTTCTCTTTGAAATCTTTGAGATTAACTCTCTAGATGGAAGGATAACTAGAGATGAAGATCACCATACCTTCTTATTCATTAAAACCTCTAAAACTTGATGAATCATCCATGGAAATCCGAGCTCCCAGCTGTTCTTGAGCTTCACCAACAATGGTGGTTTCTAGGGAGAATATTTTTGGAGGGAAAGGTTCAATTTGTGTGAGTTGGTTTGGGAATGGGTTGATCACATTTTTTATCACTTAAATACACCCAAAAATAACCAAATAAATCATGTGGGGTCAGGTTAGCACGTGGGGTGAACTTTCCCATTCACCCCTTTAATGAAACAGTGCACAGGCAGCAGGCTGCAGGCCACCATCGACGGAACCATCTACCAGCCGTTGGTCAGTCGATGGGCCGTGCGTTGGCTTTCGTCGATTGGTCCTTGGCGAATTTTTGGCTTGAGACCAGCCCAATTTAGATACCAATCGACGAGACCTCACCTACACGCCGTTGGTTGACCAACTAACTGTCGTTTGGTCCGTCGATTGACACTTCCAAGGCAGTGTATCGACCAGCATTGGGTCCTTCTTGTGGGCCCTTTTGTGGGGCCCTGTAGAAGTCGTACCCGGACGTTTCCCAATAAAAACAACCCTTAACAAGTTGTAGACATTCCACATAAGATTCACCCAAAACAAACACCTGCAACACGTCCAAACAAGCAAGGCCCCATCAAGACACACACATGCATGTCTCGAGGCTATCTTTCAAACGTCTTGGACATTCTTGGACGTTTAACCTCCAAAGTTCTCGAAACATCATATAATACCATTTAACATCATTTAACTCATTTTAAGACTTCATAAGATCATTCATACACATATAAGCATGCATAGGCATATGACGCACATAGGTGACTAATGGTCGAACGTCTTGGCCGTCCCTTGACGTTTGACTTCCAAATCACCTCAAACTTTGCATGCTGACTATTAGCCATATTATGAGAAATTTTAGTACCTTATAACGTTAAGACAAACATGTTAGGCTCTAGACACCCTATCTCATTTTGGAGGTCTTACATGAAAGGACATTCTCACTACATGTAGGTTCTATAGTAAATGTAGAATTCTCACCCTAGATACCTTTGAGCTATATGATATATGAGAGAGTAAGTCCCTAAGGACTATTCTTTATGAACTAATGTTATCTAAATGCTTAATGATGTTTAAAAAGGGAGTTATTGTTTAGCACCGAGTGAATATGACAAATGAGAGTGGGAGCTTGAGGTCTAGTAAGTCCGGCTTTGCACAAGAGAACCTTCACGTTAGTAAGTCCGGGTTCCCATCCTAGATGTTGTATCATGAGATCGAAACCTTCACGCTTAGTTAGTCAAGGTTTATAGAAGAAATCTTCTTGTTCCATAACTATGTGCCCATATAGGACTCTAGCTTAGTGGATCCACCTAGAATAGCTAGTATGAATGGTTGCACGTTTGGAAAGTGTTAACCCTCTCTTTCAGTGTGGGAGTAGAACACCGGATTCCATGTAGCTCACATGGTATATGTCGGTTATGGATATATCTCCCGAAGGTTAATAATTAACTAAGATAATAATATGAACTTTAATCTAAATTCCTTGAGAAGTGTACTTGGTATAGGAGGACTATGGACCCTACCTATACATTGCACTAGATGACTTCAAGAAAGAATAGGATTGGAGACCTTATGAAGTAAACACTTATGTTATGTATGCCTTGTATGAATGCATGTTAAGTGACCTTGTTATGTTAAGATATGAATTATCATTATGCATGTGAATTACACTTATGGATTCTAAATGGGTTTACTTAGTATATGTGGGGGTATGGGACTCCATGTGTACATTGCACAAGTGAGCTTGTGAAGGGGTTATGAGGGTAGTTTACCTATGATATGAACTAAGTGATTATGACTAAGGTTGTAGTAAAGGAAAGAGTCCTTATATGATGATATGAAGTATGTGGCCTTATGTCTAGTTGTAAGTGAATATGTTATGACTTGTTGAATATGTTGTGACTTGTTGAATATGTTATGCCTAGTCTAGGGTGACTTCTTAGGTACACTTGGTGGAAGTATTATTATGGGATGCTACCTATACATTGCACTAGTGTGACTTAGGAGTTGTCTTAGGTGATGGTTCTTATGTGAAGTTGATGTCTATGAGATGTTTATGACTTATGAATATATGTGCTTGTGTTATGAATCATATTATGAAAGATTATTGTAAGGTGACCTCAAAGTGATACATTGTACTAAGTACACTTGAGGATTACTTAAGGACAGAAGTAACATAAAAGAGAGGTAATGTATGGTATGTATTGAATATGTTTCAAAGTATGATAAATGACTTTATGTGCTATTATGAGTAGTATTCATGTCTATATTGTATGTGAACTATATTGAGCTTATATGTGCCTATGTTCATGAAGTTTACTAAAAATACATGTTGCATAATTTCACATGAAAATTGCATGTTTTTGCATGGTTGCCATACTTAGTGCATTCTTGTATTAATACCATTCTTGTTCATCTTTATACAAAAAGTGTAGGTGGTGATGGCTAGAGGTGTCTCCTAAAAAAGTGCTTGGATAGATCTCCCAAGTTGAAGTAAAGGGACCCTTATGATTCAAGGGTTGCCTATGTCAAGATGTTTCTTTAAGTTAATGTAATAGCTTAGATTTATATTTTATGTTGTAAGGGTCATGTCCCTATTCTATTATATTGAGTTGTGTCTTAAGATGGAAAAGAGACTTAGAGTCTGACTATGTCATATGATGTTTTTTATATGAATATGAGAAATGTTTTCTAGAATATGATGTGTTATGAAAAGTTTTAAATTTTCCGCTATTTATGCAATGTCTAAGGGCTTGTCTTAGACCTCCGAGAGGTCGACGATGCCGTGTGGCAATTTGAGGATACCATAACTTCTAGGTTATACCGTCGGGTTGTTACACATTCATTAGAGTACCATTGAGAAAACCTTTCGATAGACTCAAATTCATTACTTCATTAGCTTCATTCTTTCATTCATGTGTGTATACATATGTGAGAATACCCTTTCACATAGCCACCATCATTCATAATATTATCTTCTAAACATGATCACATTGCATTAATAGTAATCCACACACAATATACTTCAAATTAGCATCGTACATAAATCATTCTCATTCAAGCATAAGACATCATAACAATTAAATTCTTCAAAATATGCATACAAGGCCATAATCACTATACATACATAATAAGTAAACACCTCAACCATATCTGGATCAAACCAGTCATGAACAATTCCATTAAAGCATTAAAATTAGGTAAACTTACCCTTCACCCAAGCCATGATCAACAATGACACAATTTCCCAACAATTCATCATCAATATGTATATATAACAATAGACATCAATAATTCAATTCAATCTAAGCATAATCCCATCATCATTCAATCATAAGCATTAAATCCACTTGAAATCCCAAATTGAGGAATTTGAGGAATCATGTGTCCATGGAGGTTTTAATCTTAAAACATCAATTAAAAACCAATGATATCATACTTAATCATTTGTAATCATTTCATGCAAGAAACCATGAGTTTGAGTGAAAATAGGACGTTTTCATAAACTTTGAAATCTTGAAAACCATTTGAGAGTGGCTCTAAGATGATATCTAACCTTAGATAATGAATTCTCATACCTTATTAGATGAAAGCCCACGAAAATTGAAGAAGAAACACTTGAGAATCCCTCACCCTAGCTTAAACTAGACATTGACCTTCAATAGAGTTCTAGAGAGAACTTTTTAGGAGAGGAGGGTTTTGATTTGGGGTCTTTAGGTGGGTTAGTTAGAATGATTAGTATAGGGTTAATATAAGCTTATATAGGTGGTTAAATATCCTGTTAAACGACCTATATTAGCCCTTACTTAAAAACTTACCCAAACACTAACTCCTTACTTAAAAAAAACATGCTGAAAACTTGAAGCACTTACGGATGGCCACCTACGGACCGTAGGTGGAGTCACTGTCCGTCAGTGCCTTCTGTAAGTTATGATAGTGCTTCACTTTTCGGGCATAACTTTTTATTCTGAGATTGGAATAGGGCAAACTCGATGGCATTGGAAAGAGGACTCAGAGATATTTAATTGGATAGGTAATTCACCACCTAATTCGGTTTGATCTATCAGATATGACCATTTGAAGTTGACCCTTAACTTAAATTTAAAAAATATAAAATTTCTATAGGGAACTTGTTTTGGGAACTTGTTTTGGGGACTGTTTTAAAGGCTTATTTTAGGGTATCGCTAGCTTATAAAGGTGACTAATAAACTATATAGACAACCCCTTGAGGCCTTAATTAATTAACAAACTTGATTCCAAATCACCAACTTAAAAACTAGAAGGCTGGAAATTAGCAGCAACTACGGTCCCAACCTATGGACCGTAGTTGGTGTTACACCCTGTACCGCATGGGCGTCAATTGATTCAGAGACTCCACTTTGGGGAGTTAAACTACCCCAAACTAAGTCTTAAGATACGACCATGACTTACGGTCCGTAGACCAGTCTACTTGCCATAGCTAGGGGTTTCGTCGGTGCTGCTATTTTGGAAACTTTTGGCTCCAAGGTTGGGTCCTCCTCAAGGACCCCTTGGGTGGTTGTACTCGGACGTTTGGATCCTAAACATGTACATCTAGGTGTCAGGGATACTTCTACAAGTTTTCACTGTAACAACCCGAAACCATACCCTAGAAGATAGGATACAATCTTGGATTGTAACCGGCGTCGTCGACCTCTCGGAGGTCTAAGACAAGCCTCTCATATCATTCATTGCATTGGCATAGTAAATTTAGCAGAAAATTTAAAACTTTTCATAGCACATTACATGATAGAAACATCACATCATATATATATATAACATAAGTCATAATACATATTTAGACTCTAAGTCTCTTTGCTATCTTAGACTCAACAACTTTAGAGTACATTAAGGACAAGGCCCTAAAGACATAATACAAAGCTATACATTACTAAATAGACTTTACAATAAGTACACATTAGGACATCCTTGAACTTAAGGATTCCTTTCCTTGAACTTGGGAAATCACCTATCAAGCTCCTCAATCATAGACCTCCTTTAAGCATTCCATTACCTACACTTTGTGTAAAAAGTAGAGAAGAACGGAATTAGTACAAGAATGCACTAAGTATGACAACCATGCAAAAACATACATTTAAAAGGGACATTTCCTTTGAAATAATACTTCATGCCATTTTAAGTAAATCATCATAAAACCTTTATCAATAGCATTTATATCATTCACATACTTCATAGAAGCACAATCAAAGGCCAAACATCATAGAAAAGCACATATAGAATTTAATCCCCATTTGAGGTCACTTTACAGTGAACTCACTCTCCTTAACATTAACTCTTTCTTTTAATTCATTAGTCTTCCAAGTAATCCTTTAAGGATACTTGGTGCAATGTATCACCTTAGGAACACAAGAGAAGACCATACATAGCATCTACACAACACAACACATGCCATCATATAAGTATAGTGCAATATAAACCTAGTCAAACCAAGACTACAATATCATACATAAAGGACACATACATAATCATATGCATTAGGGTACCTTCCTAAGGCTTTCTAAGGAGTCACTTCTGCAATGTCTAGATGGGTTCATTACTTCCACCTATCCTAAGTAACTTACCATAAGTCCTTCTAGTTAGGATCTTCTTCAATTACTTCCATTGTCCATTTTACCTTTAGGGAACTATAACCTCAACCGACATAGACCATGTGATGCTAAATATGGAATCCGGTGTCATCAAACCTTACACCGATGGAAGGTGGTCGACCATCCATAGTAGAACCAATATAAACATAGCTATCGAGGTAGAATCCTCTAGCTAGTATCCTATGGTGGCAACATAGTTCAAGAACTAAGAGGTAGATATCCCTATTCATACCATTTGGTAAAGTGGGCCGGTCCTCATGGGAATCCCTTAGATGACATATCCCATAAACAAGGGAGTTAACATCACATGGGCAACTTTAGGATGAATCTTTCCTTCTATGGATAAGTCATCACCTCCCGTTGTCAAGTTCGCTCGGTGCTAAGTTAAGTTCCCTTTATTGAAAAGCCTTCATTACGTTTATTTATAAAACATAAGGTTAGGATAATCATTCCTCATATGCTTATAGCATATTCAAGAATCTATCTAGTCTTATAGCATTCTTGGGCACCCCTCTCAAGGCCCCTCTATTAACTAGATCATCATTCATGTATGAGTGTATACATAGATGTGAACAAACCTTTCACATAACACATTAAGTCACATATGTTCATACTTACATATTCATTCCTCATCATATCATATACATCATATTCATAATATGTTCTTATAATCATCCTTCATATACATAAGAACCAAACCTAGAAACTATCCTATCAAGATACACATGTGGAATGCATAGACAAGGTTCCATACCCTTGTCCATACTAGTACACCTATCAAGTCATCCTAGTAAGGGAATACAAATCATACATAAACATCACCTTAATATGCATAGTAGTAGACACTAGTGAATATGAGAACTACCTTTCATTTAGACACAATGACTTATACTACTTGTAATATGCGTGTAAGTGAGAGTGTGTGTACATTAACCAACATGATCACATAATGGCTATCAATAACTTCTTGAGTCAGCCACCCTATTAGACCACATTACACTTCCAAACACATAGCACACAATACATAATAGCATAGGAGACAAAACAATATATACCTTATAATCAAGACTCCTAACTTTAGCTATTTACACTTTCATATAAGGGTACATAGGTAAGGGGTTATTAACCATCTTAACACATCCATGGAAGAACCTATACTTTAACCTAACATGGTTATACACATGCTCATACAATAGCCACACAACCTAATTCACAACTAGAATAGGAAAATAGGCATAAGCTTCTCATAGTATCATCTTAAGCACATGTTCATAAGTTCATCAATTTGCCTTCAAGGCCATGGTCAACACATATATAATTACAATAAGGTAAACACCGCCACCATAAGTGTACCATACCACACAATGCCATGCGAGGCTTCAACAACATTACTATAATGGAATAGAGAAGTAGAAGAGTAGAGGAAATAAGCATTCTTACCAATTTCTCACCCTTTGATCATCATTGATCAGTACACCTTATTCATCAATAAGACACATATATGGAAGTAGCTAAATGTACTTTAAACATATAAGAAACCATGTACAAGTTGCTACAAGATTATACCATAACATAATACAACATATCAACATACTAGGAAAGTAGGATAACATAGATCATTAGCTAACTTCCCTTACATTGATTTTAGATCATAGTTCATACATATATAAGTCTAAGTCAGTATCTAAACCTACATTTAACCATATTGAGATCATGATTACATACCCTCAAGATTAGGGTTACAACATAGGCATTTAGGCTTATCGATTTGCTAGAGTATAGAAGACTTTACCAATACTATGAACTATCTAAGGTCTTGATCATCATTCATATTTCATCAACAATACACTCATTAGGCAGTAGTTAATTATGTAAGAAATCAAGACTAAATCATGCTTCATCAAATCACAATTCGAGATCCATCACAACTTAGCTTCTTGACTTCATAGCTTAAGGGAATCTATATCAATTCATGCAAACCTTTCTTAATTTGAAAATTTAGGATTTATACCTACAAAATTCATCCATTACATCACCCTAAAACAGTAACTACAGCAGTTCATACATAATCAAAAGTCTACACAACCGATCTCACAATCGACTTCAAGACAACATGTAGAAACATAGGCTATTCATGCTCAAATTTTCATATATTTATCATCATGGAATGATCATCATCAATTCACCATCAATTAATGTAAATAACAATAAACACAAGCAATTCAACGTAGGAGAATCACCAATTAATCAAGAACAAGCCATAATCACAAAGCCCATGCAAGAGCTAAACCAATTTTGGAAGGAACATGGGTTCATCATGCAATTGGAGTGAAATCACATTCAAAATCACTGTATTATCTTCAATTCGTCATGATTAAATTATTAAAATCATTTTGAGAAAGAACCCATGGCTAGATTGGAAGATTGGAAACTTGATCATAAGATTTCTTTGAAAAACATTGAGAAGAACTCTTCAAGTGGAAGGTTATTTGAAGATGAAGGATTGATATACCTTTTATTATTTGAAAATGTCATAAACTTGATGATTCATCCATGGGAAACCCAGCTTGAATCTGTTCTTGAGCTTCACCAACAATGGTGGTTTCTAGAGAGAACCTTTTTGGAGGGAAAGGCTTAAAACATGTGAGAGGATTTGTGAATGGGTTGATCACGTTTTGGATGGCTTATATACACCCAAAATTACTTAAATAAACCCTTAATAATCATTTTAGGACGTGGATGAATTTCCCATTCACCCCTTTAAGTTACAGCACGCAGTTGCCAACTTGCAGGCCACTCGCGACGAGGGTCTCGACGGGCCGTCATGGCCTTGACGGGCCGTGGCTGCCCTCCGTCGCCTGTCACTTAGCCAATAATTGTCTTAAGACCTTCCCAAGTCAATCCCCCATCAACGAGACCTGCTCGAAGGTCTGTTGGGGGACCAACGATCCGTCGTTGGGTCCGTCAAGGGACACTGCCCAGGCAGTGTCTTAGGCAGCTTTGGGTCCTTCTTGTAGGGCCTCTTATGGGGCCCTTTAGAAGTCGTACCCAGACGTTTTCAACGCGATTACAAACCTTAACATATTATATACCTTTCACATAAATTTCATCCAAAACAAACACCTACAAGACGTCCAAACATCCTTGACCCCAACATGACATACGATGAACGTCTTAGGGGCTATCTTTCGAACGCCTTGGACGTTCTTGGGCGTTTGACCTCCAAACTTCACTAAACTTCATATAATAACATTAAAAATCATTTTAAACCATTTCAAGACTTATTATACTCATTTCATACAATTTAGGCATGCATACACACATGAGGCACATAAGCGACTAATCGTCGAACGTCTTGGACGTCCCTTGACGTTCGACTTCCTAATCACTTCAAACTTTGCACACTAACTCTATATCACATAATAAGGCATTTTAAGACCTTATAACATTAAGACGAACATGTTAAGCTCTAGACACCTTATCTCATTTTCGGGGTCTTACATTCACCCTCAAATAACACTAAAAACTTCAACGACAATATCCTTACAACTCACTAGTTCAAATGACTAGTTTCTGGACGTAATGGTCTTTTCTTGACGTTTTTCCTACAAAATAACCCAACTAACTTCAATACCCTTTTCCATAATTTAAACAAGTTTTCAACTCATTAAACACGTTCAAAGCTCTAGTTCATCCTTTTTCATTTTTAAGGTTCTTACATTGTTCATGCCCATAATTCTGCATGAACCCAATAAGTCAAACAATCTTAAGATAAGAAGTGTCTTTGAGTCCTTGAGTTTAATAGTTCATGCTCATAATTCTGCACAAACCCTCCAAGTTCGAAATTATGAAATCATCCATAATTATAAGATCACGAACCTTGAATCCATAATCTAATTCAAATAAAGTTAAGATCAAAGTCAAGAGAAGCTAAGAGTCAAGTCTAGAAGATAAGTGCAAGTTCAATAACGTTAAAAAAGTTTTCAAGGGATTTTACAAACTTTTTAACTTTGTTTTAAGAGTAAGAGTTTCAAGTTAAGCTAAGATTAAGTAATTGGGTTCACTTCTCATAAAGCTATAGGGCACTAACTATTCACAAAGAATTTATAAATGTTTTCACATTTAAGATAAGTGGAAATTGAGTTTTCCAAAAGAATTTTGAGTAATAAGGGGAACATCAATTCCAAGAGAGCTTTTAAGCTAAGTGTTGATTAATTATCTTAACTCAAAGAAAGAAGTTTGTTTTAAAAACATATTAGCTAAGTATACTTTTGGAGTAGTATTGAGCACCGATATGGGGGTGCGAGTTCATATTATCTTAAGTTTCCATAAAACCATGTAGTCATTATGTGTAGTAAAGGATCATACTCTATAGATGTCTCCTTAAGTTAATCTAATGGATCCACTAATTTAAGAAAGTACATATGCCAATGGAAAGGAATAGGATGGTCCTTGGAAGCGTGAGGTAAAATGTTATACCATCACGTAGGCTCATTGTGGTGGTTGTCGCTTAGAGAATCTCCCACAGAAACTATATTACTTTATTATATACGTAAAGTTCAGTTTGTTATTGCATTTTCTTTAACAAACTGGGTTGTTTTTATTGTTTTATAAATTTTTTCATATATTGCATGTGTATTGTTGATTTATATTAATCTTAGTACCTAGAGTTTAGTATCATATCTTTAAGTTGAGTATCTAATATCTAAGTTGAGTATCTTATCTTTGAGTACTTTTGAGTTGAGTAAGTTTGAAAAGAGGTAAGTATGTTTCAATATTTATTAAGTTCAAGTTTATATTATGCTTTGGAATTCCCCTTACATGTTCGTACATTTCACGTACTGAGCGATTTGGCATGCATCTTATCATGATGCAAACACAAGTATTAGGATCATCAAAATGAGCTTTGTTGATACAGCCAAGAGTTCGAGTTAGCTATGATGAGCCTCCTTTGGTTTAGAGGATTTCATTTACTTTTCAATTTAGTCATGATATCATGGGTCTTCTCCTGACTTCCATCTTAATCAGTTGGAGGCTTCATAGATAGTCAGTATAGTAGTGAAGGTTCTCTTATTCATTTATTTTGTTAAATGTTTTAAAGACTAAATTTGCCTTTTATGGAAAGTTGTACATATTTTATTATACAGAGTTTTCTTTAGACTGAAAGTTTGTATTTAAGTTTTATGAACTTTTATTTAAGTTCTAAGCTTTTGCATGGTTAAATTAGTCTTCCGCTTGTAGTAAGCTAGGACGAGAGTTCCCTTTGAACCAATAATGGTTCTTGAGTTCCGACCACCTCCAAGGTGTAGATTCTAGTTGTGACAAACTTGTTATAAGACCACATAGTTCAAGTGTCTGACGGTTTCTATAAAGTCATGTCAAGTAGGTTCTTGTCTATGGTTTTGAGGTCCCCAGTTCCATAAACAAGGTACTACGATCATTTAAGAAAAGTTTTCCCTACTTTCATACTCTTAATCGTGCAATAGAGCTAAGTCTTATAGATCTATTCTAACTCGTGCGTTCTAAAATTCATTCGACTACCCATCATACTAGAGGAGGTAAAAAAGTAAAGTGCAAAGATCCTTATAGATGAGTTCTTCTTAGCAAGAATCTTGATAAAGTGATGATATTCAAAAGGGTTTGAGAGAATCCAAAAAGTAAGTTAAGCGTTCAGTTTCAGAGTAATACCTTCATATGAATAGTAAATTTGAGTTTAAAGTCCGTTATACTCTCTTGTCTAAGCCCTTTTCCAGCTGAGGTCCTAATTAGGAGGAATGTTTAGTGCTTGGGTATGATTTTCACCCAAAGAGATAGTATAGCTATTCAATCAAGAGCAGTAGTAGTGAAAGAGCCCAGAGTTAGAGGAAAGTACGTCGAAGTTTAGTTATCTAAGAAAGAGATATGGTTTTTCTTGGCAAACTATGTTACTATAGTTATGCCCCTAGTAAATTACTAATGAAGAGATTTCCCTTATGGGTAAACTAAGAAGTGATGATTTGTGAAGAGCTCTTATCTAGATAAGAGGTAGAGTAAGAGTAGCAAATCAAGATGAGTTAGAGTATACCTTATCTAGAAAGAGGTTATGATGTGTCATTGTGTTAGTAAGGACCAAGTGTAAGTGGTGAATAGAAGAGAAAGATTATTCATGAGGTTATATCGCTAAGTTAGTCTTATGATCTTTGAGGAAAGCCCGTAATATTCAAAGTGTAATAGAACTAATTAAGCATTGATGTATAGTGCATGAGTAAGTAGTACTTATGTTTGTGAAGTGTAATGTGATGGTAATTAGAGGTAATGATTGACTAATTGTCACGAGGTCCTAGTGGACAAGTGTTCCTACCATATTAGTAATGAGGTATAGTATAGTAGGTAAGAAACTGTATTGATATTCGGTTTTACCAATGAACATTAAGCTTGAATTTTAGATGAGTGTCATGATCCAAAAGATTGGCAATATGAAAGAGATGATGTTAGTCTCGATATTTTATATAGAAGACTTGACATAGAGTAGGTGAGGAATTGAGATGTAAGCTGAAATAAATATGAGTTGCACAAGTGAGAGACCCTAATCTTTACATAAGGGCAGTGAGTTTGGCTAACATAAAAGAGCATTAAAAAATAGCATTAAGAGGTATACCGAGAGGGTATGTAATAAGAAGATGTTAAGAGAAGCACCTTAGAAATAGGTCTTGGTACCAACTTATGGAGTGTTTGGTAGTCATGAGATAATCTTCTCCCGCGTGTTAGAGTAAAAGAGAATGTAGTCTAGTTAGAGATGTTTAAATAGGTCTATAGCTTTCAAGTGTTAGCTTTAGACCTAAGGGGTAGATGATGAGATGAGAAATAACGTAAAGTGTTTAGAATAAGATAGTAATGAGTTCCAAAGTTATTGGGAGTATAAGGTATTACTATGAGAAATGGTTAAATGAGAGCCCTTAGTTGGTTCCGAAGGAGTTGGTTAGTAGGAGTCCATGAACTTGTTAGAGTGCTAAGATTGAATGTAGTGGTAAGGAGTAATAGTCGTCGGATGATATTTCCTATAGAGAGGTATAGAACTCGAACCTAAGTATTTGAGTTAATCTTGAAAATAGTAAGAGAAGACCATTAGGCGCAGACCTTAGTTAGAGTAACTTAGTCTATATCCAGTTTGTTCGTCATTCAAGAACGAATTATGCCAAGGGGGAGATATTTTAAGACCCTAGAAATTTTTCAAACTAAAACTTGAATCATCCTTCATAATCAGTGAGATATTTGTAAGGAATTAAAACTTTCTTAAGTTTTAAGGTCACCATATGTTCCAAGAAGAACCAAAGAGAAAAGCATTGAAGTCATTCCGAAGTTTTTTTTAAGTTTTGTGTCAGCTAAGAAAGGCCATTACTTTTAGTACAGATTGAGTAATGAGACCCATAAGATAACAAATTTAATCCCTTCGAGTTCTCTTCCCAATGTTGTCGAGTTTGCTAGATTCTGAGCTCTGAGTAAAGAGTTATGACTTATTTACTAGGAGTTTTCTGCCAAAATCATCCTTCAATTATACCCCAAATTAAAAAATATCATTAATGTATCGTTCTTAGTAGAAAACTTCCTTAAACTATTTAAAAATGAACAATTTTCATCTTTCTACTTGAATTTATCAGAAAACTAACCAGTCCCACAAAAAACAAGTCATCCCCTTTTAATTATTATTCTTAGATGCGCCAAAAATACTATCGTGAATTGAGTTTAGCATTATGCAAAATCTTTTAATCTTGACATCCTTTTTTCATTTATTTTTCATATAATTTGATATTGAAAATATTTTTAATTGGAATATGTTTCTTCTTAATTGAGTATGCTAGAAGCAACGTTCGTTGGATACTTCATCTTCTAATAGAGTAGAGTGAAACTCAAAAGCAAGACATAATAAATATTTTGATCACTTCTATATCAGGTTGATACAAAAATTTATTGATTAAAATGCAGTTTGGATATGAAAAACGTAAAAAGAATTAAGATTTTGCTTCGTTCCGTTACTAAATAAGAAAGAGCATATAATGTATTCTTATACCTTCGAAAGATTTTTGTTTCAGTAAGCAATAGTTTCTAAGATTTTTAATATTTTTTTCAGGAACTTCATATATAAGGTAATGAAATTATGTTGGAAAACGTTTTTTTATAATCACGTCAACTGCTTATGTTTTCATTGGATCCCTTAGTTTTTTGACGATATCTTACAGAAGGATGAAAATTGTTCACTTTTATATACTTGTAGGATGTTTTCTGCAAAGAATGATACTTTGAGGATGTAGTTTAAGTTTGAAGAATAATTTAAGGATGTTTTTTACCAAAAACTCTATTTACTAGCGATGCGGAGCCAATACGGACCTCACTGCCCGGTGAAAAATAATTTCTACTCCCAACTCATTTTATTTATTTCTTTAGAGGTATTTTGTCCTAAAATCCATAGGAGGTCATCTAAATTGCCCTAAACGTATAAAAATTAGTTTTCACAAATCAAACCCTGTCATTCACTCCAAAGATTCTACGGTCAAGAAAAATCAAGAAACGCTAAGGCTAGGTCTATCTTCCTAGATTTTACTTCAAGTTCTTCAACAAGATTGTTCTTTCAGGTATGTAAGCTTCCATATTGTTGGGTTTGTTCACCCACACGCCAATCATGATAATTTCAGTCTTACGTTTGTTCTTGAAAGTTGAAAGTATGATGTTCTTGAAATTGGCTTAAGTTCTTGAGTTGAGATGAGATTGTTGAGTTGTTGATCAAATCATGTCGATTTTAGATTTTTTTATGAGTAGGTTCTTGTGCTCATGTGCTGGATATCTAAATCTATAGAAGGATTTAGAAAGATAACTGAATATAGGTGAACTGGGGCTACAAAACGAAGAAGGAAAAATTGACCAGATTTTGGCAGCAAGTCCGCGTCGCAGACTTTATCCCTTAGTGACCAAAAATTTTCTTTGCGTCGCGGATATGATGTGGATTCCTCTGTATCAAAATTTTATTTCTCGACAAATGATTTTAATACAACTCCGCGTCGAAAACTTATTCCAAGACGGTGATTTTGTGACCTCTTCTCATGTTTAGCTATCTAAAAATACTCCTAAGCATCATGAGATATTTCCTACCACAAATCACAACCTTGAATTCATAAATCACATTAAGGTAGAGTTAAGAGTTAATATATGAATTCATTCGAACATTTAAGAGAGTCCCTTTGAGAACTTTTGAGCAGGCTTCTACAACTTCTAATTTGTTTCAAGGCTCAAGTAAGTGTGTAAAAGGATGAGTAAAAAGTGTTCATGAGTCTACTGTGTCATCACGAGATCTTTCATATAATGCACCATACATGTTGAATTCATAATTCACATTCAAAAGAGATTACCAGTGGACTTCAAGAAAGCCCTTGAGTTCAATTGTAAATCCTTTGAGATCAACTATTGATTTGAGCTAATATTTCGAGAAAATAAGTAAGAGAATGAGAAGAGTTGCATATATGAGTTCCAAGTATTTATATAAACCTTCAAGTCGAGTCCTTCATGGCCATAAATTCCACATGGACTCCAAAAATTTGAGTATCATGGAGAGGAGTAGTATTTTCAAGCTATAAGTCTTGAGTATTGAGTTCCTTATCCAATTTTGAGATAATAATTCTAATCATGGGACTAATACATGTTTCCATAAAGCCCTTGAGTTGAGTAGTTCATGCCCATAATTCTGCATGAACCCTCCAAGTTGAACATCATTAAATCATTCATAAACATGAGATCATGAAACTTGAATCCATAATCCAATTCAATCAAAACTAGTATCAGAGTCAAGAGAAGCTAAGAGTCAAGTAGAAGTTAAGAGAAAGTCAAGTGAAGTACCAAAGTTTTCAAGGGTCTTTTACAAATGTTTTAACTTTGTTTTAAGACTAAGAATTTCAAGTTAAGCTTAGATTAAATATTTGAGTTCACTTCTGAAAAAGCTTAGGGAACTAAGTATTCCCAAAAAATTTTATAAATGTTTTCACATTTAAGATAAGAGGAAACAGAGATTTCCGAAAGAGTTTTGAGCAAGAAAAGGGAACATCGATTTCAAGAGAGCTTTTAAGCTAAGTCTTGAGTAATTATCTCAACCCAAAGAAAGAAGGTTGTTTTAAAAACATATGATCTAAGTATATTTTGGGAGTAGTATTGAGCACCGATAAGGAGATGCGAGTTCATATTTAACTCAAGTCTCCATAAAACCATGTAGCCATCATGGGTAGTACACTATAAAAAAATGCTCAATTTATGGCGGTTATTTTTTCAATTTGTGGCAGTTTAGGGACCCCGCAAATTAAATTGTGGTGATTTTGAAAAATGGTACAATTACTCTTGCGACAAGCATATTTGTAGAGGTTTAACTAAACCTTCACGACATCCCACACAAAATAACTTTTAAATTTTTTGAGGTTTTCTAGTATCAATATGTGACAATTTCGAACCTTCACAGTATGATCTCAATATTTTTAAATTTTATTTGTGTATATTTAAAATTTGTGTGATATAATATAAATATTTATATGATTTTCTTTGTGAAGTCTTACGAAATTATTATTATTTTAATAATAAATGTCAAATTTGATTTAGGTTAAGCCTTAAAAATAAAGTAAATAATTTTTTTCACTAAATAACACACTTAATACAAATCAAATTATATTAAATAAATTTATATTTATAAGCATCACCTGTTCAAATTCATGTCAAACAAAAACAACAAAAACTTGTGTATAATAACTTCAACATTACATTTTAAATCATTCAAATCCACATGAAATAAACATTGAAAAAATTATATAGCATTTATTTGGTTATTTAATTAGTTGTTGTCACTCAATCTCTTCTCCAAGGTGAAGCACATTCAATCTCCGCATCAGGATGACACAAAATAAATATGCATAATTAGATAAATATATATTGATCCACATATATTTTTGTAGGACTTGAAAAAGATCAATCAAAGTTAAATTCATTCCAACAGAAAATTCATGTAAAAGATTGATTTGACAAAAAAATATAAATTATGGATGAAAGAAATTTATTTTGATGTTCTCTCATACACACTAATGTAAATAATAACGATTTCATGATTATTTCAACGTAAACGAAAGTTAGGTTTATATTTTTCAAAACCATATAATGACACTCATCTTATTTAATATATTAGTACAAGTATTTCTCTTTTCCTTTTTCCCCCCAATTTACTAAAGAAAAAATTATCAATACAATAATTTACCTATTGAATAGATGCATATATGGTATGGTCACATGTGGACCGTTCACCTTCCATGTGGACCGTTTACTATTATGATTTAATAGATGCATATATGGTATGGTCACATGTGCATTTGTATCAACTAATAAATTATTTTTTGTAAGGTTGTTTGCTCGAATTATTAAATTAAGAGCATAGTTCAAAACTATAAAATCATGTTGATAATGCTGTTTGGTTTAGCATAAATTGTATGCCTCCAATTATAGCTAGACCATTGATTATGAGAACAAATCTCTCAAATAAAATTTTGTACGAGATGAGTTTATTTAACATAATTGCATCAATCCAACAAGGTTCTCCAACAGAATTGGTTCAGGGTCAGGAACCAAATAATTTCATTCTACAAATTTGATGTGTGCACATATGATTTTATTGCTCCACCACGCACAAAGATGGATCCCTAAATGAGGTTGAGGGTGAATGTTAGATTTCCTAACATTAGGTGGAGATATGTGTAACAGCTGAAAATTATGTGTGTGATGAATTATCTAGATCCTAGTTAAAAAAAATGTGAACTTGAAGTTCAAGAGATAATTCATTTGCGAAATTTCGCAAGTAATTTGCCAGATATATTTGCTGACCCAATATTTTAATTAAGCTGCAAATGCTCAAATAAATAGTCCTTGAAGGACATAGTCTATGGTATGCCAGAAGCGTGATAGACTAATCGATTCCTAACGTAAAAATCCTTGAGAAAGGAGAAGAACAAATTATCAAAATGGTCATTGATAATGAGGTAAGTGATTTGAAAGATCACTATGACATAACATATCTTAAAACCTTGGCAAAGGTTCTGGTACTTGAAATTAATGAAAAAAGAAAAGATCTCGATAAGTTATGTCGTATTGGATTCGATATAAAAATGGCTATCGATGGTATATTTGATATGGAGTATCATCCAATGCTATAAAAGGTTACGAGGATCTTAAATTTGAACTTGTTATATAGTATGGACAGATAAATAATTAGCCAAATAAAATGCACTATTCAAGTATATTTTGTTTTACTTAGAAAAGTGATGTTTTTGAACTTATAGTTCATAGATCAAAATATATATCAGTGGGGTACAAATGAATCATTGTGCGAATGTATAACCATAAGATATAAAGTACGGTTTGTGCCTCGGGGCATAAAGGAGTTTTCGCAAAAATACTAACATTATTAAATGGAGATATATTCTCTAGTGATGGATGCAATAAGACTTGTTTTAGTGTGTCAATAGATGAAATACTTGAATATGCATAATGATTGATTATTACGTCTAACTAGACGATGAATGTTATATGAAAATACTTGAAGGATTTAAAAGGTGTTAAAGCAATTCCGTTGTGTACCCAATGGTTAGGAGATTGCTTATCACAAATAAAGAATTTTTTCAACCTCATGAAAATGATTTAAAATGTCATGTATTAATGCAATTGGTGCATTTACAGATTGTTGTTATGCAATTACTAGAAGATGTGTGATTTTCTTTTAGAAGAAAAGACGAACTTAAATTAAATTGATCAATCTCTCATGAGTCAGAAATGATTTGATTATGTAGATGCAAAATATTTATTTGATCTACATAAAGCTTGATCATAAATGAGCTATTTTCTCACATATGGAGGCACAACCACATCTTGGCATTCAACAAACATTGGTAACCACTTCTTTAAATCATGCAGAAACAATATTGATCTATGAAGTAAGTCGGGGTGTGTTTGGTTGGAATCTCGATCTATCATATTTAGAAAATATGTGATTTTCCTTTGACAAAGGATATTTCAGCCACCATATACGAAATAAATATATAACTCAATTGAATGGAGGATACAATCAAAGGAAATCAGACAAAACATATTTCACCAAATGTCTTTTTCACACATGATCTTCAACAAAATGGTGAGATAGATGTTCAAAGGCTCGTTCAAGTGATAATCTTGTAAACTTATTCACTAAGGATTACCAACATCAATATTTCAGAAGTTGTGATACAAGATTGGAATGCATCGTCTTCGAGATATCAAGTAAAGTTGTATCAGGAGGAGAAAAATATGTACAATTGAAGATTTGGTGAAAACTTTGAAGAATAAGAAATGCTCTCATCTTTTGTCTCCCTATTTTTATTGTTATCATCTTTTATATTTCTTGTCTTATTTTACATTAATTTACAACATGAATTAAATAAAGACATCAATACATTAGACTAAACAACTTGTAAAATACAAAATATCTACAAATTAAATAATATTAAAAATAATAGCACAAATTTAAAATTTTAATACAGGTCATCAAACTCACATAACAAAGACTAATCTTTATAACTAAAAAATAGTTACCATCTATCAATTGTGCAAAACCTACAAAAAAAATAAACTAATTAGCAAAACATCAATATTCACACTCACAAAAATTACCTGGAAATGAGGTTAAAAAAAAATTAAAGGCAACGGAAAAAGGAAGAAGGTGACAGAAAGGTAATTGGTTAATGGGAAAAAGGATAATGAAATTATTGTATGTTAGTGTCACGTGGAAGCGGTGGAAAGGGGGTGGTTATTTGGTTGATTTGAGAGATTTTAGGGAATTAGAGGAAAAGTTTTATTTTTAAGGTTATTTTTAATTTTTTGGTGGAAAGATATTAAAATTGTCTTTTTGATGCAGAGAAAAAGTTTCCTTTTAATGTTTATTAGTAACTAGTAATTATTAAATAAAATATTTTATCTTGAAAAGTCTATTATTACTTCAAATACAAAGCTTAAATTAAGTTAAAATGCAAGCATGAATAAAAAATTGTGAATATGACTAAATACGATATCTAATCATTAAATAATACAAATATCTAATTAAATTAAAGTATTGCCATATAAGATAAAACGTTGAAGTGAAATTTATTATACAAAGTAGAAAAAATATTCAAGTCTATTTTTGTAGATTATAAAAAATTACAATCCGATTGAAATGAAGAAACAAAAGATTTGTATATATACTGAAATTAAGTTTCTGTAGACACGTAATTTTGATCGAACTTAAGTTTTACACCATTTTTGGAGCTTAAATATTTTTATAAAAAGTCTAATTAATATTTGAATTTTACCTTATTTTATTAATTTTCATTAAGTAAAGATATGAAAACAACAAAAAATTTAATCACATTTATAGATAAGTTTTTTTTACTAAAGAAAAAACTTAACAAAATAATTGTATTATTTTAATTCAACTTTTGTATGTAAGTTAGTGAGTTTTTATTTCTAGTCGTTTAAATTTTATATATTTTTATTAATTCAAATTAGTTGATATTATTATTATTATTATTATTAATAATAATAATAAAATATGGGGATAATGTACAAGTACCCCCTCAATCTATGCCCGAAATTTCAGAGATACACTTATACTATACTAAGGTCCTATTACCCCCCTAAACTTATTTTATTAATAATGTTTTACCTATTTTGGCCTACGTGGAACTATCTTGTGGGCCTAACGCTGGTTGACTTTATTTTTCAAGCTGGTGCCACGAAGGCCTAAAGGGGGTAGAAAATTACTTATAAAATAAGTTTAGGGGGTTAATAGGACCTTAGTATAGTATATGTGTGTCTCTAAAATTTTAAGCATAGGTTGAGAGGGGTACTTGTGCATTTTCTCTAAAATATATAATAATAAAATAAATAATTAATCTAAAACTACCCACTACCTAAATTACCCCATAACCCCACTGACATCCTTACACACACCACACCACACCAACTGCAGACCCCACTTCCCCCTACTCTATACACCACTATATAAAAATACACCATACAGACACAAAAAACATACCTTGAACGCATCCACATACGTGTACAAAAAAAAAGAAGAACAACATTAGCCAACAATCCCATAAATCAAAACAATCAAAATAACTTCATTCTACACACACGCGCAGCCCCGCAGTGAGCACAAAGAAAACCAAAATCCTAGAATCCAAAAAGAAAAAAACACACGCCAAAAGAAAAAATCACCAATATTCACACAGAACAACAAAAGATTTGTGTTTGCGGTTCTTACTTCTTCATTTAAGGTCCAACTTTGCCTTATCTCTTTAATTTAATTATGGAACTTGATGTAATTTTATGATAAATTTTTGTTATATTTTATTTTATTCATGAATTTGATTGAAATTATTAATTTGTTAGTTGCTATATCTCTATTTCATGAACGATGATAGCATTAATTGATGATTTAATTTTATTTTTATTTGTTATTTTGTGATCTCTTATAATAAATGGATTGCAACATTGTTCTTGTCTTGATTTAGATAATAATGATAAAGTAGGTATAGTTAGGCTAATAAACAAAAATATACAAAATACAAAATAAAATTATTGTTATTTATTTTAACAAACGAAAAATGAGATTTTTTGTAACAAACCGTTATTGTTTTGTTTGAGTAAAAAGCGTATACTTAATGTTGATGTTAATTTTACAAGTAATAAAAATATAAAAATATAAAATAAAAATATTTGAATATGATCCATAATTTATCCTAGAATTTTAGCATTTTATTTTACTTTCTTTATAAAGACTAAGTTTTTTTCTTTAACATTAGACAAACTTTTAGATACGTTAAAAATATTTATTTCGATTATGAATGCGGTTGCACATCTTTTTTGAGACATTAAAAAATCAAGAATGTGGTGATGCAACTTGTCCAATAATATAATTAAATTTTATTAATTTAAAGTAAAGACTTATAAAAAATAGAGATTATTAGGTTTGATGAACTCGAGAGAGAAAGAAAGTAATGCCTCCAAATGTCAAGATCAAGAATTCAACTATGCATTCGGTTTAAAACTAACAAAAATTCAACAATCAAAAAATAAGCAAATTATGACATGTAGATACAAATTATCCAAAAATATATCAAGATAAGTATAAGTCAATAAAAGTGATGGTGCTAGAACCACGAGACTCGAGGATGCCTAATACCTTCCCCTCGGTCAACACAATTCCTTATCTGATTTTCTGATTCGCAGACCAAACAAAAGAGTCATTTCCATTTGATTAGGGATTAAACAAAAAAGTGACTTGGAACATCATAACTCATTTCCAGGTGGCAACTCTGAAAAAAATAAAATAATCCTTAATTAATACCGTCACATAAATAGGAAAAACCCTATCGCCTTGAGCGAAAAGGGGTGTGAGATCTCTGGCGAATCCGCTGAGGAATAACCAGAATTCGAGCTTTGTTATATTGCCTTTAACTTAATTTTATTATTTTATGTTTTGAATATATTATGTATGTTGGCCTAATGGGCTACTTGTTGCTAATTTAGTGGTTTGATATTGTTGAATTCTATTATTAATTATTTTTTCTCGTTCACCTTGAATGTAGTTATGCATTCTACTTTCCCTTGAGATAAAGTTGGAGTGTCTTGACACCCAATGAAAGAATTTTAGTAACACATGTTAGGCGAGGTTTGGATCAGCAATAAGTCGGAAAAGCGTTGCTACCGCTAAGTTGCCCCTCCCTGATCGAGTTGTCCACTCGAGTAAGCTAATCTATATACCTATCTTCTTCAGATTTGAATCTAGTAATGGAACATAGACATAATTATCTCTAGTGGGCTTTGCTTATTTGCAATATTTGCCTTTGACTTAGTTGAACTCAACACCGTTAGAGAGAAAACACATAAAAAATTGTTTTAGAATTTCTTAAAAATGAAAATTTTCAAAAGAAAAATCATTTCTAAACAAAATCACAAGAAAAATAAAATAAATAAAACCGTTTCAAAAGTTTTTTATGCCTTTTTAAACAAAAAAAAATTAACACATTTTTCAACAAATTTTGAACTTTTCAAAACTAAATTAAAATAAAATGAAAACCAACCTTTCAATCTGAACGAACTACGCACACTTAATTCTTACCTTGATGAGATACGTAGGCAACCCTCTTTGGGTTCGGTGATCCGTATTCAAAATTTAAAAAAAAATATGCATTTCTTTTTAATAAATAATGTTGTGTTTATGATCTTTCTGAACTACGTTTGACTTGATTTTTGAATTGACAAGATATGTAGGAACCCTTATTGTGAGGTTCAGTCCAACCATGAAAAAGTTAAAAAAATTGTCTTCACAAAATTTGGGCAAAAAAAAAAGATTTTTTTTATTTAGAAAAATATTGACTTGGTTGGTATCAACATGCTTAAAAATGTGCATACAAAATAATAAAGTGCTAATCTATTTGACAAGACAGACCAACTTTGTTGTGACCTATAAACTTATTTTTGTATCTTTTGATATATTTATGTAATACTTTAGAAACTATTTTGCATAAAGTTATGGTTAAAAATAATTCGACCTCATTGTTTCCTGTGCATTGTTTGGTGAACTTTAGATATAAAATTCAATGGAATGAATTTTGATGTAGAACTTGGCCTGAATGTTAGTTTAAACGAAATTGTGAGCAACTTTTAACTTGGGAAATGATTATTGATTTCCTTTGATACGGATCTGCCTTTCAATCCTACCAAATGACATGTTATCCATATGATTACCATTTCGAGACTGAAACATTTATATTTGAATAACCACAATTTATCTTTTTTAGTGCATAAATACATTATTTCTTGATCTCACCTCCATGTGCGAACTATCAATTAGATACACATCGCCAAAGACCTAAGTTGGGTACCCAAGTGAAAAGACCAAATATGTGGAAGTTCAAGAAAAATGACAAAGGAAAACTAGAATAAAAAAATGAAAAATCTCCAACAAAGAGGAAAGAAATCGAGAAAAAAGAAGAAGAAAAATTAACAGGGAAAAGATTTCAAGATAACAAAGGCCAAATGCGAAAATGAATTTTTTTTTTAAAGTTGTGCAATTTTATGGAGGAAATAGTCACTTTATCCCAAATGAATATCCTAACTTTCTCTAAGCCTACATTACAGATCAATAACAAGTTCTATTTGATCTCATTTTTTGTGTTCTCACATCAACCGATAGTTACATAAGGGTCAAGTATATGGTATCTCAATCTCATGCATTGAATATCTTTCCGAGTGTGAGAGGCTTTGATCTAAAATGTCCTAATATCAAAACACTTCTATTGTGTGATGTAAGACTTCATTTGTTGCGAAGGCACTTGAGACCTGAGGATATGAATAATTTTATCCCTTAACTTAGGCAAGATGAACTCATCATGTAAATACTTAAGTATGTTTGAGATACCGTTTGAAATTATAGGAATTACTTAAGTTGATCTCCACTTTGTCAGAAAGTAGTTGAAGGTGACTAAGATGCATCATACTAACTGTTGGTACCAACTAAAGTCAAAACATGTCAAGCATGAACTGATTTGTTTGTCAAAAGATATCTTTTGTAGGAAAAATCAAGATTTTTTTTTAATTTGTATGAACTACGTTTGACCTGATTCTTGTTATACAAGATACGTATGCAGTCTCACAATGGGCTCCGTCTCACAAAATAAAATCTTATATCCTCAAATCATCAAAAGTGGATCATCTTCTTTAAAAAAAATAAAAAAAAAGATAAATTAAAAAGAATTTTAAAGTTCCTCAATTTAAAAACTAAGCATAGTTTATTTGTTAAAAAAATAAATCACTACCGTCTCTAGGAAACCAACACTATGTCATCAATTATTTCTAGGGAATAAACTCCATAATTGCATATTGTCTTTCATTTCTTTTTTGAACATGTATTTGACATTCATGATATTAATTCATAAAAAAATATTTTCTAGTGAAAACTGAACTAAAAATAAAAAATGTTGTGGTGATTCCAAATGATGATTCTGTTTAATAAGATATTCTTCAATATATGATTTAGAATTAGCAGGACCCTCCTGGATAATGAGAGCAGTCGGATCCTCCTAAACAATGGAAATTAGCGTAGCAGGACCCTCCTAAATAATGAGAATTAGAGTAGCAGGACCCTCCTAAAAAGTGGAGTTTAGATTAGCACGACCCTTATAAGGAATGAGAATTAGAATAGCAAGACCCTCCTAAACAATGGGAATAAGCGTAGCAGGACCGTCCTAAATAATGAAATTAGAGTAGCAGGACCCTCTTAAATAATGAAAATTAACGTAGCAGGACCCCTGAAACAATGAGAATTAGTGTAGCAGGATCCTCCTAAAAATGAGATTTAGCATAGCAGGACCCTCATAAACAATGAGAATTAGCATAGCAGGACCATCATAAACAATGAGAATTAGCGTAGCAAGACCCTCCTAAAAAATAGGAATTAGCGTAGCAAGACCCTCCTAAAAAATGGGAATTAGCGTAGCAGGACCCTCCTAAACAATGAAATTTACATTAGCAGGACCCTCCTAAACAATGAGAATTAGAATAGCAGAACCCTCCTAAACAATGTGAATTAGCGTAGGAGGACCCTCCTAATCAATGGAAATTAGAATAGCAGGACTCTCCTAAACAATGGGAATTAAAATAGAAGGACCCTCTTAAACAATGAGAATTAGCGTAGAAGGACCCTCCTAAAAAATAGGAAGTAGCATAGAGGGACCCTCCTAATCAATGAGAATTAGCATCGCATGACCCTCCTAAACAATGAGAATTAGAATAGCAGGACCCTCCTAAACAATGTGAATTAGCGTAATAGGACCCTCCTAAGCAATGAGAATTACATTAGCAGAACTCTCCTAAACAATGGGAATTCGCATTGAAGGACCCTCCTAAACAATGAGAATTAGTGTAGCAGGACCCTCCTAAACATTGGGAATTAGATTAGCAAGACCCTCCTAAACAATGAGAATTAAATTAGTAGGACCCTCCTGAACAATGGGATTAGCAGGACCCTCCTACACAATTAGATTTGGTTAATTTCTCTTAGGATAAACATTTTCTAGTTTGAGCTTTATTTATCTATTTATTTTTTCACATTTGCTAATAACTTACAAAAAATTTCCACTGAAAATTGGGGCAAATTTTTGTTTATTTCTTTTATTTGTGATGGTTTTATAGTTTCTTCAAGAGAAACATGGATTTGAAATTCAAGAACGAAGTTTCAACTCTATTTTTAGAATGATCAATCCCCATGATAGCCAGTATCAGTTTCTCCAATGCATGTGAAAACCTAACTTCCTGACACATTCTTCTATTCAGTTAGTAATCGATAAACAAGCAAGCATTGTAATTTTGATGAGTGTCAAAAGCTCAAACTAAGTGACAAGTTCATCCTCCAATTCAGTTCAAGGTTAAGATACTCACCCAAAAATCAAGGTGATATCTTAAAGGCAAGATTCAAGTGAATATTCAAGAGAAGCTGCATAGATAGGAACATGTACTTTATATTCCTTTTGACTATTAGCTTTCATTTTTTCTTTTTATTTTTTTGTAAGGATAAGAGCTGCGATTTGGAGCGTCGATGGAACCTCACTTAACTTCCGATGTATCACCTCATCTCCTTGAACTACTTGTGACCTGATTCCCGTATAAGCCGGGATATGTAGGATATCCGAAACAAGGACTCGATTGCATATTTATCTTTCAAATAGAAGTCCGGTAAAATATTGTCTCTTTGTCTACTTCTTTGTCTGAAAACTCTTAGTGTTTCCGGTCAAAGAGGGGCAAACTGTAGACACGTAATTTTTGACCAGACTTAAGTTTTGCACCATTTTTGGAGCTTGAATATATTTATAAAAGTTTTAATTAATATTTTGACTTTTACTTATTTTATTAAATTTCATTAAGTAAAGATATGAAAAACAAAAAAAAATTGAATCACATTTGTATATTAGTTTTTTTTAAGAAAAAAAAAACTTAACAAAATAATTTGTATTATTTTAATTCATGTTTTGATATGTAAGTTAGTAACGTTTTTATTTCTAGTCGTTTAAATTTTATGTATTTTTATTAATTCATATTAGTTGATATCATTATTATTATTTTTTAATATTAAATATAATAATAAAAATAAATAATTAATCTAAAACTACCCACTACCTAAATTACCCCATAACCCCACTAACATCCTTACACACACAAAACCCCACCACATGCAGACTCCACTTCCCCCTACTGTATACACCACAATATAACAATACACCATACAGACACAAAAACCATACCTTGAACACACCCACATATGTACAGAAAAAAATAAAAAATTAGCCAACAATCCCATTGATCAAAACAATCAAAATCACTACACTCTACAGACACGCAGCCCCGCAGTGAGCACAAAGAAAACCAAAATCCCTGAATACAAAAAGAAAAAACACACGCCAAAAGAAAAAATCACCAATATTCATACACAACAACAAAAGTTTTGTGCGTGTTTTCATCGTTGTTAGGTCAAGATTTTGCGGTTCTTAGTTCTTCATTTAAGGTCCAACTTTTCCTTATCTCTTTAATTTAATCATGGAATTTGATGTAATTTTATGACAATTTTTCTTATAGTTTATTTTATTCATGAATTTGATTGAAATGATTGATTTGTTAGTTGTTATATCTCTATTTCATGAACGATGGTAGCATTAATCGATGATTTAATTTAATTTTTATTTGTTATTTTGTGATGTCTTAAAATAAACGGTTTGCGACACTGTTCTTGTCTTCATTTAGATAATAATGATAAAGTAGGTATAGTTAGGCTAAAAAACAAAAAAACTAAAAATAAAATTATTGTTATTTTATTTTAACAAACAAAAAATGAGATTTTTTTGTAACAAACCGTTATTGTTTTGTTTGAGTAAAAAGTGTATACTTAATGTTGATGTTAATTTTAAGAGTAATAAAAATATAAAATAAAAAGATATGAATATGATCCAAAATTTTATCCTAGAATTTTAGTACTTTATTTTATTTGATTTTTTTCTTTACAAAGACTAAGTTTTTATCTTTTAACATTAGACAAACTTTTAGGTACGTTAAAAATATTTGTTTCGACTAAGAATGCGGTTACACATCTTTTTTGAGACATTAAAAAATTAAGGATGCGGTGACGCACCTTGTCCAACAATGTAATAAAATTTTATTAATTTAAAGTAGAGACTTATAGAAAACTGAGATTATTAGGTTTGATGAACTCGAGAGGGAAAGATAGTTATGTCTCCAAATGTTAAGATAGAGAATGCAGTTATGCTTTTGGGACTGGAGGGATGCCTAATACCTTCACCTCGGTCAACAGAATTCCTTACCCAAATTTCTGATTCGCAAACCAAACAAAAGAGTCATTTCCTTTTGATTAGGGATTAAACAAAAAGGTGACTTGGAACACCATAACTAAATTTCAGGTGGCGACTCTGAAAAAATAAAATAATCCTTAATCAATACTGTCACTTAAATTGGAAAAATCCTACCTCCTTGCACAAAAGGGGTGTGATAATTTCGACATTAATTGTTATATATCATATACTAACTTGTAGTCTTAACAAACTATACTAAGTTGTTGCGATTTTCTAACCTCCTCAATAAAACTACCACAAAATGATTTATATTGTGGGAGTTAGACTAAAACGTTACAAAATGAATTAATAGTGGAGGTTTTTTTAAACTCCCACAAATAAACCGCCATAAAATGAACGTTTTTTTTGTAGTGGTAAAGAAGCATACTTTTTACATGACTCCTTAAGTTAAGCTAGTGGATCCATTAAGTTAATTAAGGTCCTATACCGATGGCAAGGCATATGATGTTCCTTGGCAGCGTGAGCTAAAATGTTGTACCAAAAGTTAGGCTCAGACTGGTGGTTTTCGGTTAGAGAATCTCCCACAGAAACTATATTAGTTTATTATATAAGTACAATTGAGTTTGTTATTGCATTTTCTTTAACGAACTAACTTGATTTTACCGTTTTATAAAGTTTTTCATATATTGTATGTGTATTGTTGCTTTATATTGAGTTGAGTACCCAAAGATGAGTATCATATATTTGAGTTGAGTATGTAATCTATGAGTTAAGTATCCTATCCTTGAGTACTACTGAGTTGAATATGTTTGAAAAGAGGTAAATATGTTTCAGTTTTTATTAAATTCAAGCTTATGTTATAATTTTGAATTCCCCTAACATGCTCGTACATTCCACGTACTGAGCCATTTCGCATGTATCTTCTCATGATACAACCACATATATTCAGGATCATCAACACGAGCTTCGTTGATACAACGAAGAGTTCGAGTTAGCTATGGTGAGCCTCTTTACTTTCAAAGTATTTCATTTACTTTTTTGTTTTGTCAATCATGTCGTGAGTCTTGTCTCGACTTCTATGTTTATCAATTAGAAGCTTCATAGATAGTAAGTATAGTTGAGAAGTCTGTATTATTCATTTATTTTTCTAAATGTTTTAAAGACAAAAGTTGCCTTTGATGGAGAGTTTAATGTCACGACCGAAGTCTAGACCCCAGACGAGACCGGCGTTGTTGAACTCTCAGAGGTCGCAGACAAGCCTACATACGTCATCGTTACTTCGTCTAGGTTAATTTTAGCGGAAAATTTGAACTTTTTGTTACTTAACATTCATGTAAGACATTCTACTTAAACACATAAACGTTCACAATCAACCATCTAATATTAAGATCATCAAATAAAAGAAATAGTTCCATACTGCATTAAGTGTATACTTGCCAAAATGGCACCAATACAATGACTGAAATAAGATGAGAAAGAAACGCTAGTGGAACATACTCCACTAACTCAAACCTATATCTAAGATAGAATATAATAGGCAAGCGTCCTCGAAAGCATGAGGGCCTACCAAATCTGGATGAATGCTCCACGTCCGGATAGCTGCAACGTCGTACTGTAAGCTCTAACGTCCACTTGTGCCTGCACCTAAAAGTAGATATGGTATGTGATTAGTACACACTTGTTAGTATAGGTATATGCAAGCACACACCAAGGACATGCATGAGTAAGAATAGCTCTTTCCTAACAACATGATTTATGGAAAGTCAAGTCAGTGGACTTGCCAAATTTGGATTAGGAAAGTCAGTGTACTTTCCAAAGTTGGATTAGGAAAGTCAGTGGACTTGCCAAATTTGGATTTGGAAAGTCATGCCATGAGATTAACATGCATCATCATACTTATCATTTTGCAAGCAGCACATAACGTATTGCACATATCATATCACGTAGTTCACATCAATCTTTCATATGCCAGGAGACCTTGGAATCATGGACTTGACATTAGGACTTCCCAAAATGAGGGCTCAACATATGGGACCTCAGCTAGGGAGCCTTATTTAGCAAACACAGAGTCTGCTTCATTCATTCATACGTACTTCTTTTTCATTTATTCATATGCTAGTGCAATCACTAGTCATACCTAGGATGTAGTTTAAGACTCTCATCGGGTTTGCTGTGCAATGACAAAGAATAACCTAGTGTCATTACTTAAGTCTAGCTCACCTCTTGATTATCCTATCCTAACACCTTTGGTATCGTTCATTTCATTATATGCATCATTTGAGGCTGGCCTCATTCTTTCTTTGGGAACTTTAACTTTAACCGACATAGATCATGTGAGCATCATGAAATCCAGTGTGTAATCCCCACACCGAAAAGAGGTGGAATCACCGGCCAAAGTGAACCAAAACATGCTAGCGTATATAGGGAGTCGAACCCTGCTAGATCCCTATATTGGCAGTATAGGTTCAAAGACTAAGAGATATAAGTAGACCCATACCCGGCATGCCGGACAGTCTCATCTCATGAGAGTTACGTGAACCTCCGCCTTTCCCGAAGGAAGGCATCACCGCTCATAGCTAGCCTATCGGTGCTAAGTATAAAGTTCCATTACATTCAACTCATACATCATGGAAGCTGGCTTGTAGAATGGGGACATCATAGCTCATTAGATGATTTCTCATCTCATCATTAGCATTAAGTATGCATTAACTTCAATACTTTCATTAGAGTGTTCATCGAGACTGGTCTCTTCATTAACTTTACACTTTCATAGGTGAGTACGTTTTGTTAACATTTACTTAGGCTCATTTGAGATTGCTCTCATCTTTCACATTATCCTCTTATCATGTTGTCACCACATTCTTTAACTTTAGAACATTTACTCTTCATAATTACTCACCACTTTACGTGAATGTTCATTTCATCGTATGCCAATGCACTTGGCTCTTTAGTGTGTGTCACAATCTTACTTGACCCCTCTGGGTTTCATTATCTCATCACATAATATCATAGGTTCACTTACTTTTTAAATGTATGCTAGACTTATGAGTCCACACATACAAGCCCTGAGGCTTCATTAATAGTGTATCTAAGTGATTCATATTTACCCAAGATTATGTGGTACAAGACTTATGCTTCTTGTAGGTATGCCAAGATATTGATTTCGATCTTTAGAGGGAACATTCATTAAATAATTGTTTACGTATGACTTATGTATCAATACAGAATTGGGCAAGGGGACCCGATTTTGAAACCCTTGGGCAACACTTAATCTTACTTTAAACTTGGTGATTGCTTTTTTTCAGATTTGAGGGACCCTAGTTCGATCCCCCCATCAGCCCCATAATATTTCCTTTCTTTTTTTCTCCTAACTCTCTCATCTATTGAAGAGGTTGGGGATTCAATCCCCACTCTCCACATTTATTTTTCTCCTTTATTTTTCTCCTTTATTTTTCTCCTAACTCTGTCATCCATTGAAGAGGTTGGGGGTTCAATCCCCACTACGCACATTTATTTTTCTCCATTATTTTTCTCCTAACTCTCTCATCCATTCAAGAGGTTGGGGGTTCAATCCCCACTCTCCACATTTATTTTTCTCCTTTATTTTTCTCCTAACTCTCTCATCCATTCAAGAGGTTGGGGGTTCAATCCCCACTCTCCACATTTATTTTTCTTCTTTATTTTTCTCCTAACTCTCTCATCCATTCAAGAGGTTGGGGGTTCAATCCCCACTCTCCACGTTTATTTTTCCTTTCATTTTTTTCATGAATTTTTTATGTAATTTACAGTTGGTGAGGTCTTGGGTTCCATTCCCAACGGCCTCATAACTTTAAAAAAAATTTAAAACATAGTCATTTTTCTCACCTCTTGGCCGAGACTTCAAATTTCTAGCAAGCTGGAAATTTGGTCTCTTCCAATCCATTTTTCTCTCATTCTTTTGTTAATTTTTTTGTCAGTCAGCCACCTTAACCTTTTATGAACATCACGTTTTTAGCATTTTTACACACGCGAAACACAACATTTAACATACAAACTTCAGGCAGCAAACATAGTAAAATTTTCAGCAACACATGCTCAAAATAGTCCACTTAATGCACTTTTCCGGAATATATTTTTCATCCTTTACATGATTTTCTACCACACATTCAACACATAATCACAACTAGACCTAATATTTTCTACCAGAAGACATACCAACGTATGCTTTGAATCGTTCAAAGGATATAATGACAGTGGCATGCAACGGGGACAACCTTAGTCTTTAAATCGTGATTTAAACTGAACCTTAAGGGTCTCTTAGGAAAGGGACCAAGAGAGAGGAAATCCCATACCTTAATGTAGTTCAAAACTTGTTTAAATGCTGCCAATTTACCATGAAACCAAGCCTCACACCGAAACTTCAAGCAAATCCCGTCAAGAACTTCTTGTTGATTTTCGTTTTTAGCTTAGTTTTTCGTCTGAGTTTTGTGTGTAAGTTATTCAAGAGTGAAGAACTATTAATTTCAGTTATTTTAATGATAAAAAACGTGAGAATGAGAGTGAGAGGTGTGAGAATGAGAGGATTAGGATTATGATTAGGATTAGGAGAGTTAGGTGGAGACTAAGTCAAACTAGGACTCCTCATTATTTATTAATTTTATTATTATTTTTTTTAATTAAAAATCTGATTTTTCCCTTACTTACATCAGCTATTTAAATATTAATTAATTCAACAAATTCACTTAATAAAATTAAATCAATTTAATCCTTGCTTCCACAAAGGCTCGAACCCGAGTGAAGCTAGATTTTGCTTAAAGGGTCGAATTCGGCAACCTCTACCCGAATTGACCCTCCACCATATTAATTAATTAATTAATTAAATATTTAGGGTAATTACAATACTACTCTTAGCCTGGAAAAAGACCATTTTACCCCTAGACCCTCAAAACTTAAGATTACCCCTTTTTATGTCCGGTTAAGACTCATCCGGGTAGATCTTCATATTCGGGTGCCCTACATGGCTGGACCCAACCTTTCCTAGCTCAACTAACTCACCAAGTTGGTTGGATTGGCTGTTGCAAGGGTTCAGAGGACTGGTTCTACGCGCATTAATCCGTGTGAACCCGGTCTAATCGTAGGCATTCTAGACACATTAAGCATTACTTAGCATATCCATTTTTAGGGTTGTTACATTATCCCTCCTTAGGAACATTCGTCCCCGAATGACACTACTCTTTACTAGCAATAAGTAAGTCATCTATAGAATGTATGCATACATAGGTAATTCAATACTCCTCATTGGTGAATATCTGATTCACATATTAACATGATGGTGCACATCCTTGAAACCTACTAATAGCTTCACATTAATAGACTAAGGAACTCTTTCCTAAACTAGTCTAATCCAAAGCATACAACATAAGTAAACATATAAGTCATACAAATCAGCAACCAACATGATGACTCAAATATATTAATCTCATACTAGTGCATAAACACCATACACAGTCAAATACATGAAAGATTAATTAAGGCTACGCACCCGAGACTTCACCAGAAGTGTCTTCCCCTTTACCCCTAGACTTGAGTGCGAAGAATCGTTGCCTCCTTGGAGCCTCTTCACTTGGACCACTAGGCTGAACTCTCTCCTTCCCTTGTTCTTGACCTCTCCTATTCGGACAATCCTTCACCATGTGACCCGGTTTTCCACAACTATAACAAGCATTAGAGCCCATCATACACTCTCCTCCATGCAGTTTGCCACACTTCCTGCAAGGTGGCCTCTCCTAAGGTGTATCTACTTCATTGTTTCTCTTAACTCTGGACTCGGAATCCCTATCATAGCGACCCTTGGATGAACTTGAATTCCCTTGGTGGGAGAGTCCCTTCTTAAACCTGGGATTATCACTGATTTCAGTACTACTCTTCCTTGAAAAGTTCTCCTCAGCTTGGCTTGACCTGTTCCCAGCCCTAGTATGCTTCCTCTTCCTTCTTTCCTCCACTTGTTGGATATGGACCATAAGCCTGGAAAGGTCCATGCTGTTATGCAGCATAGCTGCCCTACACTCCTCCTCAAGATCCTCAGCAATCTCTGTCAAGAATCTACTCATCTCGTCTCTGCTGTTAGACACAAGAGAAGTGGCATACCTGGATAATTTCACAAACTTCAGGGAATACTCCCTAACTGTCATCGATCCCTGTTTAAGGTTGATAAACTCCTCAAACTTGGCCTCCCTCATCTCCCTGGGGAAGAATCTCTCAAGGAAGGCTATCTTAAATAGCTCCCACGTGACCGGAACTCCGCCCAAAGCTTAGCTATCCTGCCATATCTTGTACCAAGACCGTGCAACATCCTTTAGCTGATAGGAAGCCAGCTCAGCCTTCTCAATATCTGTGGCCCCCATGGACACCAAGATCTTATGCACCTCATTCATAAACTCTTGGGGATCCTCTGAAGTCTTGGACCCTATGAAAATCGGAGGATTCATCCTCGTAAAATCCCGTAGTCTGTCTGCCATACTACGTACGGGTGGGTTCTCCCACTGAACATCCTGTATGTTGTCCTGGGATGTCATAGCCTGGTCCTGCATAGTGATGGCTTGATCCATCTGAGCCAGAGCGGTCCGCACCTTTGCATCAGTCAACCCAGCTGGGTTAACTGGCATGGTCACTCCTTCAGCTGGAGCCTGGGGTGGAACTTGATTACCCCCAACAGCAGCTCCTCCTCTCCCCTGACCAGCGTTCCTTATAGTGTTTATTTTCTGAAAAGAAATAAGAATTGATGTTAGACACGCTCCTAACACCAAGAAATCATACATTAGCATAAGGCACGATAAGATCAGAAGAAGGGAATTTTTCCTACGCATCAAGCAATCTCTAATTCAGGATAATGGTGCACTTCACTACCATGACTTAGAAACTACTCAATGTGGTTGATGTGAACTTATTATACTCGGAATTTAACCAAGTGCTCTGATACCAACTTTGTCACGACAGAAGTCTAGACCCCAGACGAGACCGGCGTTGTTGACCTCTCAGAGGTCGCAGACAGGCCTACATACATCATCGTTACTTCATCTAGGTTAATTTTAGAGGAAAATTTGAACTTTTTGTTACTTAACATTCATGTAAGACATTCTACTTAAACTCATAAACGTTCACAATCAACCATCTAATATTAAGATCATCAAATGAAAGAAATAGTTCCATACTACATTAAGTGTATACTTGCCAAAATGGCACCAATATAATGACTGAAATAAGATGAGAAAGAAATGCTAGTGGAACATTCTTCACTAACTCAAACCTATATCTAAGATAGAATATAATGGGCAAGCGTCCTCGAAAGCATGAGGGCCTACCAAATCCGGATGAATGCTCCACGTCCGGATAGTTGCAATGTCGTACTGTAAGCTCTAACGTCCACCTGTGCCTTCACCTAAAAGTAGATATGGTATGGGATTAGTACACACTTGTACTAAGTATGGGGATATGCAAGCACACACCAAGGACATGCATGAGTAAGAATAGCTCTTTCCTAACAACATGATTTATGGAAAGTCAAGTCAGTGGACTTGCCAAATTTAGATTAGGAAAGTCAGTGGACTTGCCAAATTTGGATTAGGAAAGTCAGTGGACTTGCCAAATTTGGATTTGGAATGGTATGCCATGAGAGTAACATGCATCATCATACTTATCATTTTGCAAGCAGCACATAACGTATTGCACATATCATATCACCTAGTTCACATCATTCTTTTATATGCCAGGAGACCTTGGAATCATGGACTTGACATTAGGACTTCCCAAAATGAGGGCTCAATATATGGGACCTCAAATAGGGAGCCTTCTTTAGCAAACACAAAGTCTGCTTCATTCATTCATACGTAATTCTTTTTCATTCATTCATATACTAATGCAATCACTAGTCATACCTAGGATGTAGTTTAAGACTCTCATCGGGTTTGCTGTGCAATGACAAAGAATAACCTAGTGTCATTACTTAAGTCTAGCTCACCTCTTGATTATTCTATCCTAACACCTTTGGTATCATTCTTTTCATTATGTGCTTTATTTGAGGCTGGCCTCATTCTTTCTTTGGGAACTTTAACTTCAACCGACATAGATCATGTGAGCATCATGAAATCCAGTGTGTAATCCCCACACCGAAAAGAGGTGGAATCACCGGCCAAAGTAAACCAAAACATGCTAGTCATATAGGGAGTCGAACCCTGCTAGATCCCTATATTGGCAGTATAGGTTCAAAGACTAGGAGTATAAGGAGACCCATACCCGGCATACAGGACAGTCTCATCTCATGAGAGTTACGTGAAGCTCCGCCCTTCCCGAAGGAAGGCATCGCCGCTCATAGCTAGCCTATCGGTGCTCAGTATAAAGTTCCATTACATTCAACTCATACATCATGGAAGCTGGCTTCTAGCATGAGGACATCACAACTCATTAGATGATTTCTCATCTCATCATTAGCATTAAGTATGCATTAACTTAGATACTTTCATTAGAGTGTTCATAGAGACTGGTCTCTTAATTAACTTTACACTTTCATAGGTGAGTACGTTTTGTTAACATTTACTTAGGCTCATTTGAGATTGCTCTCGTCTTTCACATTTGCCTCTTATCATGTTGTCACCACATTATTTAATTTTAGCACATTTACTCTTCATAATTACTCACCACTTTACGTGAATGTTCATTTCATCGTATGCCAATGCACTTTGCTCTTTAGTGTGTGTCACACTCTTACTTGACCCCTATGGGTTACATTATCTCATCACATAATATCTTAGGTTCACTTACTTTTTAAATGTATGCTAGACTTATGAGTCCACACATACAAGCCATGAGGCTTCATTCATAGTGTATCTAAGTGATTCATATTTACCCAAGATTATGTGGTACAAGACTTATGCATCTTGTAGGTATGCCAAAATATTGATTTCAATCTTTAGAGGCAACATTCATTAAATAATTGTTTATGTATGACTTATGTATCAATACAGAATTGGGCAAGGGGACCCGATTTTGAAACCCTTGGGCAACACTTAATCTTACTTTAAACTTGGTGATTGCTTTTTTTCAGATTTGAGGGACCCTAGTTCGATCCCCCCATCAGCCCCATAATATTTCCTTTTTTTTCCTCCTAACTCTCTCATCTATTCAAGAGGTTGGGGATTCAATCCCTACTCTCCACATTTATTTTTCTCCTTTATTTTTCTCCCAACTCTGTCATCCATTCAAGAGGTTGGGGGTTCAATCCCCACTCTCCACATTTATTTTTCTCCATTATTTTTCTCCTAACTCTCTCATCCATTCAACAGGTTGGGGGTTTAATCCCCACTCTGCACATTTATTTTTCTCCTTTATTTTTCTCCTAACTCTCTCATCCATTCAAGAGGTTGGGGGTTCAATCCCCACTCTCCACATTTATTTTTCTCCTTTATTTTTCTCCTAACTCTATCATCCATTCAAGAGGTTGGGCGTTCAATCCCCACTCTCCACATTTATTTTTCTCCTAACTCTCTCATCCATTCAAGAGGTTGGGGGTTCAATCCCCACTCTCCACGTTTATTTTTCCTTTCATTTTTTTCATGAATTATTTATGTAATTTACATTTGGTGAGGTCTTGGGTTCCATTCCCAACGACCTCATAATTTTAAAAAAAAATTAAAATATAGTCATTTTTCTCACCTCTTGGCCGAGACTTCAAATTTCCAGCAAGCTGGAAATTTGGTCTCTTCCAATCCATTTTTCTCTCATTCTTTTATTAATTTTTTTGGTAGCATTTTGAGTGACATTCAGTCAGTCACCTTAACCTTTTATGAACATCACGTTTTTAGCATTTTTACACACGCGTAACACAACATTTAACATACAAACTTCAGGCAGCAAACATATTCAAATTTTCAGCACGCAAATGCTCAAAACAGTCCACTTAATGCACTTTTTCGGAATATATTTTTCATCCTTTACATGATTTTCTACCAAACATTCAACACAGAATCACAACCATACCTAACATTTTCTACCAGAAGACATACCAACGCACGCTTTGAATCGTTCAAAGGATATAATGACAGGGGCATGCAACGGGGACAACTTAGTCTTTAAATCATGATTTAAACTAAACGTTAAGGGTCTCTTGGGAAAGGGACCAAGAGAGAATAAAGCCCATACCTTAATGTCGTTCAAAACTTGTTTAAATGCTGCTAATTTACCATGAAACCAAGCCTCACCACCGAAACTTCAAGCAAATCCCGTCAAGAACTTCTTGTTGATTTTCGTTTTTAGCTTTGTTTTTCGTTTGAGTTTTTGTGTGTAAGTTATTCAAGAGTGAAGAACTATTATTTTCAGTTATTTTAATGATAAAAAACGTGAGAATTAGAGTGAGAGGCGTGATAATGAGAGGATTAGGATTATGATTAGGATTAGAAGAGTTAGGTGGAGACTAAGTCAAACTAGGACTCCTCATTATTTATTAATTTTATTATTATTATTTTTTTATTAAAAATATGATTTTTCCCTTACTTACATCAGCTTTTTAAATATTAATTAATTTAACTAATTCACTTAATAAAATTAAATCAATTTAATCCTTGCTTCCACCAAGGCTCGAACCCGGGTGAAGCTAGATTTTGCTTAAAGGGTCGAATTCGGCAACCTCTACCCGAATTGCCCCTCCACCATATTAATTAATTAATTAATTAAATATTTAGGGTAATTACAATACTAACCTTAGCCTGGAAAGAGACCATTTTACTCCTAGACCCTCCAAACTTAAGATTACCCCTTTTTAAGTCCGGTTAAGACTCATCCGGGTAGATCTTCATATTCGGGTGCCCTACATGGCTGGACCCAACCTTTCCTAGCTCAACTAACTCACCAAGTTGGTTGGATTGGCTGTTGCAAGGGTTCAGAGGTCTGGTTCTACGCGCATTAATCCATGTGAACCCGATCTAATCGTAGGCATTCTAGACACATTAAGCATTACTTAGCATATCCATTTTTAGGGTTGTTACATTATCCCCCTTTAGGAACATTCGTCCCCGAATGACACTACTCCTTACTAGCAATAAGTAAGTTATAATAGAATGTATGCATACATAGGTAATTCAATACTCCTCATTGGTGAATATCTGATTCACAAATTAACATGATGGTGCACATCCTTGAAACCTACTAATAGCTTCACATTAATAGACTAAGGAACTCTTTCCGAAACTAGTCTCATCCAAAGCATACGACATAAGTAAACATACAAGTCATACAAATCAGCAACCAACATGATGACTCAAACATATTAATCTCATACTAGTGCATACACACCATACACAATAAAATACATGAAAGATTAATTAAGGCTACGCACCCGAGACTTCACAAGAAGTGTCTTCCCCTTTACCCCTAGACTTGAGTGCGAAGAATCGTTGCCTCCTTGGAGCCTCTTCACTTGGACCATTAGGCTGAACTCTCTCCTTCCCTTGTTCTTGACCTCTCATATTCGGACAATCCTTCAACATGTGACCCAGTTTTCCACAACTATAACAAGCGTTAGAGCCCATCATACACTCTCCTCCATGCAGTTTGCCACACTTCCTGCAAGGTGGCCTCTCCTAAGGTGTATCTACTTAATTGTTTCTCTTAACTCTGGACTCGGAATCCCTATCATAGCGAACCTTGGATGAACTTGAATCCCCTTGGTGGGAGAGTCCCTTCTTAAACCTGGGCTTATCCCTGATTTCAGTACTACTCTTCCTTGAAAAATTCTCCTCAGCTTGCCTTGACCTGTTCCCAGCCCTAGTGTGCTTCCTCTTTCTTCTTTCCTCCACTTGTTGGACATGGACCATAAGCCTGGAAAGGTCCATGCTGTCATGCAGCATAGCTGCCCTACACTCCTCCTCGAGATCCTCAGCAATCCCTGTCAAGAATCTACTCATCTCGTCTCTGCTGTTAGACACAAGAGAAGTGGCATACCTGGATAATTTCACAAACTTCAGGGAATACTCCCTGACTATCATCGATCCCTGTTTAAGGTTGATAAACTCCTCAAACTTGGACTCCCTCATCTCCCTGGGGAAGAATCTCTCCAAGAAGGCTATGTTAAACAACTCCCACGTGACCGGAACTCCACCCAAAGCTTGGCTATCCTGCCACATCTTGCACCAAGACCGTTCAAGATCCTTGAGCTGATAGGAAGCCAGCTCAGCCTTCTCAGTATATGTGGCCCCCATGGCCACCAAGATCTTATGTACCTCATTCATAAACTCCCGGGGATCCTCTGAAGTCTTGGACCCTGTGAAAATCGGAGGATTCATCCTCGTAAAATCCAGTAGTCTGTCTGCCATACTACGTACGGGTGGGTTCTCCCGCTGAACATCCTGTCTGTTGTCCTGGGCCGTCATAGACTGGGCCCGCATAGTGATGGCTTTAGCCATCTGAGCCAGAGCGATCCGCACCTCCGCATCAGTCAACCCAGCTGGGTTAACTGGGATGACCACTCCTTCAGCTGGAGCCTGGGGTGGAACTTGATTACCCCCAGCAGCTGCTCCTCCTCTCCCCAGACCAGCGTTCCTTCTAGTGTTTATTTTCTGAAAAGAAATAAGAATTGATGTTAGACACACTCATAAAACCAAGAAATCATACATTAGAAAAAGGCACGATAAGATCAGAAGAAGGGAATTTTTCCTACGCATCATGCAATCTCTAATTCAGGATAGTGGTGCACTTCACTACCATGACTTAGAAACTACTCAATGTGGTTGATGTGAACTTAATATACTCGGAATTTAACCTAGTTCTCTGATACCAACTTTGTCATGACCGAAGTCTAGACCCAGATGAGACCGGCGTTGTTCACTTCTCAGAGGTCGCAGACAAGCCTGCATACGTCATCGTTACTTCATCTAGGTTAATTTTAATGGAAAATTTGAACTTTTTGTTACTTAACATTCATGTAAGACATTCTACTTAAACTCATAAACGTTCACAATCAACCATCTAATATTAAGATCATCAAAGGAAAGACATAGTTCCATACTGCATTAAGTGTATGCTTGCCCAAATGGCACCAATACAATGACTGAAATAAGATGAGAAAGAAACGCTAGTGGAACATACTCCACTAACTCAAACCTATATCTAAGATAGAATATAATGGGCAAGCGTACTCGAAAGCATGAGGGCCTACCAAATCCGGATGAATGCTCCACGTCCGGATAGCTGCAACGTCGTACTGTAAGCTCTAACGTCCACCTGTGCCTTCACCTAAAAGTAGATATGGTATGGGATTAGTACACACTTGTACTAAGTATGGGGATATGCAAGCACACACCAAGGACATGCAAGAGTAAGAATAGCTCTTTCCTAACAACATGATTTATGGAAAGTCAAGTCAGTGGACTTGCCAAATTTGGATTAGGAAAGTCAGTGGACTTGCCAAATTGGATTTGGAAAGTCATGCCATGAGAGTAACATGCATATATCATATCACGTAGTTCACATTATTCTTTCATATTCCAGGAGACCTTGGAATCATGGACTTGCCATTAGGACTTCCCAAAATGAGGGCTCAACATATGGGACCTCAACTAGGGAGCCTTCTTTAGCAAACACAGAGTCTGCTTCATTCATTCATACGTACTTCTTTTTCATTCATTCAAATACTAGTGCAATCACTAGTCATACCTAGGATGTAGTTTAAGACTCTCATCGGGTTTGCTGTGCAATGACAAAGAATAACCTACTGTCATTACTTAAGTCTAGCTCACCTCTTGATTATCCTATCCTAACACCTTTGGTATCATTCATTTCATTATGTGCATCATTTGTGGCTGGCCTCATTCTTTGTTTGGAAACTTTAACTTTAGCCGACATAGATCATGTGAGCATCATGAAATCCAGTGTGTAATCCCCACACCGAAGAGAGGTGGAATCACTGGCCAAAGTGAACCAAAACATGCTAGCGTATATAGGGAGTCGAACCCTGCTAGATCCCTATATTGGCAGTATAGGTTCAAAGACTAGAAGATATAAGGAGACCCATACCCGGCATACCGGACAGTCTCATCTCATGAAAGTTACGTGAACCTCCGCCCTTCCCGAAGGAAGTCATCACCGCTCATAGCTAGCCTATCAGTGCTCAGTAAAAAGTTCCATTACATTCAACTCATACATCATGGAAGCTAGCTTCTAGCATGAGGACATCATAGCTCATTAGATGATTTCTCATCTCATCATTAATATTAATGATGCATTAACTTCAATACTTTCATTAGAGTATTCATAGAGACTGGTCTCTTCATTAACTTTACACTTTCACATGTGAGTACGTTTTGTTAACATTTACTTAGGCTCATTTAAGATTTCTCTCATTTTTCACATTAGCCTCTTATCATGTTGTCACCACATTCTTTAACTTTAGCACATTTACTCTTCATAATTACTCACCACTTTACGTGAATGTTCATTTCATCGTATGCCAATGCACTTGGCTCTCTAGTGTGTGTCACACTCTTACTTGACCCCTCTTGGGTTTCATTATCTCATCACATAATATATTAGGTTCACTTACTATTTAAATGTATGCTAGACTTATGAGTCCACACATACAAGCCATGAGGCTTCATTCATAGTGTATCTAAGTGATTCATATTTACCCAAGATTATGTGGTACAAGACTTATGTATCTTGTAGGTATGCCAAGATATTGATTTCGATCTTTAGAGGCAACATTCATCAAATAATTGTTTACGTATGACTTATGTATCAATACGGAATTGGGCAAGGGGACCCGATTTTGAAACCCTTGGGCAACACTTAATTTTACTTTAAACTTGGTGACTGCTTTTTTTCAGATTTGAGGGACCCTAGTTCGATCCCCATCAGCCCCATAATATTTCCTTTCTTTTTTTCTCCTAATTCTCTCATCTATTCAAGAGGTTGGGGGTTCAATCCCCACTCTCCACCTTTATTTTTCTCCATTATTTTTCTCCTAACTCTCTCATCCATTCAAGAGATTGGGGGTTCAATCCCCACTCTCCACATTTATTTTCTCCATTATTTTTATCCCATCTCTCTCATCCATTTAAGAGGTTGGGGGTTCAATCCCCACTCCCTACATTTATTTTTCATCTTTATTTTCTCCTAACTCTCTCATCCATTCAAGAGGTTGGGGGTTCAATCCCAACTCTCTACATTTATTTTTCTCCTTTATTTTTCTCCTAACTCTCTCATCCATTCAAGAGAATGGGGGTTCAATCACCACTCTACACATTTATTTTTCTCCTTTATTTTTCTTCTAACTCTCTCATCCATTCAAGAGGTTGGGGGTTCAATCCCCACTCTCCACGTTTATTTTTCCTTTCATTTTTTTCATGATTTTCTTTTTAATTTACATTTGGTGAGGTCTTGGGTTCCATTCCCAATGACCTCATAATTTTAAAAAAAAATTAAAACATAGTCATTTTTCTCACCTCTTGGCCGAGACTTCAAATTTCCAGCAAGCTGGAAATTTGATCTCTTCCAATCCATTTTTCTCTCATTCTTTTGTTGATTTTTTTGTAGCATTTTGAGTGACATTCAGTCAGTCACCTTAACCTTTTATAAACATCACATTTTTAGCATTTTTACACACGCGAAACACAACATTTAACATACAAACTTCAGGCAGCAAACATAGTCAAATTTTCAGCACACACATGCTCAAAACAGTCCACTTAATGCACTTTTCCGGAATTTATTTTTATCCTTTACATGATTTTCTACCACACATTCAACACATAATCACAACCAGGCCTAACATTTTCTACCAGAAGACATACCAACGCATGCTTTGAATCGTTCAAAGGATATAATGACAGGGGCATGCAACGGGGACAACCTTAGTCTTTAAATCGTGATTTAAACTGAACCTTAAGGGTCTCTTGGGAAAGGGACCATGAGAAAAGAAAGCCCATACACTTAATGTCATTCAAAATTGTTCAAATGCCGCCAATTTACCATGAAACCAAGCCTCACCACCGAAACTTCAAGCAAATCCCGTCAAGAACTTCTTGTTGATTTTCGTTTTTAGCTTAGTTTTTCGTTTGAGTTTTTGTGTGTAAGTTATTCAGGAGTGAAGAACTATTATTTTCAGTTATTTTAATGATAAAAAACATGAGAATGAGAGTGAGAGGCGTGAGAATGAGAGGATTAGGATTAGGAGAGTTAAGTGGAGACTAAGTCAAACTAGGACTCCTCATTATTTATTAATTTTATTATTATTATTTTTTTATTAAATATCTGTTTTTTCCCTTACTTACATCAGCTTTTTAAATATTAATTAATTCAACTAATTCACTTAATAAAATTAAATCAATTTAATCCTTGCTTCCACCAAGGCTCGAACCCAGGTGAAGCTAGATTTTGCTTAAAGGGTCGAATTCGGCAACCTCTACCCGAATTGCCCCTCCCCCATATTAAATAATTAATTAATTAAATATTTAGGGTAATTACAATACTACCTTAGCCTGGAAAAAGACCATTTTACCCCTAGACCCTCCAAACTTAAGATTACCCCTTTTTAAGTCCTGTTAAGACTCATTCGGGTAGATCTTCATATTCGGGTGCCCTACCTGGCTGGACCCAACCTTTCCTAGCTCAACTAACTCACCAAGTTGGTTGGATTGGCTGTTGTAAGGGTTCAGAGGTCTGGTTCTACGCGCATTAATCCGTGTGAACCCGGTCTAATCATAGGCATTCTAGACACATTAAGCATTACTTAGCATATCCATTTTTAGGGTTGTTACATTTTATATATTTTATCATATAGAGTTTTCTTTGGACTTAAAGTCTGTATTTATGTTTTTATGAACTTTTAAATATGTTTTATGCTTTTGCATGCTTAAGTTAGTCTTTCGCTTGTAGTCAGCCAGGATGTGGGTTTGTTTGGGGACCATTAATGGTTCTTGTGTGCCGGCGACGTCCATGGTGTACAACCGGGTCGTGACATTTTCAATAAGTTGTGACTTTATCAATGGGTTGTGACTTCTTGGAAAGGTCACTTTTTCGATGAGTTATGACTTTTCCGTAAGTTGTGACTTTTTTCAATGGGTTGTGTTTTTTCGGTGAGTTATGATTTTCCAAATGGTTGTGACTTCTCGAAAAGGTCTAGACATTTCAAATATGACACAATAAAATACTTGTTCATACTACCCTTTGTTGATGATAAATAGAAGAGCTTTCTCTCATATTTAAGCACAATTTTTTTGATATGCTACTCTTCTTTTTGCATTTTAAAATATTTGTGTGATTTATTGTCGTTGATTGATTTTGAAGTGTAGCGGATTTTGAGCTATCACTATTGCGATGAAGTCAATCGTTATATCCTAAGAGGGTTCAGTCAATAACCTCCATCACTTGAGGAAAATAACTTTGATGATATAATAATTATTTTTATGCTTCATATATACATTAGTATGCAATATTGAGTTGTGACTTTTCCAAAGAGTTGTGACTTTTCCAAAGGGCTTTGACTTCTCGGAAAGGTCACTTTTTCAGTGAGTGGTGACTATTCCAATAAGTTGTTACTTAATTCAAATGGTTGTGATTTTTTGGTGAAATAGTACTTTTACAAAGTGGTGTGACTTCTCGTAAAGGTCATGACATTTCAGATAAGAACAAAAATACTTGTTCATACTACCTTTTGTTGACTATACATAGAGGAGTTTTCTCTCATTTTTCAACCATAATTTTTTTAATCTCTTACTCTTTTTCTTGCATTTTAATTTTTTTTGTGTGATTTATTATCGTTGATTGAGTTCAAAGTTTAGCAGAAGATGAGGTACAACTATTTTGATGAAGCAAATCATTCTATCTTAAGAGGGTACATTCCGTAACCTCGAGTACTTGGGGAAAATAATTTTGATAATATAATAATCATTTTTTTGCATAACATATGCATTAGTATGGAAATATGATTTGTGACTTTTCCATAGAGTTTTGACTTTTCAATAAGTTGTGACTTTTCCAAAGGGTTGTGACATCTCGGAAATGTCACTTTTCGAAGAATTATAACTTTTCCAATAAGTTGTTACTTTTTACAAAGGGTTGTCACTTTTTAGTGAGTTGTAACTTTTTCAAAGGGTTGTTACTTCTCGGAAAGGTCATGACATTTCAAATAAGACACTAAAAACACTTGTTCATACTACCATATTATGACTATAAATAAAAGGGCTTACTCTCATTTTTCAACCTCAATTTTTTTAATCTCCTACTCTTCTTATTTAATTTAAATTTTTTTGAGGTTTATTGTCGATGAGTAAATTCGAAGTTTAGCGGAATATGAGGTACCGGGATTGTGATGAAGTAAATTGTTCTATCCTATGAGGGTATATTCAATAACTTTGATTACTTGACGAAATTAATTTTGATGATATGATAATTTTTTTTTTGCTTAATATGTAAATTAGTATAGAATGATGAGTTCTGACTTTTCCAATAAGTTGTGAGTTTTCAAAAAGGTTGTGACTTCTCAAAATAGTAACTTTTTCGATGAATTATGACTTTTCCGATAAGTTTTGATTTTTGTAAAAGGGTTGTAATTATTTGGTGATTTATTACTTTTCCAAAGGGTTGTGACTTCTCAGAAAGGTCATGACATTTCAGATAAGACACAAAAACACTTGTTCATACTACCCTTTATTGACTATAAATAGAAGGGCTTCCTCTCATTTTTCAACCATAATTTTTTTTATCTCTTACTCTTCTTCTTGCTTTTTAGAAAATTTCGTGTGAATTGTTTTCATTGATTGAGTTCGAAGTTTTGCAGAATATGAGGTACCACTATTCTTGATGAAGTAAATCGTTTTATCCTAAGAGGGTACATTCATAACATCGAGTACTTGAGCAAAATAATTTTAATTATTTAATAATTATTTTTTTTCTTTGTATATACATCTGTCACTTTTCCACGAGTTATCACTTTTCTTATAAGTTGTTACTTTTTTCAACTAATTGTGATTTTTCGCTGAGTTGTGAATTATTCAAAGGGTTGTCACTTCTCAAAAAGGACATGACATTTCGTAGAAGACACAAAAAAACAATTGTTCATACGACCAATTGATGACTATATAAATAGAGGGGCCTCCTCTAATTTTTCAACCATAATTTTTTTCATCTCCTAGTCTGCTTCTTGCATTTAAAAAATTTCTTGTGATTTATTTTCTTTGGGTGAGTTCGAATTTAACAAGCTATGAGGTACCACTATTATGATCAAGTAAATCTTTCTATCCTAAGAGGGTACATTTCATAACCTCGAGTACTTCAGGAAAATAATTTTGATGACATGGTAATTATTCTTTTGCTTAATATATACAATGATGATTCCTCAAATTGGACTCATCTAGGTCCTTATTTGAATGCAAATAGTGTCCTCAATTGTGTATGTTATCTTAATATCTGATAAAAACTTCTAAGTTTCATGTATTTAGGGATTTGGTAGGAGCATGGACACTTAGGCACAAGACGGAAGAAAAATGGAAGAAAATAGATGAAGATTCAAATTGAGTATTACCAAGCACACTTTGTGATTCGCCGTACACAAAAGTTCTGCCTTCTGTTAAAGAAAGTGAGCCCTGAAGGAAGTGGATCAAAAGTCGATGAAAAGAAGTAGTCATACTTCGCCTAATAGTTCCGCGAAACATAGTTATTCCGCCCAACGATACAACATACATGGATATTAAGGCAAGTCACACACGATGACGAACCAGAGATAGGGCGAGTCGCTGAATCACTCAACGATTCGCGATTAAAGACGTCGAATGGATCCACCAGCACTAAATCTGAAGTCTATAAAGAGTTAACACTTTTATTATTTAGAAAAGAGGATTTTTGGAGAGAATTTTTAGAGAGTGAAACATTCTACACTTAATATTTTTATTTTTGAAACTTTGTTCTTAAGTTTTCTCTCAAGTTTGGAGACGGTTTTGAGGAAGCTTGAAGAAAGATGTTCTTCTTCCAATCTTTGAATAGGGTCTTCTCCATTTACCTTCCATTTCTATTTTAAGGTTTAATCTCTTATACCCACTTGATTCATTTATCTTTTTAAGTATATTTGATTGTTCCTTGATGTGTGGCTAAAATACCAATTTTGGGGTGTGATTTAAAAAATATTTGTTGATACAACTGTTGGGTCTTGTTTGCTGATAGGACTAGATGCATTTATTTAATTTAATGGGTTTGTAGTTTCAAGTACAAAACTACCCATGTGTTTTTAGCTTACCTTAGAGGGAGGTCGCAGAACTAAGACCAATAGACTAATGGCCTAAGGAGTGGATCGACATGAGGTTCGGCCTGAGAGGGTGAGCCCTAGTCCCATATCCAAGCACCCTCTATCGAATGGTCAACGTGTATGTAAGGCATACGCTGGTTAGTTTAGACAAGTGGATGTCCGAGAGGAACCCATTTGATATGGGGTAAATTGCCTGTGAGGGAACTTACTTTCACCTAAAGCTTAGCCTAGTCACCATTTTCTTGCAAATTTTCATACCAAAAAGCATGTACCCATTAATTTGTGTCAACATTTATTGCGGTCACATCAAATACACTCTCCCATACTTGTTTTCTCCTTCATTTTTCCTATTATTCTACTTGTCACAAAACCCATTTCTTGATATTTGACACTTTTATGTCACAAAATTAAACTTTTTCTGTTTTAATACTCGAAAATGTCTTAAACTATCATTATTTAGAACGGAATTTTAAGTAGCTACAACTTTCACTATCACTCCCTTGGGACACGACCCGAACCCTTAGTTGGGTTACTTTACTAGCTTTGATTCGTAGAAACTCAAACTGTCGGTTAGTGTTGTTGATCATGAAATATAAAAGATACACATATCGAAGTATCAAAATGGTTCCGCTCCCGGGGAGTTGTGTCACATGAAAATGTAGTTACTTATGGTTTTTAGGTCTTTGTAATATAGTTTCTACTAATCTAACTCTCAGTTTTAGTACAATTATTTATATTGAGAACAAGAACAATGAATGCTCATGGGTTTTCTCCTAGCCATACAAGCAGCCTAGTGGCTAGTAATCTACGATGGGACGCATAGATGATGAGAATAGTGCGTATGATCCGATTCTAATGAGTACGAGTGCAATCTCTATGCCTCAGGGTAAAGGAAATGAGTCTTTTGATGTCACTATCACAACACTCCATCTCGTACATTCTAGAGGTGTATATGAAGGGTTAAATCATGAAGATTTATATGAGCACATTCGAAAGTTTTATGGAATTCTGCACCCCCCTTGTCCTTAAAAGATTTTTCACATGAAGCAATCAGACTTCGTTTGTTCCCATTACCACTGTCAGGAGAGGCGACAAAATGGTTGTCCGAACTTCCCAAAAATTCCTTCAGATCTTGGGAAGAATTGATCTCGGCCTTCCACAAAAGGTTCCTCCATCCCTCGAAAATGATGAAGTTAAGGAATGATATTAAAAATTTCAGCCAAAAGAAAAGTGAAGCAGTCCATGAGTCGTGGGTTATCTTCTAGAGGTGTTTGCGAAATGTCCCACACATGGTCTGCCAAGTGAAATACTGCTCCAATATTTCTACTGAAGCTTAGATTCTGTTAACAAAGGGATAAATGATCAATTAGTGTAAGGCGGAATACCGTTATAGTCCTTTGAAGTGTAATCATTCCTCTTAGATAACATGACCAAAGTGAACCATGCCTGGTACAACAAAGAAGAAAAAGTCTCCCCATTATGCTTTCAGAATGACACAAGAGAAACTTGATAAAATAAAAAGAGATTAAAAAATAAAGAAAATGTTGACTCAAAGGATATTGCAAGAACAAATGAAGGGGAGAGGTTAAATATTCTATGTTGAGGAGGGTTCTTCTTTCGGTTATTTTTTATCGAAGGAAAATCAAGATTGGAACAGCAGAAGGATTAAGGAGTTTTACCCTCGCTATCAACATCAGTGTGGTAATCAAGGTTGGAACTACCTAAAGGGCGAATAACCTAGGAAATTCTGTCAAAATTGGGCAGAGCATAATGAGCATGAAGAATATCATACTCAAAGAAGTGCTAAGCTGAAATCAAGGGTAAATGCAGATAGTCCTAGAGAAAACGATTTGCTAACAAAAATCCTTGACAAATTTGAAGACTCAGATGATTTGTTAAAAGTAATGAGAGATGATTTCTCTTCACATAATAACAAGGTGAATATACATGCAAATACAAAAAAAATGCGTGAAGGTCAACTAACTTACATAGCAACACAGCTAGAATCCAAGATAGGGAGCTAGTGGTAGTTACCCGCAGCCAGAAGGTAGCGATAGGAAAAGATGTTGAAGAATAAAAGCTCAAAGACTACTCTATGTATAAAGGTGGGGAAGAAGCATCTAAAGAGGCAGAATGTCCAATTCGCCAAAACATTAATAAAAAAACCTCAGGAGAAACAGGAAAACATAATGAGAATCCAAAAGTTGCAATGCAAATGCCCAAAATACCCCCACCATTTCCCCAAAGACTGAAAAAGAGAAATAAAGAGGAAAAGTTCAAAAAATTCTTATTAGTTTTTAAGAATCTTTCTATAAACCTCACCTAGGTGGATGCTTTGTTGGAAATGCCTGGTATGCCAAGTTCATGAAGGAGCTAGTCATAAATAAGAGAGCTCTTGACTATGAAACAATTGAGATACCTCACAACTGTAACGCGATAATGACTAAGGATATTACCACGAAAAGGGAAGATCCAAGGGCTATTACTATTCCTTGCACCATTTGAATGCTCCAATTTGCAAAAGCTACGTGCAACCTTCGATCAAGTATCAACCTGATGCCTTACTTAATAACAAGAAACTTGGATTAGGGGAACCAAAAGCCACAACAATGAGACTCCTAAGTATTGGGATCCTCTATGATATCTTGGTAAAAGTAGATCGATTCACATTCCTAGCCAATTTAATAATTTTCGATTGCGATGTTGATGCCGAAATACCCATCATATTGGGAAGACCATTCTTAGAAACTGGAAGAGCATTGGTCGATGTTGAAAGTGTCAAGTTAAAGTTTTGAGTGAATGATGATGAGGTGACGTTTAACATTTGCAAAGCCATGAAGCAACAAGGTGACATCCATGTGGTATCCATCTAAAATATTATAAATGAAACAATAACAAGTTTAAGTCATCTAATACAACAAAGTGAACCTCTCGAGTGAGTCATTGCTAATTAATATTAATCGTAAGTCCATGATTACGATGCAATATTTTCTGCTCTAATAGGTTTCTGGGACATACACGAAATCAAATGAAACTGGATATCGATTTAAAGAACCGAGAGAGTCCACCTGCTAAGCCATCAACGAAGAACCACCAATTTTGGAGCTGAAATTACTACCATCATACATTAAATACGCATTTTTGGGAGCCAATACATTGCCGGTAATTATTGCAGCTGATTTTTTGAATATCAAGTTAAAATGCTTATAGAAGTATTGCGGAAACACATCAAAGTTATAGGCTGGACTATAGTTGACATTGTTGGTATTCCTCCATGTGTGTTGATGAGTCCTAAAATTGGACTCATCTAGCGCCTTATTTTAATGCAAATAATGTCCACAATTGTGTATTTTATCTCGATATCTGACAAAAACCTCTAAGTTTCTAGTATTTCAGGATTTATTTGGAGCATGGCCACATAGGCGCAAAATGGAAGAAAAGAGTTGAAGATACAAAGTGCGCATCACCAAGCACATTTGGCGATACGCCGTATAGAAGAGTTCCACCTTCTGTTACAACAAGTTAGCCCTAGAGGAATTTGATTAAAAGGTGAAGAAAAGAAGCAGTCGGCGCTTTGCCGAGTAGTTTCACGAAGCAGAGATATTCCTCCCAACATTACAATATGCATGGACAAAAATTAAAGGCACAAACGGCAATGAACCAGAGAAAGTGAAAATCGCCGAATCACGATTAACGATGCCAAATGGATCAACCAACACTAGATCTGAAGCCTATAAATACTAAACTCTTTTATTATTTAGGGTGAGTTTTTTGAGAGTTTTTTGGAGTGATTTTAGAGTGTGAATCATTACAAACTTAATATATTATTTTAGAAACTTTGTTTTAAGTTTCTCTAATGTTTGGAGAGTGTTTTGAGGAAGATTGAAGAAAGAAGTTCTTCTTCCAATCTTCAAAGTGGATCTTGTCCATTTACCTTTCTTTGCCATTTTTAAGTTTTAATATCTTATACCTATTTGATTCCTTTATCATTTTAAGCATATTTGATTATTGCTTAATGTGTGGATAAAACCCCCCATTCTTTGGGTGTGATATAGCAAAGATGTGTTGATATTATTGTTGGGTCTTTCTTGCTGATAAGATTAGATGACTTTCAATGGTGATTTCATATATTGGTTTTGGTTTAGTTTAATGGGTTTGTAGTTTTAAATAAAAATCACCCCTGTCTTTTTGCTTGCGCGAGAGGGAGGTCGGAAACCAAGACAACCAGACTGATGGCCTAAGAAATAGGTCGACATGAGGTTCAGCCCGAGAGATTGAGCCCTAGTCCCATATCCAATAACCCTCTATCAAAAGGTCAGGGTGTGGGTAAGGCGTAGGCTGGTTAGTTTAGACGAGTGGGTATCCGAGAGGAACCAATTTGATATGGGGTCAGTTGACCGAGAGGGAATTTACTTTAACCTAAAGCTTAGCCTAGTCACCATTGTTTTTCAAATTTTACTATCAAAATCATGTACCCATTAGTTTGTGTCAATGTGTATTCCGTCACTCCCCAAGAACTCTGTCCCATACTTGTTTTCTCCTTTATTTTTGCTATTTTACTACTTGTAACAACACCCCTTCTTTATATTTGGCACTTTGGTATGACAAATTAAACTTGTTTTGTTTTAATACTCGAAAATGTCTTGAACTATCACTATTTAGAATGAAATGCTAAGTAGCTTCTACTTTCACTACCAATCCTTTAGGACACGACCCCAACCCTTGGTTGGGTTACTTTACTAGCTTCGATTCGTAGACACTCAAACTCTAGGTTAGTTTCGTTGATCACAAAATATAAAAGATACACATATTGAACCTTCAAAATGACGCTGTAGTTGCTTATAGTTTTAGATCTTTGTAGTGTAGTTTCTACTAATTTTACTTTTAATTTTGTTTTTCTTTAGTGTATTGTGTTTATGTGAGCATATACTGTAAGCATGACAGAGGGAGTGGGTGGCAAGCTAGTTGAGGCAAATCAAGAAGTCGAGAGTAACTTTATAATAGTTGCACTGGTGTCTCAATTGAATGTCAAGAGCACCAAAATATCTGAGGTGGAAAACCATTGCAATAGAAAAGGGAAGTATATACCTCCCCACACGAGGGAAATCTCTAGAGAAATGAGACAAGTCATGTTGAGGACACACTTCAAATCATTCTCCGAAAGATCACCGATAAAGATAGAGTGTTGGACGAAATGAGATAGAGTATTAAAGCTCTATATCATGTAATTGGATCTCACTATTGATCAATTCATCATATCAGATCACTACTCATGCTTGCCATGCCTCAGCTCCACCCAAACGACAAATTGGGATTCACAAGTGACGCTAGGCGTAACTCCAACACCATAGAGTGAGGCAGGATCTACGTCGAGCCACGACATTAAATAAGACGCTTCTTGGGAGAAAACCTAAGGTCATAACTTAGGATTTACTTTGATAAATAATGGTGTGTTATTGTTGCAGGTCAATATGAGGAACGTATAGAAAATTCCAAGTTGGCAAGCAGACAGTATGTTTCGTGAGATGCCAATCAAGTCGGGGAGCGTAGATGAATTTTGTCGTTTGGCACAATGAAAGTGTAATGTAGAGACTATAAAACTCGGTGAACTCGAAAATCATATTGGCGCATTGCTAACCTGTTAGGTTATCTCTATTCACACCACCGATCTCTCCCAAAAATTGACACCGCTTGGTGGATAACCGAGTGGTTTGGCGAGAGCAATTAACTTCGCCAAATGGACTAGAACTGAACGGTTATATAAGGGACAAAGGTCAAACTTTTTAATCTCTCACTTTCCCTCGTCTCAAACTCTCCAAAATCACACCAAAGGTATTATTTTCTTAGATTTGTGTCGATAGTTTGTATTTTAGCTTAATAATAGTTCTTAGGGTTGGATTACATTGTTGTCTAGCTTTACAAAAATCATGTGAGCCGCATAAAAGGTTTATCTCTAGAACCCCAATTTTAATTTTGATGATTTTGTACTCGTTTGCATGTATAGTATTGGGATGATTATGTGTTGAGCCCTTCTGATAGAAATAAATTACTTAGGTGCTAATTTTAAATTGTAAAACGCCTGATATGCCTTGAAGAATCGATTGATTTAGTGTGCTTAATTTGAATGTAAATATTTTGATTTGGGTGTTGCATGTTCGCTGCCAAACTGGTTGGGCGAAGTGTAAGTAACCCAAAATTGATCAAATTAACGAGAATTACTCTAGGTAAGAATGAGTGACAACTTTCTTGAGGGTATTTGTAGTTGAATGGCCAAAGGTTGGCAAGACACGAAGAAGTCTGAGTATTCTGGCATGACGGGAAGTACGAATTTTGCATAAACTTTATATTTGCATGCCAAAATTGTAGTTGTATTAATTGTAACAGTGAATTTAGGATCAAATTAAGATGCAGGCACATTTGGTCATCCCGCGGAGTGGTTCGAGCTCGCCGAATTACTCGGTGGTTCACCTAATGGTAAAAGATCGTATAAAGCATGTTTCTATTCCCACTCTCACTGTATAACTCCGTGGACAGTCTCGCGTACACAAAAATTAGTCTAGGGTACGCCGAATGGAACTCTCCATCACAAAGTTAACCAGACTGGATCCTAGACTCCTTTGGCAACCTGAACTAGCTTTCCAAGTATGAGCGGCGATTCGCCGAGTGCAAAGGAGAACATTTTTGTAGTAATTCTTCCTGCATGAAAAATCAAGTGCTATTATACTAACAAGAGATTATTGCAGATATAGTATGCACCAATGAAAACACGCAACTACCAAGGAGAAAAACATCAGGTATCCAGTTTAATAAAGGAGGCTCCAATCCTCTGAAAAGAGGAGGTGAGTAGATACAAAGAGGCAAGGGCAAGAGAATGAAAAATGTCATTTGCAAGAAGAGGACCGCATTTATTGGAGCAGATAAAAGTGAGTCAGAAGATGACCAACCTCTTATTCCAAGACTGAATAGGCTAAAAAATACGCCTCAAACATTAGCTAGCAGGGATTCACGAATTATTGCCTCCCAATCAGAGTAGCCTCAACCATAACGCCTCCTAATCCAACAACAGAACTAGCATAAACTCTTCCAAAAGCCCCTGCGCATGTGTTATCTTATCCACCGCGGATATTGAACAAATTAAAGGGTGATGGGGGAGCAAACCATTATTGAGGAGAAGCTCTTATCTGTGGTGAGACTGGTAGAAAAGTACCCTGGTATCTTTATAACACTACACTTCCATGGGATCGAGGAATTCACAAGACCCCGAGGCTCATCCATTCCCTCCTTGGTTAGGGAAATTTACAAAGACTATAGAGCATTGGTGTCTAAGAATAAAAAGCAGGCAAGTGAGTTCGGACCAGTGAGATCAGTCACTATCAGAGGCACAAAGGTAAAATGCCACAACAAACATATCAATGTTGTGATGGGAATGGAATTTCATTCGAAACATCCTTATGAGGGATTGCCCTAGGCCTGATCATTAGACGATCTGAAGGAGTGGTTGGCTTCTCTAATTTCAAAAAACACTGAGAGATGGATCGGGGTTGGAGCTTCTATCGAAAAAAGGAACCTGAATGTTTATGCTAGTTTCTAGTTTGGCTTTATCACTAGTACTATTATGCATTCCCAAAATGAGTTTGTTCTACACCTTCCCAAAGTAGCTTGCTTTGGTTGTATCATGAACAGGAGGACTATTGATCTTGGATTGCTGAGATCAAAGGAGATAGCCATGAAAGCAAAACAAAAGCAGACTTCTTTACCATTTTCTGTATTGATTACCGAATTGTGTAGACATTATGAAGTGCCTATGGATAATACGAGGGACTTTAAATTCATCCCATCTTCTTCCACGAACATCTGGCACATTGAGGCCGAGTACACCTGTGGGGAAGCTGCAAGAGGGGAGTAACCCCTGATGACACCACTCCTGAGTTTAATGTTTACCTATTATCTCTAGACACAGTTGTACCTACTCTAGCCTCTAAGCCTACACGTACCTCACTTACTTCGTTCTCTTCACAGGATCCAGGTGCTTTCACTTCCGGTGAGCAAATCCAAATCAGTCAAGGGATGATCTAGAAGATTGGGCGTCTAGCCAAATCAGCTTAGATAAGGGCATCCAAGCTGGAGAAGTCAATTCTAGAAATGATTGAGAGAGCGATAGTTGCTGCACTTACCCTAGTTCAAGACTCAGTCCATGCCTTATCCTTGAGGGTTAAAACATGTGAAACCAGGCAGAAGAGGCTATTTGAGTTCTCAACATTACAAGTCGATGTTGCAAATTTGCGAACATATGTAGATTATCTGAAGTTGGTTGACTTCAATGACTTGATGGGAACCGCAGTGGACAAAGATGCAACCGAGGAGGCAGAAACTGCATATACAGATGCTCATATTGATGAAGAAATGGAAACAGCGCGGGAGGAGTTTACATCAGCATAAGAAGAGCATCACATCTTTGGAAACCTATCATATCTGGAAGATACAGTGGTACAACCTGCAATTCAGACATCACATGTTGCAACAGCTACTATTGGACTTGACAATACCACCACTGATGTGAGCATTCTGGGCAGTGATTCCCAACTACAGGTTGTCGCTCAGAGTTTTGATGCCCCGAGAGGATGAGAGACTACATTGAAAGGATTTCTCTTCAATTTCGTCCTTGTTTCAATTTTATTTTATTTTTTATACTAATACTTCCATTTGAGGACAAATGCTTGTTTATGGTGGGGTGAGACCCATCTTTGTGTTGTTGTGATTAATATTTGTGTGTTTTGATATATGTGTGGGTTATCTGTTCAAATTGAGTTTTAAACTTGCTTTCACAAATGCTTGAGCTAATGGCTCTCTTTTGAGTCCTAATTTCATAATAATTTTGACCCTTCAAAAAAAAATTACTTTTGAATATTTCGCCACCTCTTGTGTTGAAAGTGGTTGTTCTTGTAAAATTTTAAGTCTCGGTTTTGATCAATACCGATGACTTGAAGAGTTATCTCTATTGAACAAACATGAATATGCGGATACAACGAGAACAAATTAAGTTACATATGAAATATGTAAACTCTTTGCATCTCATTTTGATTAGCAAATCATCGAATTGATTCTCTTGCAATGACGTTGCACATTAGCAAAAGTATGTTGTCATATTTGACTTGATTGTCATTGCCTTGTGTGATGAGCCTACCTTGAACCTTGTATGAATAAACATAGAATTTTACCGGTAAGTCTAATTGATTTAGAAAGGTATCCTCCTAATATGATCTTAGGCAATTCTTAAGAGTGTAAGCCAACATTGACATATACCTCTTTTGTGGCCTACCCATGAGTGTGTGAAACTCATTTTAACATCCTTTGAGCCTTACCTCTTCCTTGGAAATACCTTAACCTAAGCATTACGTTATCCACTACATATAACTCTTTTTGAGATGTGATATAAGTAAATAGCCAACATAGGCCAAAGCCTAAGTTTAGGGTGTGGTGAGAAGGAAAAGAAGTAGTCAAGAAGTGCAAAAGAAGTCTCGCAAACCCATGGTGTTGCAAATAAATTGAATCCATCCATACACAAAAAAAAGGGAAGAAGAAAAAGAAAAAGAAAATAAAAGAAAAAGAAAAAGAAAAACAAAAGAAAAAGAAAAAATAAAAGAAGAAAAAGTCCTGAAATAAAAGTTCGAAATGTAAAGAAATGGATTTCAAAGCAATCCATGAAAGGAATAAAATATGACCTAGAAGCACTTGACCAACGATTAAGATAGGAATATATGGGATAGCTTAAGGAAATCACATCTCATTGGAGAAAAGTCACTAAGCCCAATTGACCATACCTTTGAACTTAGCCCCGTTACAAGCGTTAGAAAGACCTTTTTGATCTTGAGTGAACCAAACCAAAGGTCAATTAGAAAATAAGGGCAAACCTATGGGTGAAAACATGCATTGTGTTCCTCTATGTGAGTTTGAGCGTTGCACCAGATTCTTGATCTTAAATTGATAAATCTACATGTGTGAAAATGAAATCATTCTTTGTGTGAGGGCGTGTAGATACTTTTGTTAAGCTTGAACTTGCATTAGTAGCATGTATTGTGAGCTCAAGAATCTTTGGTAATTGTGTGTCACAACTTAAATCTTTGAGTATACAATTGAGCTATGGCTGAGTTGTTTGAGTGTTGTTGTGTGCATTCATGATTGAGTCTTGTGTAGCACTATTTGAGACATCATATTGAACTGCTCAACAGAAGTATTACTTTTGGACAAGCAAAAGTTTAAGTTGGGGGTGTTGATAGTCCTCAAATTAGACTCATCGAGGGCCTTATTCTAATGAAAATAGTGTCCTCAATTGTGTATTTATCTTGACATATGAGAAAAACCTCTAAGATTCAGGTATTTAAGGATTTTGTAGGAACATGGACACTTAGGCACAAAATGGATGCAAAACGAAAGAAAAGAGCTGAAGATGCAAAGTGTACATTGCTAAGCAGACTTGGCGATACGCCATATAGCACATTTCCGACTTCTATTGCAGCAAGTGAGGCCTAAAGGAAGTGCAAAAGGCGACGAAAAGAAGAAGTCGTTGCTCGCCTAATAGTTTCACGAAGCAGTGTTATTCCGCCCAATAATATAGCATGCATGGACAAAAAGGCAAAGGATAAACGATGACAAATCAAAGAAAGCGCGAATCGCCGAATCACTCGGTGAATCACTAGTAATGACACCAAATGGATCCACCAGCACTAAATCTGAATATTATAAATACTACAATCGTTTATTATTTAAGGGGAGTTTTTAGAGATTTTCTGGGGAGATTTTAGAATGTGAAACATTAGATACTTAATATTTTATTTTAGAAAAATTGTTCTTATATTTTCTCTCATGTTTGGAGAGGGTTTTTATGAAGCTTGAAGAAAGAAGCTCTTCTTCCAATTTTTGAAGAGGGTCTTCTCCATTTACCTTCCTTATTTATTTTTAAGGTTTAATCTCTAATACCCACTTGATTACTCTATCATTTAAAGTATATTTGATTATTGCTTGATATGTGGCTAAAAACCATCATTCTTGGGGTGTTATTTAGCAAATATGTGTTGATATTACTGTTGGGTCTTGCTTGCTTATAGGATCAGATGCATTTTATTGGTGATTTAACCTAGTGGTAGTGGTTTAATTTAATTGGATTTTAGTTGCAAATACAAAACCACCCATGTATTTTTGTCTTGCCCGAGATGGAGGTCGCGTAACCAAGACAACTAGATTAGTGGCCTAAAGAGTGCGTCGACATGAGGTTAGCCCGAGAGGGTGAACCCTAGTCCCAAATCCAAGCACCCTCTATTGAATGATTAGTGTGTGGGTAAGGCGTAGGATGGTAAGTTTAGACGAGTGGGTGTCCGAGAGGAACCCAATTTATATGGGGTAAGCTGCCCGAGAGGGAACTTACTTTCACCTAAAGCTTAGCCTAGTCACCCTCGAATTTTTATATCAAAAGCATGTACCCATTATTTTATGTCAACATATATTGCGGTCACGCCCCAATAACTCTTTCCCATACTTTTTTTCTCATTTATTTTTTTCATTTTGCTACTTGTGACAAAACCCTTTCTTTGATATTTGAAACTTTGGTGTCACAAATTAAACTTTTTTATTTTAATACTCGTAAATGTCTTAAACTATCACTATTTAGAAAGGAATTCTAAGTAGCTAGAAATTTCACTATCACTCCCTTGGGACACGACCCCAACCCTTTGTTGGGTTACTTTACAAGCTTCGATTCGTTAACACTCAAATTGTAGGTTAGTGTCGTTGATCACGAAATATAAAAGATACACATATTGAAGCATCATACTTTAGTATGGAATGGTAGGTTTTGAATTTTCCAAAGATTTGCGACTTTTTCAATAAGTTTTGTCTTTTCGAAAAGGTAATCACTTCTCGGAAAATGTCACTTTTTCGATGAATTATGACTTTTCCGATAAGTTCTGACTTTTTTCAAAGGGTTATGATTTTTTGGTGAGTGTTGTCATGACCCAAACCACCGGGGCATGAGGGAACCTATTCTAACTTCTATGTAGGAGAATCCTCATATCCCAATAGTTAAAAACATGAAAAAAATTAAGAAAACAGATGAATATAGGAATTTCATATATTATTTTTATAAAAAAAAGAGCTTAAAAATGACTCAAGTCAAGACTTGTAAAGTAATTAACTTCCTATGGATCTAGTCTAAACAAGTACAAGAGCTACTGAGAGTATAAAGTAAGACATAATACTGAAAATACAGCTTCCATCATGCGGAAGGAAAATAGAATCTGTTGCATACTTGACTACGTCTTCACCTATGAAACATCATTAATCCTACAACCAGCCTTTTCCAAAAATACACAGGAAGAGTAGTATTAATACAAACCACGCGTACTAGTAGGCATCATCGGTAAACCTGAAAACCCACCACCTAATATAAGAAATCAACTAGAGAGACATGCAATAAGACTAATCGCTACACCACCTTTATATTTGAATTCCCTTACCCTTCTGAATACTAATATTATCATAGTTCACGTGACTCTAACCCTGGCTTACTTTGTTTCATAATACACCTAAGCAATTAATTCCTTAAGGAAATTTCGAATATACTACTACCAACCCAGTCAACTACTCAAGACACACCGTTATGTTTTCCTCATCTGTACTCAACTCATGACCCCACATTACGCTTATAGAGGCTTACAATCCATTTATATTACCATACCCTAACCTTAATCATAATACTAATGAGATTGTTCTATATAAAAAAAAAGATAGCACCGCGACCCTTGGTTCCACTTGACCATACTACAACCCAAATTGGGACTCTACTATTCACAAATCATTACAACTAGATATCCTATAACTTAAAACATCACAATCCCCACATATAACAACATAATGTACAATCTACCAATTATTTCAAGAAATATTCCCAATTCCACATTCCAAAATATACGAGCAATTACACATATGGGACAAGTCAATAGTCCTCTCATGGAACACAAACAAAAATTGTTATTATACTGGTAATTGGTACCCATTCCAAATTAACGAGTCAGATCGTAACACCCATTCCAAGTGACCATGTTGGATCGTGACACTCGTTCCAATATTTATGCCGGTACATAGATGTCACACCCCAAGCCTACACCCAGGGCGTTGCTGGCACTCGAAGACCATTGTTGGACTTAAGCAAACCCTTGGCCAGGATTACTTAACTCAGTGGAAGATTCTAACATTATTATTGCAGTGATTAAATGGACATACTCAAATATCTAAATAATATAACTTAAAATGTTAAATAAATAACATTTAACTTGGCCAAAAATAGCAACCAAAGTCTTTAACATAGAGTAATAATGTAAAGAAAAATGAACTACTAACTGTTTATAAAGCCTCAAAATAACTGGGATGGATGTTGGAAAAATCCCCACAACAGCCTAATGAACTAGACTAGAAAGCAAATAAAAGGGTCCTTCGGAAGGCAAAGAGGCTCACTAACACACTCTGAGTGCTTTAGTTGGATCAATGAGTCGCTGGATGTTGATCCTGGTTACCTGCGTCTGCACCATAATACGATGCTGGCCAACTAACATCAGTACATTGAATGTATGAGTATGTGTGTTAGAATGCTAACAAACATAGGCTCGAAAGAGATTATGAAAAAAAGACTTACCCTTGCTTTTCTCAACTCATGGATATTCAAGTCAATATAAAGCAGTAAAACACATGATATATATATATATATATATATATATATATATATATATATATATATATAGCTTATAATGAAACTGAAAACAATCTTAGTTCGTCAAAGACAAAGCAATAACAAACATGTATAAATTTACTAATTTAAAAGTAATATAACTTCTCTAGGAGATTCTCTAACCGACAACCACCACTATGAGCCTAAGTGGTGATATCTTGCCCACGCTTCCAGAACTGTCCTATATTTTTTTGTCGCATGGAACGAATTAACTTAGTGGATCCATTAGCTTAACTTATGTGATCATCTAAAAAGTATGACCCATTGATACACATGGTGGCTACATGATTTATGGAGACTTTAGTTAATATGAAATCACATCCCAATATCGGTGCTCAATATTACTCCCAAAATATACTTAGATCATATGTCTTCAAAAAAAACTTTCTTTCTTTGATTTGAGATAACTACTCAAAATTTAGCTTAAATGCTCTCTTGGAATCGATGTACACTTTTCTTGCTCAAAACTCTTTTCGAAATGTCAGTTTCCTCTTATCATAAATGTGAAAACATTTATAAATCTTAGGGAATACATAGTCCGCTTTAGCTTTCGAGAAATGAACTCAGCTCTTTTATTCTTGGCTTAACTTGAACTCTTATCCTTTAAACAAAGTTAAAATGTTTGTAAAAGACTCTGAAAACTTTGATGAACCTCACTTGACTTGACTTTTAACTTTTATCTTAACTCTTACTTGAATTTGACTCTTAATTGATCCTCGAATTGAATTATGGATTCAACTATTTTGATTTTTGTTTGGAAAGACCACATGATTTTTAGGAATGATTCTGAATAGTTAAACGTGAGAAAAGTTACGAAATGATCGTCTTGGAACAAGTTCGCGACACGGAGATGCTCCTAAATAATTATTTATGAAAAGTAATTTTTAGACAGGGGAGACCACGTCCTGTCTGCGAAGTGGAGTGAATTTTTGTTCATTGGGGAACAAGTCTGCGATGAGAACTAGTTTGACGGAAGGTATCCAATTTCCTTCTTAGTTTTTCAGCCCCAATTCACCTAAACTCGAATATCTTCCTGAAAATCATTTTATATCCCGATACCTAGCATTAGTACTCATAAGCCTAACTCAAAGCAACTCTCAACTCAACATTAAAGGTCTAAAAACACCAATATTCAACCCAATTGAAGAAAACACTTAAATTCAAGAATAAAAGTCAAGAACATCAACATTCAACCCTTATTAGGACGGATTTCGCTACACTGAATTTGTTTGGCGCGTGGGTGAACGAACCCAACCGCTATGAGAGGATCACATACCTTTTTAGGGATCCCCCTCCCAAAGAAATCCACAAGCAAACAACCGTTCTTGGAAATTCTCATTTTTACTCTTCTCATTTTTCTTGCATTCTTTCTCCAAAAACCCTAACGTGAATTCTCAATATTTCCCTACTTAACCAATTTTTTATACCCCAATTAAGTCAATAAAACGAATTAATTTTATTGGATAATGAAAATACCAATTTACCCTATAAATTCCCGGATCGGACATTTCCATAATCCAACAGCCCAACTTTCAAAGGGCATAACTCACTCATCCGAATTAGAAATTTCACAAAATCGACAGCGTTGGAAAAATTGTTCCAAGGGATTTCCAACCATATCTATAAGTACACCTATGTCATCCTAAGCTAGAAGTTATGACCATTTTAATTTACCAAAAACTTACTTTAACTAACTTACAAATTTTAACATTTTCAGTTTATATCCAAAAATAGTTATTTCCAATTTCTAAACTTCCTTATAGTTTCTTTTTAGTTGCGAGATGTTACAATATCTCCCCCTTTGGAACATTCATCCTTGAATGAGATTACTCTTATTAGGCTAAGTGTGGTAACATCTAGTTAAAACACCCAACAAGCAAAAATGCAACAAACAACATGTTAACTCATAATTTAATGATTACTAAGAAAAAAATTAGTACCTTGATCTACATTTTCTCCAGATTCAAAGAGATGTATATATCTCCTCTTCATATTCTCTTTATCTTCCCAAGTAGGTTCCTCAAAAAATTGGTTGCTCCACCGAACTTTGACTCAAGCTACTTCATTTGTTCTCAATTTGTGAACTTGGCGATCTAGAATATCAAAAGAAATATCCTCATAAGATAGACTATCCTTGATCCCAATATTTTCAGTTGGTAAGATCAAAGATGGTCTCCCATGCACTTCTTCCACGTGGAGATGCGAAACACCAGATGAACTTCTGTTAACTCTTGCGGTAGCTCCAACTCATAAGCTACATTGTCCATCCTCTTGGCTATTCTATAAGGTCCTTTATACTGGGGACTAAGTTTCCCCTTCTTACCAAGACTCATAACACCCTTCATGGGTGAAACCTTAAAATATACCCAGTCTTCTACTTCGAACAATAACAATCTTAGCTTCGCCTAACAACAGTGTAGCATTTTTGACGACTCTACGCTATTTTCAACCTCTCTTGAATCACCTTCACCTTCTCATAACTTGGTGAACTAAATTGGTCCTATCAACCCTGCTTCACAAACTTCAGATCATCCAATAGGAGATCTGCATCTTCTCCCATAAAGAGCTTCAAATGGAGCCATTTGGATGCTAGAATGATAATTGTTGTTGTAAGCAAATTCAATGAGGGTAGGTGATCATCCCAATTCCCTTTGAAATCAATCACACAAGCCCTTAACATATCTTCTAATGTCTAAATTGTACGTTGTGCTTTCCCATTTTTCTGAGGATTGAAGGCATTACTCAAGTTAACCATTGAACCCAAACCATTCTGAAAAGATTTCCAGTATTGTGCATCAAATTTTGCACCTCTATATGAAATAATGGAGACCAAAACTCCATGATGTCTTACCACCTCTTGAATATAAAACTTGGCATGATCTTCTACTGAATGAGTAGTCATTACAGGCAAAAATGGGATAATTTTGTCATGCTCTCAACAATCACCCAAATAGAATCATGATGTATACGAGACCTTTGTATAACTGTGATAAAGTCCATATTAATCATCTATCACTTCCATTCTGGAAGTCTATATTCTGAGCAAAACGTCCAGGCCTTTGGTGCTCTACCTTAACTTGTTGGCTATTCGGGCAGTTGGCAACAAATTCAGCAATGCCCTTCTTCATACCATTTTACCAATATACCTCTTTCAAATCCCGGTACATCTTTGTGGAACCCAGTTGAATGGAATATCTGGGACTATGAGCCTACTCAATGATCCTCTCTTGGAGTCCATACACCATAGGTACACACAATCTACCGTGATATCTCAATACACCATCTCCCCTTGTTCAAAAGCCAATACTCTTTAATTATGATCATTTTCTTTCAATACAAGAAAAATGGGATCTTGGTCTTGCTTCCCTTTTACCTCCAACACTAGTGATGACTCAGCCCCATTCGTCACCACTATTCCTCCTTCTATGGAATCCATCAGTCTGATTCCAAGGCATGCAAGTATGTGCACATCTTTGGCTAACTCTCTCTTTTCTTCATCCACATGGGCAGTACTACCCATAAATAACCTGCTTATAGCGTAAGCAACCAAATTAGTCTTACTTGGGATGTAAAGAATACTAATGTCATAATCCTTCAATATTTCTAACCAACTCCTTTGCGTGAGACTGAGCTCTCTCGGCGTAACATAATATTGTAGACACTTTTGGGCAGTGAATATATCAACATGAACAGCATACAAATAATGATTTTATATCTTCAAAATAAAAACTATAGCAGCCAACTCTAAGTCATAGGTTGGATAATTCTTCTCACGAATATTAAATTGTTAGGAGGCATATGCTATACTTTGCATTTCTATATAAGAACACAACCCAAACCAACTCTAGATGCATCAAAATAAACCACAAAACCTTGAGTACCTTTGAGTAAAGTTAAAACTGGGGCAGTAGTCAATATCTTTTTCAATTCTTGAAAGCTCTTCTCACAAGCTTTAGACCATTGAAACTTCACTGTTATCTGCACCAACTTCATCAAAGGTGATGATATATACAAAAAACCCTCTATGGATCTTCTATAGTAGCCATCCAAACCCAATAAACTCCTAATATCAATTGAAGATGTGGGGCTAGGCCAACTATGAACCGCTTCTATTTTTTCATTATGAACTCTTATTTCATCATCGGAAACTATGTGGCCTAAGAACACCACAGACTCAAGCCAAAACTCACATTTTGAGAACTTAGCATATAACTCCTTTTTTTCAAGTTTGAACGACTATCCTGAGGTGACTAGCATGATCTTCTTCATTCCTTGAATAGATTAGTATGTCACAAATGAAGATGAAAACAAACATATCTAAATAAGGTTTAAAGACTATGTTCATAAGGTCCATGAACGTTGATGGTCATTGGTCAAACCAAAAAACATGACCAAAAACTCATAATGTCCATATTTGGTTTTGAAAGCTGTCTTTGCAATATCACATTCTCTTACTCTTAACTGATGGTAGCCAATCCTGAGATCTATCTTAGAAAAACAAGTGGCACCCTGAAGTTGATCGAATAAATCATCTATCCTTGGAAGAGGATAATTGTTATTGATGGTAACCTTATTTAACTGACGGTAATCTAACACATCCTTATGGAACCATCTTTCTTCCTCACAATAAGACCATAGTGCCCCAAGGCGAGACACTTGGTCGAATAAAACCTTTCTCTAAAAAAAACCTCAATTGCTATTTCAACTCTTTTAGCTCTGTTGGTTCCATTTTGTATGGCAGAATAGAGATAGGACGAGTATTTTGAAGAAGATCTATACCAAAGTCTATCTTTCTCTCGGAGAGACTCTGGGTGGGTCATTAGGTAAGACTTCTAGAAACTCTTTACTACAAGAATTGATTGAATAGGAGGTACCTCAATACTTGGGTCATTAACTTGAACTAAGTGATTTATATAGACCGTTGAAACTAACGTTCGCGCCTTAAGGTACGAAATGAGAGGACCCTTAGGCACTAGTGTACTGCTTTTCCACTCAAAGATGGGCTCATTAGGAATTTGAAACTTGACAACTCCAGTTCGATAATCTATTGATGCATAACAGACATGAAGCTAGTCAATACCTAAAATAACATCAAAATCTACCATGTCTAACTCAACTAAATCATCCATAGTGTCTTTGTGATTGGTGGAAATGACACAATCATGATAAACTTGCTCAGCTAGAATAACTACCCAACAGGTGTAGAAAAACATAATGGTTCACAAAGTTTCTCAGAAATAAAATCAAACTTATTTGCAACATAAGGGGTCACAAAAGATAAATTTGCTCATGGGTCTAGCAAAGCATAACATCAAAAGAAAAGACTTTGATCATACCAGTGAAAACATCTGGAGAGTTCTCTTCCTCTTTGCGACTCATCATTGCATAGAGGCAATTTTATCCTCCGCCAGTACCGGAAGTAGCTCCTCTAGGTGTAGCCTTATGTGGTGAAGAAACTGATGAATATTGGGCGCTATTGCCCAGATATCCACTACCTTACCTGTTCTTAAGACACTCATTCATGAAATGACCCTCTTTCTCACACTTGAAACAACTTGTCTTGAAATCACGACACTTACCTAGTTGGATTCTACAACACCTAGCACATGCAAGAGCCCAACTACCGCCTTATGCTATTCTACCTAAGGACACTATTGGTCTAGCTCTAAAGTTTTGTGAATTCTTGCCATTATACTCACTTTTGTTCCTGGGTGCAGGTGCACTAGTAGATAATGGTGCGGTCTTCTTTTCCTTCTGAAAGGAAGAACGATTCAGACTACCCTTCTGCTGCCCAGACTCATTCCCTGTCTGTGCTTTCTTATATCTTAACCATTGCCTGTCTCTCAACTTATCTTCCTCAACCTGCTGCACATAGACAATCAACCTGGATATGTCCAGGTCACCAATCAACATTGCTTCCCTACTCTCTTTGCTTGATAGACGGACCAACCCCATGACGAACAAGCTCATCCTAGTCCTCATGTCCTTAACAATTTTTGAAGCACAACGAGATAGCTGGGTGAAGTTTAATCCATACTCATGCACACTTAAAGAATCCTGCTAAAGTCTGAGAAACTTACGTACCTTGGACAGGGAAGGAAACACACTAAGAAAGCGTCCTTACAAAATGTAATAACCCTAAAAATGAATAGGATCAAGACTTAGGTTGTTAAGAATGCTTGCGATTAGACCAAGGTTCACATAGACTGATAAGCGTAGAACCAGACCTCAGAACCCTTACTACGACCAATCTAACTAACTTGGGGAGTTAATTGAGCTTGGAAAGGTTGGAACCAACCATGTGAGGCTCACGAAAACGAAGATTTAATCGAAAGAGTCTTTACCGAACTTAAAAGAAGAAATTTTAAGTTTTGAGGGTCCAAGGGTAAAATGTCTTTTACCAGGCTAGGGGTAGTATCGTAATTACCCTAAATATATGATTAATTAATTATTTAATATAGTGAAGGGGCAATTTGGGGAGAGAGAGCCGAAACTGGCCCTTTGAGTTAAGTCTTGCTCCACCCGGGTTCGAACCTAGGTGGGAGCAATGATTTAACTTGATTTATTTTATTTAGTGAATTAATTTAATTAATTAATACTTAATTGCTGATTTAAGAAAAAGGAAAAGTCAGATTTTTATTTATTAATTAATTATTTAATCCTAATTTGACTAAGTCTCTCCCTTATCTCCTAATCCTAAGCCAACTCTCCCACACGTTTCTCACTCTCTTTACTCTCATTCACGCTCTGCCTCAACCAACAGAAAAGAAGAAAAATGTGAATGCAAAAGTTCATCAAGAACTTGAAAGCTAAAAACTCAAAAGAAGAATAATCTTAAAAACAAAAGGTAAAAATCAATATCTCGACGAATTTTGCTTGTTCTTCCGGTGGTGAAACTTTGGTTTTGTGGGGAATAGGCAGCGTGGCTTAGTCATATTTTGAAGAACTTCAGGTATGGGTTTTCTTACTCTTGGTCCCTTTCCCAAGAGACCCTTAAGACTCTGATAATGCTATTCCGAAACTAAGATTGTTCCCCCTTTCATGCTCCCTGTCACTAGCTCCCTATGATTTTAGGTTGGGTATGCTTGCTGGTAGAATCTAGGGGTACTATGTTTTTTGTGATGATCTTAGTTTGGGTATATGAGTATAATGATGTGCTTATGTTTGTGTCGGTGGAAATATGAGTATAAGCATGTGTGTAAGTATGCAAGTTGGGATTTTGGTTTTGAGATTCGGATTGTTTATGTTAATGGCATGAAGATCACTTGTATTTTATGTGAATAGTTGTGTAAATCGTAATGTTCATGTAAAGATGTTAATGTTGTTTATTGAGTGTGGAAATCTTGATTGAATGTACTTCCAAATGATGAAACTAATTATGTATAAAACGTCCTACATAAATTGTTCTAAACTAATGTAGAAAGGTAGAAAACATGGGCTGCAAAAATGTGACCAAATTTCCAGCTTTTGGAAATTTGGTTTCGGCCAGATTCTTGCAATTTTGGGAGAGTTTAATAATTCAATTAAAGTAAGTGAGGTCAAGGGGAATTGAACCCAAGACTTCACATGACCAAGGGGCTGGAAAAAAAATTAAAAAAAATGTAAGGGGGCTAAGGGGATTCGAACCCCTTAGCTGCTGTTCACGCAAGAAAATATCAAGGGATATGGGTCTGGGGGGAATCGAACACGCAACGCTTGGGAAGAGAGGAAGAGGAAAAATAAAGAAAAAGAAAATGTGAGGCGTGGGAATCGAACCCACGACCTCAAGGCTGGGAATAGAGAGGGGGCGAAAATGAGTAATAAAACAAGTGAGGTTGTGGGTGTTCGATCCCACGACCTCACTGTCAATACCCTCATCCTAGCGAAAAACAAATTTAAAAAAATATATATGGGGATGCGGGGGTTCGAACCCACAACCTCACATCCCCTAGCGAAATTAAATTAAAGGTAAGGAGGCTGTGGGGGTTCGAACCCACAACCTCCCTACTTAGGCGAATTAAAGGACAAAAATAAAAGAGGCTGTGGGGATTCGATCCCACAACCTCTTGGTTTAGGCGAGAGTGGACAAGAAGATGTTAATAAAATTAGAAAGGGGTTGTGGGGGTTCGAACCCACAACCCTTCGGCCAAATTAGGAGTATTATTAAGGAGAAAATTAATCCTTCAATGTTAATATTGTGATTTAACTTATAGTCATAATGTTATGAATATTAGAATAAAATTAATTAAAAATATAAATGGTATCCAATTGATTCAAGACTGGGGTTTCCTTGGCCAAGCTTCCGTATTGATACATAAGTCATACGTGAATAAAATATCCGAGAATAATGCCACATACTTAGATTGAAATCAAGATCTTGGCATACATACAAGATGCATAAGTCGTGTATCACATAATCTTAGAAAGATATGAATCACTTAGACGAAATATGAATGAAGCCTCATGGCTTGTATGTATAGACACATAAGTCTAACATACATTCAAAGTAAGTGAATCTAAGAAGTATATAATGAAATGATGAACCCTAGAAGGGTTAAGTATGAGTGTAAGATACACTAAATGGCCAAGTGCATTAGCATATGGTGACATGAACATTCACGTAATAAGAGGTGAGTAACTATGAAAAGCAAAGGTGCTAATGATAATGAATGTGGTGACAACATGATATGAGGCTAATGTAAATGATGATAGCATTCTCAAAGGAGCCTAAGTAAATGTTACCAATACGTACTCATCTTGGAGAGTGTAAGTTAATGAAGAGACCAGTCTCTATGAACACTCTAATGAAGGTATTGAGCTTAACACACTTAATACTAATGATGAGATGAGAAATCATCTAATGAGCTATGATGTCCTCATTCTAGAAGCCAGCTTCCATGACATATGAGATGAATGAAATGGAACTTTATACTGAGCACCGATAGGCTTGCTATGAGCGGTGACGCCTTCTTTCGGGAAGGACAGAGCTTCACGTAACTCTCATGAGATGAGACTGTCCGGCATGCGGGGTATGGGTCTCCTTATATCTCCTAGTCTTCAAACCTATACTGCCAATATAGGAATCTGGCGGGGTTAAATTCCCATGTACGCTAGCATGTTATTGGATCACTTTGGTCGGTGATTCCACCTCTTTTCGGTGTGGGGGATACACTGCATTTCATGATGCTCACATGATATATGTCGGTTAAAGTTAAAGTTCCCAATGAATGAATGAGGCCAGCCTCAAATGATGCACATAATGAAATGAATGATACCAAAGGTGTTAGGATAGGATAATCAAAGGTGAGTTAGATCAAGTAATGACATTAGGTCATTCTTGGTCATTGCACAACGAACCTAATGAAAGTCTTAAACTATATCCTAGGTATAGCTGGTGGTTACACTGGCCTATGAATGAAATGAAATGAAGTACGTATGAATGAATGAAGCAGACTCTGTGTTTGCTAATGAAGATTCCCTAGTTGAGGTCCCATCTGTTGAGCCCTCATTTCTGGGATGTCTTAATGTCAAGTCCATGATTCCAAGGTCTCATGGCATATGAATGAATGATATTAAAGAAGTTATGTGCTACATACAAAAAGGTGCTATGTGCTATATGATATATGCTATGTGTAAATGTTATGTGCAAATGTGATAAGTATGATGACATATGTTATTCTCATGGCATAACTTTCCTAATCCAAATTTGGAAAGCTCATTTACTTTCCTAATCCAAATTTGGAAACTTTCCTAATCTCAATTTGGCAAGTCCACTGACTTGACTTTCCAAAATGTTGTTAGGAAAGAGCTATTTTTTCTCATGCATGTCCTTGGTGTGTGCTTGCATATACCCATACTTAGTACAAGTGTGTACTAACCCTATACAAACTCTACTATTTTAGGTGCAGGCACAGGTGGAGGATAGACCTACAGGATCATCGTTGCAGTTATCCGGACGTCCAGCATTCATCCGGAGTTGGTAGGTCCTCATGCTTTCGAGGATGCTACTGTTTTATATTCTAGCTTAGTTTTATAGTTGAGCTAGTGGAGCATGTTCCACTACTGTTTCTTTCATATTTTTATTCAGACTGTATTGGTGCCTTTTTGGCAATTATACGCTTCATAAGTATTGAACTATTCTTTTCATTTGATTATCTTTTAATGTTAGATGGTTGATGGTGAACAAATTACGAATGTAGTAGAAATGTTTAGTAAGCAATATTTAAAAGCAAAAAGTTTCAAATTTTCCGCTAAAATTAACCTATGTAAAGTAAGATTGGCATAAGTAGGCTTGTCTGCGACCTCTGAGAGGTCAACGATGCCGGTCTCATCTGGCGTCTAGATTCCAGTCGTGACAAAGTTGGTATCAGAGCCTTAGGTTAAATTACGAAAATAATAAGTTCACATCAACCACATTGAGCAGTTTCTAAGTCATGGTAGTGAAATGCACCACTATCCTGAATTAGAGACTGCATGATGCGTAGGAAAACTTCCCTTTTTCTGATCTTATCGTGCTTCTCCTAAAGTTTAATTTCTTTGTGTTATGAGCGTGTCTAACATCAAATTTTTGTTGTTTTCAGAGAATGAACACTAGGAGAGCTATTGGTCAGAGGAGAGGAGGAGCAGCTGCTGGGGGTAACCGAGTTCCACCCTAGGCTCCAGCTGAAGGAGTGGCTGTGCCAGCTAATCCAGCTGGGATGACTGATGCTGAGGTGAGGGCATCTCTGTCCCAGATGGCACAGGCCATTACTATGTAGGCCCAGGCTATTACTGCCCAGGTCAACCGACAGGATGTTCAGAGGGAGAACCCACCGGTTTGTAGCATGGATGACAGGCTGAGGGATTTCACGAGGATGAATCCTCCTATTTTCATAGGGTCTAGGGCATCTGAGGATCCCAAGGAGTTTGTGGATGAGATTCATAAGATCCTGGTGGCTATGGGGGCCACTGATATTGAGAAGGCTGAGCTGGCTTCCTATCAGCTCAAGGATGTTGCACAGACTTGGTGCAAGATGTGGCAAGATAGTCGGGTCTTAGGTGGAGTGCCAGTCACATGGGAGCTGTTCAAGACAACATTTCTGGAGAGATTCTTTCCCAGGGAGATGAGGGAGGCCAAGGTTGAGGAATTCATCAACCTTAAACAAGGCTCTATGACAGTCAGGGAGTATTCCCTGAAGTTTGTTAAGCTGTCAAGGTATGTTATTTTCCCTAGTTTTTAATAGCAAGAATGAGTATAATACTGAACTTTGTTGAAATCATCCAGGTATGCTACTTCCCTGGTTTCTAACAGCAGGGATGAGATGAGCAGGTTCCTCACAGGAATCAATGGAGACCTGGAGGAGGAGTGTCGATCTGCAATGCTTCATGATAATATGGATCTTTCCAGGTTGATGGTGCATGTCCAGCAGGTAGAGGACAGCCGCAGAAAGAGAGTTGTTTGTGATGCTAGGAGGCCTAGGCCTCAAGATCAGGCAGGACCCAGTCATGGAGGCCACAGGAACAACTTTGGCGTCCGTGAGCAGCCAAGGTTCAAAAAGGAGCAATAGAGTTCTGGGAATTTTAATCCTCAGAGGAGTGCTACACCTAGAGGAAGCAGACCTGAGCCCAAGAAGGGCAATGGAGGTGAGATGCAGCGTCCTTAGAATAATTGTGCTAAGTGTGGCCGAGCTCACAGTGGAGAGTGCAGACAGGGCACTAATGCCTGCTTCAGTTGTGGTAAGAGTGGACACATGGTCAGAGACTGTCCACAGAACAGAGGTCAGGCTGGAGGTAATACTCAGCCTAGGCCTAATCCACAGGGTGCAGCAGCAGCCGAGCCTCGTAAGAGGAACAGGTTCTATGCCCTGAAAGGCAGAGAGGAGCAGGAGAAGTCCGCTGATGTGGTCACAGGTGTGCTGCAAGTGTTCTCAACTTCTGTTTATGCTTTACTTGATCCAGGGTATACACTTTCCTTTGTAACTCCTCTGCTTGCTCTTACTTTTGAGACATTGCCTGAAGTTCTGCATGATCCTATAGTGGTTAGTACACCTTTAGGAGAAAATGTAAGAACTGATAGAGTATACAAGGATTGCCCAATAGTTGTTAGTGGAAAACTATGTGTGCAAACTTGGTTGAGTTACCCATGCATGATTTTGATGTTATTCTTGGCATGGATTGGCTTCATAGTTGTTATGCTTGCTTGGACTGTCGTAATAGAGTGGTGAGATTTCACTTTCCTAATGAAGAAGAGTTAGTCTGGGATGGGTATAATTCGAGTCGTCCTAACCCCTTGATTTCTAATCTTAAGGCTAATAAAATGATGTCCAAAGGGTTATTGTGTCATTTTGTGAGTGTTAATGATCTAGATCATGACATTCCTTCCATAGACTCAGTACCAGTAGTGAATGAGTTCTTAGATGTGTTTCCTGATGATTTTCCTGGAGTCCCTCCCCTTCGAGAGATTGACTTTGGTATCGATTTAGAACCCGATACTAAACCAATCTCAGTTCCTCCTTACCGAATGGCTCCAGCTGAACTCAAAGAGTTGAAGCTGCAGTTAAAAGATCTCACTGACAAGGGTTTCATTCAGCCGAGCATATCCCCTTGGGGCGCTCCAGTGTTGTTTGTAAAGAAGAAAGATGGAACCCTTAGAATGTGTATCGATTATCGGCAGCTCAACAAAGTCACTATAAAGAATAAGTATCCACTCCCCAGAATAGATGATTTGTTCGATCAACTCCAAGGGTCTAGTTTCTTCTCTAAGATTGATCTTCGTTTAGGGTATCATCAACTTAGGGTTAGGGATGGAGATATCCCAAAGACAACCTTTCGTACCCGCTATGGTCACTATAAGTTCTTAGTCATGTCATTTGGTCTCACGAATGCACCTGCTGCATTTATGGATCTCATGAACAGGGTCTTCCGTGAATACCTTGATTCTTTCGTCATAGTATTCATTGATGACATTCTCATCTACTCTAAGACCAAGGAAGAGCATGAACAACATTTGAGACTAACCTTGCAGGTACTTAGACAACATCAGTTGTATGCCAAATTCAGCAAATGTGAATTCTGGCTAAGATCAGTGACCTTCCTGGGTCATGTTGTGTCCGATCAGGGCGTAGAGGTGGATCCAAGAAAGACTGACGCTGTGAAGAACTGGCCAAAGCCTCTTACTCCTACTGACATCCGTAGCTTTTTTGGATTGGCTGGTTACTACCGCAGGTTTGTGAAGGGCTTTTCTTCCATTGCTGCCCCATTGACAACTTTGACTAAGAAGAAGGCCAAGTTTGAATGGACAGAGACTTGTGAGAAGAGTTTCCAGGAGCTCAAGGACAGACTCACTTCAGCCCCGGTGCTTACTTTGCCTAAGTGTGGTGAGAATTACACTGTTTATTGTGATACAACTAGGGTTGGTTTGGGTTGTGTTCTTATGCAGGTTGGTAAGGTGATAGCCTATGTATCCAGACAGCTCAAGGTTCATGAGAAGAATTATCCCACTCATGACCTGAGTTGGCAGCTGTGGTGTTTGTACTGAAGCTGTGGAGGCATTATCTGTATGGAGTGCATGTAGATGTGTTCACAGACCATAAGAGTCTCCAGTACGTGTTCACACAGAGGGAGTTGAATCTACGTCAGCAGAGATGGTTGGAGCTGTTGAAGGATTATGACATGAATGTGCACTACCATCCAGGTAAGGCTAATGTTGTAGCTGATGCTTTGAGCAGGATGAGCATGGGAAGTACAGCTCACATTGAGGATGAGAAGAAGGAGCTGGTGAAAGATGTACACAGACTGGCCAGACTGGGTGTGCGTTTGGTTGACTCCACTAGTGGAAATATTTCAGTTCATCCTAGTTCTGAATCATCCTTGGTAGTTGAAGTCAAGCAGGGTCAGCATCTAGATCCCGTGTTGATGGAGCTGAAGGACTCAGTGCTGATGAAGATGAATGAGTCTTTTGCTTTGGGAGGTAATGGCATACTTAGGTATCAGGACAGGCTGTGTGTGACAGATGTGGATGATTTGCGGACCAGGATTGTTGCAGAAGCCCATGGTTCCAGATATTCTATACATCCAGGTTCCACCAAGATGTATCATGATCTCAAGCAGATTTATTGGTGGGATGGCATGAAGAAGGACATTGTAGAATATGTGGCCAAGTGTCCTAATTGTCAGCAGGTTAAGGCAGAGCATCTTAAGCCTGGTGGTCTGACGCAGATTATTGAGGTTCCGACTTGGAAATGGGAGGCCATTAATATGGACTTCGTGGTTGGGCTTCCGAGGACTAGGAGGCAGCATGACTTTATATGGGTTATTGTGGACAGATTGACTAAGTCTGCCCACTTTATCCCTGTGAAGTCTACTTACAGAGCCGAGGATTATGCGAGATTCTACATTGATGAGATTGTGAGATGGCATGGGATTCTTGTCTATTATTTCAGACAGAGGAGCTCAGTTTACTTTTCATTTCTGGAGATCTTTCCAGAAGAGCTTGGGCACGCAGGTGAAGCTTAGCACTGCCTTTCACCCTCAGACAGATGGGCAGGCAGAGCGCACCATACAGACATTGAAGGATATGTTGAGAGCGTGTGTGATTGACTTCAGAGGTAACTGGGATGACCATCTGCCATTGATAGAGTTCTCGTATAATAATAGCTATGACTCCAGCATTGTGATGGCACCGTTTGAGGCACTGTATGGTAGGAGGTGTAGATCTCCAGTTGGGTGGTTCGAGGTTGGAGAGTCGTCCATTTTGGGTCCGGAGATCATTCATGAGGCCTTAAAGAAGGTCAGAATGATTAGGGACAGGTTGACTACTGCTTACAGTCGGCAGAAGTCATATGCTGATAACAGAAAGCGGCTCTTAGAGTTTGATGTTGGTGACCAGGTTTACTTGAAAATATCGCCTATGAAAGGGGTGATGATATTTGGTAGAAAAGGGAAGCTGAGTCCGAGGTATGTTGGGCCATATGAGATCCTACAGCGTGTGGGTGAGGTGGCCTATGAGTTAGCATTGCCTACAGAACTAGCTTCTGTTCATCCAGTCTTTCATGTCTCTATGTTGAAGAAGTGCCTAGGTGATCCAGCATCAATCTTACCTGTGGAAGGTTTGGGGGTTGGTGAAGACTTGTCTTATGAGGAGGTACCTGTTGAGATCTTAGAGAGACAGGTCAAGCGGCTGAGGAACAAGGAGATTGCCACAGTGAAGGTATTGTGGAGAAATCATCTTGTTGAGGGTGCTACGTGGGAAGCTGAGGCCGACATGAGGGCCTGCTACCCTCACCTGTTCAGCCCTTGAGGTTAGACTTTATACTCTTAAACTTATGTTTCCTTATCGCCCCGTATTTTGTTCCTATTGATTGATTGTGTAAAGTGATTTTATTATGATCTGACTGGCATTACAACGTGAAGTAGTAGTGTCATTCGGGGACGAATGTTCCTAAGGGGGGGATAATGTAACAACCCTAAAAATGAATAGGATCAAGACTTAGGTTGTCAAGAATGCTTACGATTAGACCAAGGTTCACACAGACTGATACGCGTAGAACCAGACCTCAGAACCCTTACTACGACAAAGACAACTAACTTGGGGAGTTAATTGAGCTTGGAAAGGATGGAACCAACCATGTGAGGCTCACGAAAACGAAGATTTAATCGAAAGAGTCTTTACCGGACTTAAAAGAAGAAATTTTAAGTTTTGAGGGTCCAAGGGTAAAATGCTCTTTTACCAGGCTAGGGGTAGTATCGTAATTACCCTAAATATATGATTAATTAATTATTTAATAAAGTGAAGGGGCAATTTGGGGCGAGGGAGCCAAAATTGGCCCTTTGAGTTAAGTCTTGCTCCACCCGGGTTCGAACCTAGGTGGGAGCAATGATTTAACTTGATTTATTTTATTTAGTGAATTAATTTAATTAATTAATACTTAATTTCTGATTTAAGAAAAAGGAAAAGTCAGATTTTTATTTATTAATTAATTATTTAATCCTAATTTGACTAAGTCTCTCCCTTATCTCCTAATCCTAAGCCAACTCTCCCACACGTTTCTCACTCTCTTTACTCTCATTCACGCTCTGCCTCAACCAACAGAAAAGAAGAAAAACGTGAATGCAAAAGTTCATCTAGAACTTGAAAGCTAAAAACTCAAAAGAAGAATAATCTTAAAAACAAAAGGTAAAAATCAATATCTCGACGAATTTTGCTTGTTCTTCCGGTGGTGAAACATTGGGTTTGTGGGGAATAGGCAGCGTGGTTTAGTCATCTTTTGAAGAACTTCAGGTATGGGTTTTCTTACTCCTGGTCCCTTTCCCAAGAGACCCTTAAGACTCAGATAATGTTATTCCGAAACTAAGATTGTTCCCCCTTTCATGCTCCCTGTCACTAGCTCCCTATGATTTTAGGTTGGGTATGCTTGCTGATAGAATCTAGGGGTACTATGTTTTGTGTGATGATCTGAGTTCGGGTATATGAGTATAATTATGTTCTTATGTTTGTGTCTGTGGAAATATGAGTATAAGCATGTGTGTAAGTATGCAAGTTGGGATTATGGTTTTGAGTTTCGGATTGTTTATGTTAATGGCATGAAGATCACTTGTATTTTATGTGAATAGTTGTGTAAATCGTAATGTTCATGTGAAGATATTAATGTTGTTTATTGAGTGTGGAAATCTTGATTGAATGTACTCCAAAATGATGAAACTAATTATGTATAAAACGTCCTACGAAAATTGTTCTAAACTAATGTAGAAAGGTAGAAAACATGGGCTGCAAAAATGTGACCAAATTTCCAGCTTTTGGAAATTTGGTTTCGGCCAGATTCTTGCAATTTTGGGAGAGTTTAATAATTCAATTAAAGTAAGTGAGGTCAAAGGGAATTGAACCCAAGACCTCACATGACCAAGGGGCTGAAAAAAAAATTAAAAAAAAATGTAAGGGGGCTAAGGGGATTCGAACCCCTTAGCTGCTGTTCACGCAAGAAAATATCAAGGGAAACGGGGCTGGGGGGAATCGAACACGCAACGCTTGGGAAGAGAGGAAGAGGAAAAATAAAGAAAAAGAAAATGTGAGGCGTGGGAATCGAACCCACGACCTCAAGGCTGGGAATAGAGAGGGGGCGAAAATGAGTAATAAAACAAGTGAGGTTGTGGGGGTTCGATCCCACGACCTCACTGTCAATACCCTCAACCTAGCGAAAAAAGAATTTAAAAAAATATATATATGGGGCTGTGGGGGTTCGAACCCACCACCTCACAGCCCCTAGCGAAATTAAATTAAAGGTAAGGAGGTTGTGGGGGTTCGAACCCACAACCTCCCTACTTAGGCGAATTAAAGGACAAAAATAAAAGAGGCTGTGGGGATTCGATCCCACAACCTCTTGGTTTAGGCGAGAGTGGACAAAAAGAGGTTAATAAAATTAGAAAGGGGTTGTGGGAGTTCGAACCCACAACCCTTCGGCCAAATTAGGAGTATTATTAAGGAGAAAATTAATCCTTCAATGTTAATATTGTGATTTAACTTATAGTCATAATGTTATGAATATTAGAATAAAATCAATTAAAAATATAAATGGTATCCAATTGATTCAATACTGGGGTTTGCTTGCCCAAGCTTCCGTATTGATACATAAGTCATACGTGAATAAAATATCCGAGAATAATGCCACATACTTATATCGAAATCAAGATCTTGGCATACATACAAGATGCATAAGTCGTGTATCACATAATCTTAGAAAGATATGAATCACTTAGACGAAATATGAATGAAGCCTCATGGTTTGTATGTATAGACACATAAGTCTAACATACACTCAAAGTAAGTGAATCTAAGAAGTATGTAATGAAATGATGAACCCTAGAAGGGTTAAGTATGAGTGTAAGATACACTAAATGGCCAAGTGCATTGGCATATAGTGACATGAACATTCACGTAATAAGAGGTGAGTAACTATGAAAAGCAAAGGTGCTAATTATAATGAATGTGGTGACAACATGATATGAGGCTGTACTCATCTAGGAGAGTGTAAGTTAATGAAGAGACCAGTCTCTATGAACACTCTAATGAAGGTATTGAGCTTAACACACTTAATACTAATGATGAGATGAGAAATCATCTAATGAGCTATGATGTCCTCATACTAGTAGCCAGCTTCCATGACGTATGAGATGAATGAAATTGAACTTTATACTGAGCACCGATAGGCTAGCTATGAGCGGTGATGCCTTCTTTTGGGAAGGACAGAGGTTCACGTAACTCTCATGAGATGAGACTGTCCGGCATGCCGGGTATGGGTCTCCTTGTATCTCCTAGTATTCGAACCTATACTGCCAATATAGGGATCTGGCGGGGTTAAATTCCCATGTACGCTAGCATATTATTTGATCACTTTGGCCGGTGATTCCACCTCTTTTCGGTGTGGGGGATACACTGGATTTCATGATGCTCACATGATCTATGTTGGTTAAAGTTAAAGTTCCCAATGAATGAATGAAGCCAGCCTCAAATGATGCACATAATGAAATGAATGATACCGAAGGTGTTAGGATAGGATAATCAAAGGTGAGTTAGATCAAGTAATGACATTAGGTCATTCTTGGTCATTGCACAACGAACCTAATGAAAGTCTTTACCTATATCCTAGGTATAGCTGGTGGTTACACTGGCCTATGAATGAAATGAAATAAAGTACGTATGAATGAATGAAGCAGACTCTGTGTTTGCTAATGAAGATTCCCTAGTTGAGGTCCCATCTGTTGAGCCCTAATTTCTGGGATGTCTTAATGTCAAGTCCATGATTCCAAAGTCTCATGGCATATGAATGAATGATATTAAAGAAGTTATGTACTACATGCAAAAAGGTGCTATGTGCTATATGATATATGCTATGTGTAAATGTTATGTGTTGTGTGCAAATGTGATAAGTATGATGACATATGTTATTCTCATGGCATAACTTTCCTAATCCAAATTTGGAAAGCTCATTTACTTTCCTAATCCAAATTTGGAAACTTTCCTAATCTCAATTTGGCAAGTCCACTGACTTGACTTTCCAAAAATCATGTTGTTAGGAAAGAGCTATTCTTTCTCATGCATGTCCTTGGTGTGTACTTGCATATACCCATACTTAGTATAAGTGTGTACTAACCCTATACAAACTCTACTATTTTAGGTGCAGGCGCAGGTGGACGATAGAGCTACAGGATCATCGTTGTAGTTATCCGGAGGTCCAGCATTCATCCGGAGTTGGTAGGTCCTCATGCTTTCGCGGATGCTACTGTTTTATATTCTAGCTTAGTTTTAGAGTTGAGCTAGTGGAGCATGTTCCACTAGTGTTTCTTTCCTATTTTTATTCAGACTATGTATTGGTGCCTTTTTGGCAATTATTCGCTTTATAAGTATTGAACTATTCTTTTCATTTGATTATCTCTTAATGTTAGATGGTTGATGGTGAACTAATTACGAATGTAGTAGAAATGTTTAGTAAGCAATATTTAGAAGCAAAAAGTTTCAAATTTTCCGCTAAAATTAACCTATGTAAAGTAAGATTGACATAAGTAGGCTTGTCTGCGACCTCTGAGAGGTCAACGACGCCGGTCTCGTCTGGGGTCTAGATTCCAGTCGTGACACAAAATGCCTAACTTGCAGGTGGTGCATCCTCTTATCTACACTCTCAAATGACATTCTAGAAACGTCGATCATCTGATATGCAACTAGCTCAACTCTCGTAGTGTTTGCAACATGCATCATATCGAACAACTTTTTCAACTTATGAATGAAGTTCTGTAAATTTTCAATAGTTCTCAAACCAGTGAAACTTGGAGGATTCATCCTCAAGAACTCACGAATCATCAAAGTGTCAACCTCTTCTTGACGAGCTCCTCTCTCCTTCCATGCTTGATTGGTCACAACTTGAATGAGCATCCTTATAGACTCAAAGAACTCAACATTGGTAACTTCCCCTTGGGATTGCACTTCAGGTGAATTAGGTACCCTTGTTCCTCTACATTCTTCCTAGTTGGACAAACACTTGCTGCTCTTTGTCGAGGCATGGTTATTTCAAAACATGTGAAAGCAAGAATTAGAGAGAAACTTTTTAGATATCAAACTTTAACACACGAAAGGAATATGATAGAAATGACGAAATTCCTAAATGTTGCAGCCTCCTAATTTAGATGTGGCGCGCTTCACACCGATAAATAGGACTCTACAGACACGTCTTCTCAGACTCCCTAGGACTCTTGAACTCTGTTCTTTGATACCAAGTTTGTCACGCCGCGAGCCTACACCCCAGACGTGGCTGGCACTCGTAGAGTATTTTTGACCTCAAGCAAACCCTTGGCCAAACTTACTTAACTCAGCAGAAGATTCTAATATTATTATTGCAATGATCAAACTAACTTACTTAATTATCTAATTAATATAACTTAGAATGTTAAAAGAAATAATATTTAACTTAGCCAAAAATGGAAACCCAAGTCTTTAACATAGAGTAATAATGTAAAGATAAATGAAGTACTGACTGTCTATGAAGCCTCTAAACAACTGAGATGGATTTTGGGAAAATCCCCACAACGTCCTATTGAACTTGACTAGAAATCAAATTAAAAAAAAGTCCTCCGGAAGGCAAGGAGGCTCACCAGAAGACTCCGAGTACTCAAGCTTGATCAACGAGGCACTGGATGCTTATCCTGGTTACCTTCGTCAGCATCATAATACGATGCAGGTCAAGTGGAATCAGTACATTGAATGTACGAGTATGTGAGTTGGAATGCTAACAAACATAGTCTAGAAAGAGATTATGAAAGAAACACCTACCTTGGTTCTTCTCAACTCATGGATATTCAACTCAATGTAAATCAGTAAAACACATGCGATATATATATATATATATATATATATATATATATATATATATATATATATATATATATATATATATATATATATATATATATATATATAGCTCATAAAGCAACTAAAAACAATCTTAGTTCATTAAAGATAAAGCAATAACAAACTTAACTTTACTCATTTACAAGTAATATAACTTATGTGGGAGATTCTCTAATCGACAACCACCAATATGAGCCTAAGTGGTGATACAACGTCATGTCCACGCTCGCAGAATTGTCCTATACTTTGTTGTCGCATAGAACTACTTAACTTAGTGTACTTACTAGCATAACTTATGTGATCATCTAAAAAATATGACCCATAATACCCATGATGTCTACATGGTTTATGGATGTAGGCACGTAATTTTGACCGAACCTAAAATTCTACACCATTTTTAGAGCTGAAATATTTTATAAAATATAAATAAATTTTTTAAATTTTTGCTTGTTGTTTTAAGCTTATGTTTAACAAATTTGAAAACAAGAAAATAGAATCACTTTTTAGGGTAATTATTATTTTTCGATTGTTTAAAAGAAATAAAAGACAATAAAAATCTATATTATTAAATTTTTACAAATAAGCTAGTATTATTTAACTGTTTTTATAGCTATTTGACTTTTTCTTAGATCTTTATTAATTCAAAATAATTAGTTGGTAGTTTATTATAAATAGTTAAAATAAAACTACTAAAATCTACCCACTCCTATCCAAACCATACTAAAAACAAAAAAAAAGAATAAAAAAAGAGAAGAATGGAACTGTAACGGCCTGTATTTTTGTATGTGGTAGTTCTATTCATGTTATACTTGACTTATACTTATAGTGTAGGTGAGGGATCATGTTTCTTACATGATTAGTGTTGGTTTAAACTAGCTTGGAAGGTGATGTAATGCCTTGCACGTTTTAGCATATGTATTGCAAGTTAACTCCGATGGAAAGTATTTAAGTAATTATAGTAAGGTGGTAATTGAGCTAGCAGCTGCATCACCTACTTGATCTATATTATAGTTAAAGGGCCCAAGTTTGATTGACCAGATTTAGCTTATATTTAGGGGCTCATTTGAAGCCCAAACCTATTAAAGAAAATTGTGAATGAAAGAAGGCCCAGCAGCCAAATCTGCCAATTGGCCCATTATGGATAAAGCCCAAGTGAAACTAGGTAAGTGCATGACCTCCTAAGATTTGTTTTACCATGTTATTTGGCCAAGTGTGTACCACCTACTTGCATTAATCTGTCCCAAGTGGAATAAAAGAACAAAGGGAAAATGGACAGCCAAGGTCCAATAATATTAAGTCCAAAAAGGCCCAAGTTAAAAGGACAAGCAGGTGGGGCATCCTACTTGACATTATATGGCCCAAAATTGTCAAGCGTGTCGGCATAACCACCTCCTTTTCAAAGGATAAGGATCACGTCTTATTCTCCATTTTGACCTTGCAAAATTTCAGATTTTCTTAAGTTCTTTCGTGGTCTC
>JABWTJ010000477.1:367105-552860 GCA_016801875.1 Solanum sitiens | reverse complement strand
TAGTGGCTGCCTTATGAATATTGTTGTTGAGGGCTGTTTGGGTATCTCTGGAAATGATGTTTGAAGTTGTATTAATGTGTAGAGGAAGGGTGTGGTGGTTCACCATTTATGTAAGGGTTGTATGGGCCTGATTTCCATCAAATATTTTTAGCTACTGTTTTGGAGAACCTTATTGTGATTAGCTGCTGATGTTAGCTTAATCATGACTTATGTTGTAGATTAGCACCCAATAAGGAAGGCTGAATCGTGATAGTGGTATTGGTCATAAATATAAGGTATGTAAGGCTATTCGATTCTATATCCTTTTGGCATGAAATCTGCCACCTGCAATTAATATCAATGAAGTGATTCTCATAAGTTCTATTTCTAGAAAAGAAAGCATGGTGGCAGCGTACTATCTCCAAATAGCTAACAATATTTCTTTCCCCATTCTAAGTACATGGAACTACTTCATTATATGTTCACTACTCTATACTTGTGTAATTTTCCCTTGTGCTGTTATAGAAATGGTATTTGCAAAAGAAAGTTTGATGAATCCTTCTCCTAAGTCAAATTGAAGTCAATTGTGCCATTAAGGTCTTAAAGTGAGGTGTTGATGTTTCATAGCTCCTTATGTCATTGTTACTGCCTCAAAGTATTGTTTTCATGTATTCCACTACTGTTCCGTAATTTCATGTCTCCAAGATGATTATGACCACCAAATCAACATCTCAAAATGTTACGATTATCCAAAATAACATCTCAAAAGAGTTATGAACTGATTAACAATAATCTCAAAGATTAAAGAATCTAAGTGAAGAAATCTATTTAATTAAGGGTGGCAGCTTAGGGGCGAAAGCCTAGCATGGGCCGATCCCTATTGGTATAGAAGGGTGGCAGCTCAGGGGCGAAAGCCTAGCATGGGCCGATCCCAAGTTGTGTAATTATGAGGACCGCATCCCAGGGGTTAATACGCCTAGCATGGGTCATCCTCTTCTACCACTGATCAGCTGGTCACTTGTATCACAAGCCCAACAAAGATTATAACATACAAAGAAGGTAAAGAAAAGAATGTAGCTTACTTGATTCCACAAGAGTAAGCAAAGGTGGTCTTCTCTCCTAATCTATGCACTCATATATTGCTACTTGATTTCATTGGTGCCTTGTATTACATATACTTTTTGCCTTACATATTCAGTACATTTTTCGTACTGACGTCCCGTATTGGGGACGCTGCATTTCATGCTGCAGGCTCAGGTACTCCAGCTAGTAGACCTCCTCAGTAGGAGCACTCGAAATTCTGCTACTTTTGGTGAGCTCCAAGTTGATTCGGAGCTTTATTAAGTCCTTGGTAAATTCGTTTGGTATTGTATCGTAGTTAAGGGTAAGGTGGGGTCTGTCCCAACCTACTCTAGTCTTCTATCTTTTAGAGGCTTTGTAGACGTATGTACATGGTTCAGTTGTGTCTTAAGGAGTTGTGGTCTAAACGGCCAAGTCTTGTATATAACTTTTGGACCTACTTACGTTAGTTTGTATCGCTGCATCCAAAGTTAACTTGTCTCAATTGTTATAGTATATGCTCAGTAAGAACAGGTTGTAGGTTGGTTCTCTCGGGCCTTTAGGGCATCGGGTGCCTGTCCGTCTTAATGGGTTTTGAGGCGTGACAGGAACAAAAAAAAATAGAAGGAAAAAGAGAAAGATAGAAACAGGAAAAGGATAAGAAAAAAAAGGAAAAATGTTTTGACTTGTTCAAACGAAAAAGAAAAACAAGGAAAAAGAGAACTTAAATTATACACTCGCACTTCCTCTAGACTTCCACATAATCCCACTTTTACACAACTCTCAAAATCTCACTAACCCTATGTACGCACCATAACCGCAACAAGAAAAAAAACCACGCCTATATATACACATCACAAAACAAAAACAAAAGGAGGATCCCAAATACACGAATATTGGCAAACAATATATACATCATACTTTTACACATTGTGATTGCAATCTTTACTCTATTTTCGTGGTTTCAAGTTCGCGGCTTCTGATTGTTGGTCTTTATTCTCGTGAACTACTTTTCACAGGAGGTAACATTTATTCATATTCACTTTAGGCATAATTTTATGTCATGATTGTGCACGAATTGAACCCCATATGTGAAAGTTCTTTATATTTCATGCATTTAATCCGTTAATATTGTTAGTGCTATAATATTGAAATATATTTGAATATTTATGTAGTGTTAAACTTATGAAAAAATATAGTATACTACATAGTTGTTTTGGCTTTTCTAGGATCCAATATTTTTCTTTATTCATTCTACCTTATTAGCCAAGGTGTGACCCATGAACTCTTATGAATAACAAATATCAGCTATATAAAATAATACAGAAGTTTCTTCATAATTAATCATTAGGTTACATATCTTCATAACTCTAACTAAACTTAAATATTTTTATATTGTAAGGTCACTTAAAATTTTATCATAGCGGTTACTTTATGTAAGAACATGTTTATTAATTTGTAAAGAATTTTATTTTTATATATAGATAGTGTAATGAATTGATATACTATTTAGTGCAACTTAACCTGACATTTGTCATTTGCTATAGGTTACAAACAAACTTTATCAAATATAGATAGAATTTACTACGTGCAATTTTCTTTTAAGTTATGTGATTATACAAATATTTACTTAAATCAATAGTTTGTTGAAATTAATAAAAGTAAAATAATTATATTTTTTTTACTTTAAGTATAGAAATATAGTATAAGGCAATGCAAAGTAAAAAAATAAAAATAACGTTATACAAATTAGATATACTAGGATTCTAAATTAGAGATGTATGGGTAGGATTATAAAAATTATACAAATATTTGTTTTTTTTGACAAGAATCATGAAAGTGGAACCTAGGGGAGATGTGATCGAAGCACTGTTGTCCTTTTGGGATCCCACCAACAATGTTTTTCGTTTCTCTCAAAATGACCCCAACCTTCAAGGAAATAGCTGGCTTTACTGGGTTTGGAGTGAGGTTGCACCATCAGAGGCTTAGCCCCAAGGGGCATATCCATCAACATTTTATTTCAACACTTGAACATTTGAAAATCCAAAAAGAATCACTAGACAATGGTTGGATCTCCTTGCAATTTTTGTATGATAGCCATGGAAAGAAGGACGAATTCAAGAAATTTGGAAAGAAACTTAACAATAAAGAAAGTTCTGAAATCATAGACGTTTTGCTTTTATTGTAGCTTTTTTGGGAACGATGGTTTTTCCAAGGAGAGGTGGGAAGATTAACATCCTTTTGATCGGGGTAGTGAATGTGTTAGTTGAGAAAAAGAATTATACCATCGTTCCCATGATTTTGGCTGATATCTATCGTGCTTTGACTGTCTGCCAGAAAGGAATCATTTCTTTGAGGGATGCAACATATTACTTAAACTATGGATACTAGAGCATCTTTACCGACCACCTATAGTGGCAAGGTTCATTCAAGATCGGAGCGATTATATTACAAGTCATGCCAAAAGGGTAGAGAAGTATAGGTGTCCAACAGGAGTCAATGCTTGGGTGGAAAATTGTCGCTTGCTAACAGATGATAAGAACACATGGAATCATCCTTGGTTCTCTTGGGATGAAGTCATACACATGTCCTCTTTTCGTCCTTTTTTTTGTTGATGGGAATTAGGGGTGTGCAATCGTACGTACCGCTGTGAGTTTTACGTCAGTTATGCCGACACAAAGTTATACCTGTTACTGAGGATATGAGAGATTTTTTGTTCGAAGTTGGACCAGAGGTCACCCTTCCTGAAAGATTGGCCCAAAGGATTTAGGTGGTTATTTAATCATGGGAATAAGAATGATGGTCAAAGAACAACACAGAAGAGAGACACACCCAGGATACTCCCATTGGCTTGACCAACATCCTCCATTATGAGTTAGACCGGAGAGATCTATAAAAGAACCAATAGAACATGAGGATGAGATCATGTTGGCTATGCCTGATTACCTTGCTGAAAATCAGGAGTTAAGAGCATAATTAGAGCTTGCTAGAGCCGCTCTAACCCAACAACAAGAAGACTTCGAAGAGGAAAGAGCCAAGGTAACTCATAGAGAAACATTGCTTCAAGGACAAATTAATCTAGCAACTATTAGGGGAGCACAATTTGCAGAACTTGAGGCATCTCGACAAAAATAATTGAGGACATGTGATCATAAAAGCCAGATAGACTTTGATTATGAAAGAGATCAGTGGATCCGTGAAAAGGGAAGACTTCAAGAGGAAATAGAGTCTGTCTCGGCTAAAGAAAGACGTGCTATAAAAATAGTGGCCTTTCTTGATCTATAAATACGAGGATGGAATCATACTTGCATTGCACTTTGATCAAAAGTCCATCGTTTGGCTGACTGTGCTGCCTAAATGGGTCTAGATTACCAAGAGTTGAACCATGAGCAATTTTTGGCCGAAGTACCTAAATTCGCGGAGTACCTTACGACTTCATTGCAAGATATATATCAGAGTGTAAGAGGTCGTTTAAGACCACCATATCCATGAGTGAGTAGATTTGGAGCAAGAATGATATTTGTGTCTTTGGGATATTAAGGCTGATGCAAACCTTTGTTTCATTAGTATTTTCTTCTTTAGTTTAAGTTTTGCTTTATTTCATTCTAAGTTTCTACACTTTGTCTAAGTCGTGTCAGTTTATGTTATTGACATTCGTTTGGGGATTTCTTATCATTTTCCTACTTATGTTTCTAAAATTGAAATGATATGTTAAGTTATATTTCTTTCTAGTCTCATTTTTTCTAGTTAATATAAATGCATAAAGATATAAATAGTAATGTATATATCTATATATCTAAAAAATATATGAAATATAATTTATATATAAAAAAAGAGAAAATGAAATTAATGTATATTCTCGAACTACTCAAAGATCTGATTCATACACCAATATGATACTTAGGCAACCCGGTGGGTTCGATCAAACCTTTGAAATAACTAAAGAGGAGAAAAACTCCTAGATAATCCGGGATAAAACATTAGGTCTTCCATATCAAGAGTATATATGTGGATGCAATGTGCTCAATTCCTTAACACTAATATGTTTTCTATTCCATTCAAAACAAGAGAGAGAGAGATATTAAAGATGGTTGGTTTGTGGTTAAGATGGCATCACATCCCTACAATACAAGGTCGAAAGGGAAACAAAAAATCACCCACGATGACGGGAACTAATCGAACAATTGTGAGATTCGAAACCAGAGAACCTCACAAGAAACGATGGCGACAGATGAGATAAGGGCATTAAAGCAACAAATTTCAAAGATGTACGAGGCTTGGATAAATGGAAAACCTCCACAATCTGCGATCCGAGACTATTTATATACAAATATGTCGCCCCCTATCCAGGTGTCGACAAGTGAGCAAATCTATACCCCTGGATTCGGCCCCTATGCTAACACATCCAATGTCACAGGAACTTCTACAGTGCGCCCTTCGAGTACAGTTATGATAAGTAATCCACTCTTTGTGGAAACTGACCCGACTAATAGAATCCTGCAGCCAACAAAGGTCCTAAAGTTCGACGACGATCCTTCGTCCAAAGTTCGTCATGATCATGGTTACACCTTGAAGAGGCCATTAAAATTCCAAGCTCTTATCCCCACATTCATAGATATAGTTCCCCTATCGAAGTTTAAAAGATGGTTAAGAATAAGGAACATGAAGATATGTCTAAGAAAATAAAGAGCTTTGAACAGAGTATAAGAGATATGCAGGGACTAGGATGCCCCAAAAGCAGCGCATTCAGTGACTTGTGTATGTTTCCCCACGTCCATTTGCCTGTTGGTTTTAAAACTCTAAAGTTTGAGAAATAGATGGTCACGGAGACCCCATAGCCTATTTGAAAAGATATTCCAATCAACTAAGGGGTGTAGAGGGCAAAGAAGAGTTGCTTAAGTCCTATTTTTGGGAAAGCTTAGTTGGAATTGCATCTGAATGCTTCATAGATCAGGATAATGCCAACTGACATACGTGGGATGTTTTGGCTCGATGTTTTGTGAAATAATTCCAGTATAATATTGACATTATGCCATACCTCTCCTGGGTAGACAACATGAGGAAAAGGACTACAGAAATTTTTTGTGAATATGTCGTCAGATGGAGGGAACAAGCTGCTAGGGTTAGACCACCAATGAAGAAGTCAGAGATTATTGACGTTTTTCTCTAAGCGCAAGAACATAATTGCTTTAATTATTTGCTCTTTGCCGTCGGGAAGACCTTCGCTAAAGTTATTAAGGCTGGGGAAATGGTTGAAATGGCATCAAGTTTGAAAATATTGTAAGCCAAGATACCTTAAATCCACAACACAAGTGCCTCAAAATGGTTCTAGAAATATTGGAGGGAAGAAGATAAGGGAGGATGTAACAACTTTTGTATCAGTGCTTCGGACCTATGTCCAAGATAATCCCCCAAAACACTATTTTCCTTCACAAACTCCACAATATCCCGTCCAATACTCTCCATATCCCATTTTTAGCACACAACCAATCGTCCCTCCTTCTTACCGCAATGGCGTGCACCAATTCCTCAAAAATCATCCACCACCCCCACAAATTCAAAAAAATACCACCAAAATTCCTTCACGTCCTAGACCACAATACAAGAAGGGAAATGGATCTAAGGATGAGTTCACCCCTATTGGAGAGTCATATGCTAGCTAGCGTGTTAGAAATTAAGAGCGTTGAATATTCCGAGTCCTATTGAAAGAAAGATGTCGAATCCTCCTCCGAGAAAACAACATTATTCTCAACACTATGCATATTGTTCTGATGCCCCAGGGCACACCATAGAGATATGCTGGTATTTGAAAAGAGCAATTCATGATTTGCTCGATACTAATTGAAATATGGTGGAGAGTCCGAATGGACCTAATATCAATCAAAATCCATTATCAAGTCATACTGAAACGAACATGTTAGAAATGATGAAGAGTTGTGAAGGAATTCACCGTAACAGTGAGTTAAGGTTACTCGAAAGTGACTTCAAAAATAATGATATTTGTCTTAAATGATTTCTTATGTATTTCTAAAGTATTCAATGTTGTTCTTATGATTTTACTATGATGTTTTAATAAAAATTCATGAAAAGTATGTTATTGACTAAATGTCCTTTTTTCATGGTTTTTGCATGGCTTCCATACTTAGTACATCTAATGTGTTAACCCCTTCTTTTCCCTTTTTGACTAAAGTGTAGGGAATTGGAAGTTTTGATGTGCCATGGAGGATGGATAGTTTCTAAGGGTTGAAGATGATGTATTGGTGAGTCCTCATCAATTCGAGGACAATATCCACATGTTCGTTTATGTCTTAAGTCTTTATTTTATGTCTTGTATGGGCTTAGTCCCAAGTATTGTATACTCTAAATTTTAGACTGTTTAAGGGGTTATCGTAAAGGTTTAATGTTTTGAATGAAAGTCTTCCGCTTGTGTATTATTTGTGAAAAGAGTTCTTCGTGTGTGAAGAAAGTTTTAAATGCTTACTCATTTTAGTATGATTATTATGCAATAAATGATACGAGAGGCTTAGATGAGACTTATTGAAGTCTCATTTGCCATGTGACGAACTCAAGCATACTCTAACTTCTAGGGTGTACTTGAGGGTCGTGACAAACTTGGTATCAGAGCATAAGGTTTGGGAGTGTCATAGTTGTCTTATGAACCACATCTAATGGAGTCTTGTTTATAATGTGAAGCGCGCCACATTATAAATAGGAGGCTGTTGGTTTCTAGGAAAAGTTTCACTTCTTCATTCATCTAATCGTGCCTAAGAGCCTTGTATATGGTGTCTTTCCCTTTTCTCCCCTATGTGTTGGTCATTTGAGTGTGACTTTATGAAGATTGGGTTGAGGGAGAGAAAAGATGAGATGTGGCTTGTTAGGTAAAGTGTAAATGATGGTGTTGACGACCTTATGTTGGTTTAGTTACGTTTTGAAGAGTAGCGGAGTTGAAAATAATGGTAAAGTATAGAGTTAGAAATGTGAAGGAGTGGTTGTTGAGGTGGTTTGAAGTTGTTTAAGACCCAACCATAGAAAGGAAGGTGAATAGGTTTGAAAGAGTAAAAGTGAGTTTCTCCTAGTAAGGGGGATGTAATGGCTAGATGGTTGAACGTTTGAGAGTCTTTAGTTTTCATGAGCTAGACTTTGGGTAGGAAGTATTATTAAGGTTTAAAGTGCCTTGTAGGAGTTCATTGAGGTAGATGTTATGTTGATCTTAGAATGAGTTTCTCCTAATTGGGGGAGTATGGTGAAGAGGATGATTGTTGGGTAGTGAGGTACCCTTAACTTTTCGTGATGTGTTTATTCAAGCCTAAAACAAAGAGTTCTTAGTAACTTGATTTGTGTAGGAGTTTTTGTGAAAAATGAGTTCCAAACATTCTTCTTATGATATGCATGCTAGGTTGATATTGAATTTCATTAACTTCTTGCATTGTGTATTTTATGAGGCCATGATTATGTTGTAAAAGGTGTTTATATGATGTTACATTGCATATTAGCATGTCTATGTCATTAATTGCCTAAAAGTAGCATTTTTGAATATTCTTTTTGGCCAAAATCACTGTAGCACTGCCAGTTCACTGTGAGATTTTTTTCAAAATTGACTAATTGATTCTTGGGTCTAAAATTGTTGTTACGTGGCTATAACTAATGTTTATGAGCATGATAATTAATATATAATGAGTTTTTACTATTTGGAATTAAGGAGATGAGTTTTGTAGCATGATGAGTTATAGAATCCTATTCTAGTTTCTTGTTGTATTGTGAATCTCTTGATTTTGTGAAATTGATGTTTTCTCCTTGATTATGTGCTATATGTTTTGGTTATGAGTTGTCAACTGAATTTATACTCTTGGAAGTGTTCGGAAAGTCGCAAGTGTCATTCGAGGACAAATGTTGTCCAAGTGGGAGAGAATGTAAGATCCCGAAAATGACTTAGGTGAAGCTAGATCCTAATGTTGTTGTCATGGTGGTCTAAGGTCCTAAATTGGTCTATAATGTGGTATAGAGAAAGTATCTAAGAGTGTAGGTGCATTGGATGTCAAACGTCAAGGGACGACCAAGACGTTCGACGACTAAGTCACCTAAGTGCCTCATATGTGGTTCTATATGTTTTTGTGTGATGCATGAGCTGATATGGTCCTTAAATAAGGTTATATGATGTATATAGTTAGTGTGTTAAGTTTCGTGAAGTTTGGAGGTGAAACGTCCATGAGGTTCGAAAGATGTACCTTGAAATGACCTTGTGTGTCTAAGCATGTTTTGTCAAGTTTTACGTGTTCGTTTTGAATGAAACTCAAGTGGCAGGTCCTAAACTCGTATCATACATTTTTGGGTTGGAAACGTCCGGGTACGACTCAACCTAGGACCCAGAAAGGTCCCTAGAGGAGGACACCAACTTGGAACTCAACATTGCCAGGCAGTGTCCAAACGATGACCCAAACGACGGCCAATTGACCGGGCGACGGCCCGTCAATGGGCCTCGTCGATGGAGACATTTGGCCTGCAGTTTGAGGATTGCAGGTTCAACCAACGAGACCCCATCGACGGGGCGTGGTCTCACCCACGAACCGTCGATGCTGGCGTCGATGGTGCTAAAAAGTTGGCAGTTTTCTGTTAAGACTTGGGGCTTTTGGAAATTCACCCCAAGTCTTATAAAACGTGAGGACGGTTGTTTTAAGTGTTTAGGGGTATTTTAAGAGTATATAAGTGATTAAACTCTCATTTAAACCCTAACACTAAGATCAAAACCCCTTCCCTCCTAAAGTTTTCCCAAAAACCTCCATGAGAGTTCAAAGTGAAGATGAAGCTTGAAGATGGATCTTCAATGTATTTTCTTCTTAAACTAGCATTGGGTTCTTCAAATAAGGTATGGGAGTTCTTCATCAAAGGTTTTCTATCACCTTAGAGCCAATTTCAAAGATTATTTTCAAAGATTTCAAAAAAATGAAAAAGTCCAATTTCTACTCTAAATCTTGGGTTCTTGCATGAAACGTTTTCAAAGCTTAAGATATGATGTTATTGATGTATAATTGATGTTTTCCTATGAAATTCTCCATGGAACCTAGATCTTCTCAATTCTCTAATTTTCACTAAAATGTGGGTGAATTGATTATGCTTTGAGATTAGTGAATTCATGTGTAGATTGATATGGGCTTTTGAATGATGTATAGATTATGTATGTATGGTTTGTATTCTGTTTCAATTTGATCAATTGAGTTTTGTATATTCTTAGATCTTTTGACTATTAAGCTTATTGAATTGATATGAACTTAATTCTTATAGATTCTAGTGTAGTTTTTTATGGGCTTTCTAATGATGTAAGAATTGTATTCAATGGATATCTATTTGGTCTTTGATTGATAAATCTATATTGAATTGACTTATATTCATTGAGTATTATGATTTGTGAATTGAATTGATGTTCATGGCCAAGGGTTATGCCCTTATGGTATTGAATTGGATGGTTTAGCTTTGGATTGAAGTGGTGAGATAAATTGGGTGGTACGCTGCCCTAACTCTCTTATTATTATGTATAGATATTGTAATTTATCTCTTGGATTATATGTGATTGGTTTGGTCCAATTATGGTGGCGGTGTTATGTGAATAATGTGGCATTGTCGGCGTTATTTTAAGTATTATGATGATCACGGCCTTGTCGGCACTACTTGAAGTATAATGATGATTTGTGTAGTTTATTATATGAAGTATGATCATATCTACCCATATATGAAAGTATGTGTTAGTCTATTGATGCTATTTTGGTAATAATGTTATGCTATGACTATGTGTTAAGTGTGTAGTCTTAGAGTTGATACATGGTTGTTCCTAACTTGGATATATGAGTCTATAAGGGTTATGTTGATGATGTTAAGGTAATGAATAGGTTGACTAAATGATGTTAAGGGTCATTCCTAAATGTTTAAAGAATGTCATGCTATATAACTAAAGTGAAGTATGTTGTGTCTTGTTTAGGTAGACTTGTGTCCCCTACTTGATGCATGTATGAAAATGAATATGTGATGTGTTAACTTAGGAAGCTAAAGCGTCTTAGTCTTGAATGTATGAATGTTATTTAAGACCTACAATGAGGAAAAGAAGGTCCTTTATGTGAAACCTTGAACCTAGCGGTAAGGTTATGAAACTTGAAGTCGAAAGCCGTAATAATATCCTTCATGTAATGAATGATGGACTTAAGATTGATTGGCTGGAACGACATCATATCAATACTTAGGGAAGTCATGATGAGCTTCTTGTCTCCGTAGGGAGGTATCCCTAGTGGACCTTTCTTTGGTAGGGTAAATGTAATTGGGTCATGAACTTGATATGGGACCCCTTTGTATGAACCTTGATGTGAATTGTTCTATGAGAACTAAGGCTAGCACCGAGTGAGTATGGCACGGGAGGTATCTCTAGTTAAAGAATGGGCTAGAGTATAAAGAAGCCCTTCATATTCTTTAACCATGTGCCTACATGGGATGTGTCTATGTTCTACCATTGGAAAGTAGAACAACCTCATCGGAGTAGGATAGAACTCTGGATTCCATGATTTCCTACCATGGTCTATGTCGTTTATTGCCTATTCTCATCTTGTGGGATACCCATTAGCATTAGAGAAGTTCTATGAAGTTTAGGTGGTGGTATGGGGCGCTATCTAGACATTGCACAATAGGCTTTGAAGATGTTAGTGAGAGTCCCTAGGTCTTACCCAAGACCATTACTTGAATGTCCTTATGTGATGAATGTCTCTTAAATGAATAAAGAATCTAATGACTTAAGTTAAGAAAGCATGTTAAATGAATAAGTTCTTTTCTCGAGTAGTTAAGGGTTGTCTAGGTAAGGTATGAAGGGGGCAAGGGAATATGGTCACTTCATCTCTTACTTAGATAAGTCTTAATAATTATTCTAGTTAATGAATGTGATTGACTATGTGGACATTATCCTAACCTAGGTAAGTCTTAAGGATTACTTAGGTAATCTTGAAGAGGTCAATTAAGGACATTCCTTCTTGAGTTACTTGAGTAGGGCTTTTGATAACCTTTGAAAGTGAGAATGTCATGTTGATGTATGTGATGGTATTATGTAAGAATGATTCTATCTTAGGTAGTCTATAGGATCCCTTGTGTGTGTGCAAGGGATTGTACGGGTGGTCGCTCCACACTCACCCAAGTGAACCTTGGAATTCACCTTTGGTAGGAGGATCTCATGTTCATATGTTTGATGTATTGTAAGTGTGTATGTGTCTCATTCTTAGTTGTTTTAAGGATCGTTTAGGCATGCTTTGAGAGGGTGTATGGCCGGTGTCTCTTTGTGTGACATAAGTGAGTCTTAGGATAGCTTTTAGTGGGTTGACTACATGCTAGAAGGTGCCTTAAACGAAGGAAGGCAACTTCACTGTACAGTGAATTCACTGTAACAGTGAGTTGAGGTTACTGGAAAGTGACTTTAAAAATTATGATATTTGACTTAAATGATTTCTTATGTATTACTAAAGAGTTAAATGTTGTTCTTATGATTATACTATGATGTTTTAATAAAAATTCATGAAAAACATGTTATTGACTAAATGTCCCTTTTTATGGTTTTTGCATGGCTTTCATACTTAGTACATCTAATGTGCTAACCCCTTCTTTTCCCTTTTTGACTAAAGTGTGGGGAATTGGAAGTCTTGATGTGCCATGGAGGATGAATAGGTTTCCAAGGGTTGAAGATGAAGTATTGGTGAGTCGTCATTGATTCAAGGGCAACATCCACATGTTCGTTTATGTCTTAAGTTTTTATTTTATGTCTTGTATGGGCTTAGTCCCAAGTATTGTATACTCAAAAGTTTAGATGGTTCAAGGGGTTATTGTAAAGGTTTAATGTTTTGAATGAAAGTGTTTCGCTTGTGTATTGTTTATGAAAAGAGTTCTTCGTGTGTGAAGAAAGTTTTAAATTCTTACCCATTTTAGTATGATTTTTATGCAATGAATGATACGAGAGGCTTAGATGAGACTTCTTGTAGTCTCATTTGCCGTGTGACTAACTCAAGGATACTCTAACTTCTAGGGTGTTTTTGAGGGTCGTGACAAACTTGGTATCAGAGCATAAGGTTTGGGAGTGTCGTAGTTGTCTTACGAACCACAGCTAATGGAGTCTTGTTTATAATGTGAAGCGCACCATATTATAAATAGGAGGCTATTGGATGCTAGGAAAAGTTTCACTTCTTCATTCATCTAATCGTACCTAAGAGCCTTGTATATGGTGTCTTTCCCTTTTCTCCCCTATGTGTTGGTCATTTGAGTGTGACTTTATGAAGATTGGGTTGAGGGAGAGAAAAGATGAGATGTGGCTTGTTAGGTAAAGTGTGAAAGATGGTGTTGACGACCTTATGTTGGTTTAGTTACCTTTTGAAGAGTAGTGGAGTTGATAATAATGGTAAGGTATAGAGTTAGAAATGTGAAGGAGTGGTTGTTGAGGTTGTTTGAAGTTGTTTAAGATCCAACCATAGAAAGGAAGGTGAAGAGGTTTGAAAAGAGTAAAAGTGAGTTTCTCCTAGTAAGGAGGATGTTATGGCTAGATGGTTGAACCTTTGAGAGTCTTCAGTTTTCATGAGTTAGACTTTGGGTGAGGAAGTATTAGTAAGGTTTAAAGTGTCTTGAGGGAGTTCCTTGAGGTAGATGTTATGTTGACCTTAGAATGGGTTTCTCCTAAGTGGGGGAGTATGGTGAAGAGGATGGTTGTTGGGGAGTGAGGTACCCTTAACTTTTCGTGATGTGTTTATTCAAGCCTAAAACAAAGTGTTATTAGTAACTTGGTTTGTGTAGGAGTTTTTGTGGAAAATGAGTTCCAAACATTTTCCTTATGATATGCATGCTTGGTTGAAATTGAATTTCATTAACTTCTTGATTTTGAATTTTATGAGGCCATGATTATGTTATAAAAGGTGTTTATATGATGTTACATTTCATATTAGCATGTCTATGTCATGAATTGCCTAAAAGTAGCATTTTTGATTATGTTTTTTGCCAAAATCACTGTAGCACTGCGAGTTCACTTTGAGATTTTATCCAAAATTGACTAATTGATTCTTTGGTCTAAAATTGTTGTTATGTGGCTAGAAATGATGTATATGAGCATGCTAATGAATATAAACATAGTTTTTACTATGTGGAATTAAGGAAATGAATTTTGTAGCATGATGAGTTATAGAATCCTATTCTAGTTTCTTTTTGTGTTGTGAATCTCTTGATTTTGTGAAATTGATGTTTTCTCCTTGATTATGTGCTATATGTTTTGGTTATGAGTTGCCAACTGAATCTCTACTCTTGGAAGTGTTCGAATTGTCCAAGTGGGGGAGAATGTAAGATCCCAAAAATGACTTAGGTGAAGCTAGAGCCTAACCTGGTTGTCATGGTGGTCTAAGGTCCTAAATTGGTCTATAATATGGTATAGAGGCAGTAGCTAAGAGTTTAGGTGCATTGGAAGTCAACGTCAAGGGACGACCAAGACATTCGACGACTAAGTCACCTAAGTGCCTCATATGTGGTTATATATGTTTTTGTGTGATGCATGAGCTTATATGGTCCTTAAATAAGTTTATATGATGTATATAGGCAGTGTGTTAAGTTTCGTGAAGTTTGGAGGTGAAACGTCCAAGAACGTCCATGAGGTTCGAAAGATGTGCCTTGAAATGACCTTGTGTATCTAAGCATGTTTCGTCGAGTTTTACGTGTTCGTTTTTGATGAAACTCAAGTGTCATGTCCTAAACTCGTATACGTACATGTTTGGGCTGGAAACATCCGGGTACGACTCCACATAGGACCCAGAAGGTCCCTAGAAAGGAACCCCAATTTGGAACTCAACACTGCCAGGCAGTGTCCAAACGACTACCCAAACGACGGCCAATCGATCAGGCGACGACCCATCGATGGGTCTCGCCGATGGAGACATTTTTCTTGCAGGTTGATGAGTTGCAGGTGCAACCAACGAGACCCCATCAACGGGGCGTGGTCTCACCTACGGACCGTCGATGCTGGCTTCGATGGTGCTGAAAAGCTAGCAGTTTTCTGTTAAGACTTGGGGGTTTTGGGAAATTCACCCCAAGTCTTATAAAACGTGGCGACGATTGTTTTAAGTGTTTAGGGGTATTTTAAGAATATATAAGTGATTAAACTCTCATTAAAACCCTAATACTAAGATCAAAACCCCTTCCCTCCTAAAGTTTTCCCAAAAACCTCCATGAGAGTTCAAAGTGAAGATGAAGCTTGAAGATGGATTTTCAATGGATTTTCTTCTTCAATTAGCATTGGGTTCTTCAAATAAGGTATAGGAGTTCTTTATCAAAGGTTTGCTATCACCTTAGATTAAATTTCAAAGATGACTTTTAAAGATTTCAAAAAGATGAAAAAGTCCAATTTCTACTCTAAATCTTGGGTTCTTGCATGAAACGTTTTCAAAGTTTAAGATATGATGTTATTAATGTATAATTGATGTTTTCTAATTAAATTCTCCATGAACCCTTTATCTTCTCAATTCTCTAATTTTCACTAAAATATGGGTGAATTGATTATGCTTTGAGATTAATGAATTCATGTGTAGATTGATATGGGCTTTTAAATGATGTATAGATTATGTATGTATGGTTTATATGCTGTTTCAATTTGATCAATTGAGTATTATATGTTCTTAGATCTTTTGACTATTAAGCTTATTGAATTGATATGAACTTAATTCTTATAGATTCTAGTTTAGTTTTTTATGGGCTTTCTAATGATGTAAGAATTGTATTCAATTGATATCTATTTCATCTTTGATTGATAAACTATATTGAATTGACTTAGATTCATTGAGTATTATGGTTTATGTATTTAATTGATGTTAATGGCCATGGGTAACGGCCTTATGGTATTGAATTGGATGGTTTAGCTTTGGATTAAAGTGGTGAGATGAATTGGGTGGTACGCTGCCCTAACTCTCTTATTATTATGTATAGCTATTGTAATTTAGATCTTGGATTATATGTGATTGGTTTGGTCTACTTATGATGGCGGTGTTACGTGAATTGATGTGGCCTTGTCGGCATTATTTTAAGTATTATGATGATCATGGCCTTGTCGGCACTACTTGAAGTATAATGATTATTTGTGTAGTTTATTAAATTAAGTATGATCATATCTACCTATATGTGAAAGTATGTGTTAGTCTATTGATGCTATTTAGGTAATCATGTTATGCTATGACTATGTGTTAAGTGTGTAGTCTTAGAGTTGATACATGGTTGTTCCTAACTTGTCTATATGAGTCTATAAGGGTTATGTTGATGATGTTAAGGTAATGAATAGGTTGATTAAATGATGTTAAGGGTCATTCCTAAATGCTTAAAGAATGTCATGCTATATAACTAAAGTGAAGTATGTTGTGTCTTGATTAGGTAGACTTGTGTCCCCTACTTGATGGATGTATGAAAATGAATATGTGATGTCTTGACTTAGGAAGCTAAAGCGTCTTAGTCTTGAATGTATGAATGTTATGTAATACCTTGAATGAGGAAAGAAGGTTCTTTATGTGAAACCCTGAACCTAGCGGTAAGGTTATGAAACTTGAAGTCGAAAGCCGTAATAATATCCTTCATGTAATGAATGATGGACTTAAGATTGATTGGCTGGAACGACATCATATCAATACTTAGGGAAGTCATGATGAGCTTCTTGTCGCCGTAGGGAGGTATCCCTAGTGGACCTTTCTTTGGTAGGGTAAATATAATTGGGTCATGAACTTGATATGGGACCCCTTTATATGAACCTTGATGTGAATTATTCTATGAGAACTAAGTCTAGCACCGAGTGAGTATGGCAAGGGAGGTACCTCTAAAAGAATGGGCTAGATTACAAAGAAACCCTTCATATTCCTTAACCATGTGCCTACATGGGATGTGTCTATGTTCTACCATTGGCAAGTAGAACAACCTCATCGGAGTAGGATAGAACTCCGGATTTCATGCTTTGCTACCATGGTCTATGTCGGTTATTGCCTATTCTTATCATGTGGGATATCCATTAACATTAGAGAAGTTCTATGAAGTTTAGGTGGTGGTATGGGACGCTATCTAGACATTGCACAATAGGCTTTGAAGATGTTATTGAGAGTCCTTAGGTCTTACCCAAGACTATTACTTAAATGTCCTTATGTGATGAATGTCTCTTAAATGATTTAAGGAATTTAATGACTTAAGTTAAGAAAGCATGTTAAATGAATAAGTTCTTTTCTAGAGTAGTTAAGGGTTGTCTAAGTAAGGTATGAAGGGGGCAAGGGAATGGTCACTTAATCTCTTGCTTAGATAAGTCTTAATAATGATTCTAGTTAACGAATGTGATTGACTATGTGGACATTATCCTAACCTAGGTAAGTCTTAAGGATTACTTAGGTAATCTTGAAGAGGTCAATTAAGGACATTCTCTTCTTGAGTTACTTGAGTAGGGCTTTTAATAACCTTTGAAAGGGAGAATGTCATGTTGATGTATGTGATGGTATTAAGTTAGAATGATTCTATCTTAGGTAGTCTATAGGATCCCTTGTGTATGTGTGAAAGGGATTGTATGGGCGGTCTCTCCACACTCACCCAAGTGAACCTTGGAATTCACCTTTGGTAGGAGGATCTCATGTTCATATGTTTGATGTATTGTAAGTGTGTATGTTTCTCATTCTAAGTAGTCTTATGGATCGTTTGGGCATGCTTTGAGAGGGTGTATGGGCGGTGTCTCTTTGTGTGACATAAGTGAGTCTTAGGATAGCTTTTAGTGGGTTGACTACATGCTAGAAGGTGCCTTAAACGAAGGAAGGCAACTTCACTGTACAGTGAAGGAATTCACTGTAACAATGAGTTGAGGTTACTGGAAAGTGACTTCAAAAATTATGATATTTGACTTAAATGATTTCTTATGTATTTCTAAAGTGTTAAATATTGTTCTTATGATTATACTACGATGTTTTAATAAAAATTCATGAAAAGCATGTTGTTAACTAAATTTCTCTTTTTCATGGTTTTTGAATGGCTTCCATACTTAGTACCTCTAATGTGCCAACCCCTTGTTTTCCATTTTTTACTAAAGTGTAGGGAATTGGAAGTCTTGATGTGCCATGGAGGATGGATAGGTTTCTAAGGGTTGAAGATGAAGTATTGGTGAGTCCTCATCGATTCGAGGACAATATCCACATGTTCGTTTATGTCTTAAGTCTTTATTTTATGTCTTGTATGGGCTTAGTCCCAAGTATTGTATACTCAAAAGTTTAGATGGTTCAAGGGGTTATTGTAATGGTTTAATATTTTGAATGAAAGTCTTCCGCTTGTGTATTGTTTATGAAAAGAGTTCTTCGTGTGTGAAGAAAGTTTTAAATTCTTACTCATTTTAGTATGATTATTATGCAATGAATGACACGAGAGTCTTAGATGAGACTTCTTGAAGTCTCATTTGCCGTGTGACGAACTCAAGGATACTCTAAATTCTAGGGTGTACTTGAGGGTCGTGACAAGAGAGAGGAAAGATTGGTTGTTCCAAGAGAGCCAAACAAGCGTATCTTGATCGTGAAAGGAGCCTATGTTCCATTTGTAATCATTAAGCTGGTGTCTAAACTTCCAATAATTGACCCCAAAGTTGTTCCATGGAATTATGAGCCTAATGTCGTTACTTACAAGGGGAAAGAAGTCGATAAACAAATAGATGAAGTAGGAGGAATAACCCGTTCGGGAATATGTTATGCCCCGATGGAATTAAGGAAAGTTAAAAATGACCAAATGCAAGTCAAGAGTCTAGTCACTGAAGGAGAGGCTGCGAAGTTGTTAAGAAAGATGAAATTGTTTACACGAGCGCGTGTAAACCAATATTGCCCTTCCCCCTTCGCTCTTCTTCTCCTTTCGTGCGAGCAGCTTAATCGCGCCTAACGTTCCTTTCCCTCACTCCAATGGCGCGTGGGAAGTTGCAGCAACGGGTACCTGCGATTCTGCGGTACAGAATGGTGTTCGCACAATCGCAGCAGGCCAGAGTCGCCTGCGTTCTGTCCTCGCAGCAGTGTCCAGTGTCCTTGGCTTGCGTGGATGGGTGCCACGTCGAGCACATGGATTTAATCTCAGCCATCCGCGTCGCTTCCCTCGTCCGGATTTTAGGGGATTTGACATTTATTCTTTCGTCCTGGCAGCAGTTTTTCCTCATCTTGGGAGAGAATTCAAAATTTGAGGAATCGATTTTCAAATTCCAGTTCTACCCTTTTCCCTCCCAGAAAGGATGGAACCCTAATTTTCTCCTATTTAAGCTCTTATTCTCCACTGTAAGAGGGAGGTTTTTTTTTGGTGGGGGGGGGAGAAGTTTGGGAGTGATTTTTTTTTCCAGAGCTGCAATCCTTTTCCTTTCTTTAGTAAAAAGGGGTAGTTTGAAAGCAGTTAAAGGAAGCCTATACAAATATATATATTTTGAGAGTTGAACTTGAGGATATATACACAATTGTTAATATAGGCTTCAAAGTAGTAGAAGGAGTTAGATTTTACTTAGTTTTTTTTTTGTTTGATATTGCCTTTGCCCTGCTCGTCGGAGTTTTCTGAAGTCGTGTTCCAGTGCTGAAGTCGTCCATAGCTCGCCTGTCCCGTCCGCTGTCCGTAAAGAGGTAACAATTTCCCCTTTAACTTCTCGCTTCACTCTTTTCTCTATTATATCCGGTGGCGTCGGAGAATCGCTTTTGTCTTGATGGTTGGCTGATTAGCTTTGTTTGTTTGATGTTTGCCTTACCTTACAGTTAGTGTCGGTTCTCAGTTGTTTCCATGTGTTAGTTATGGCATTGATTTCAAATTTTGTACGTGGCGGTGTTGTTTCTATCTTTATGTATTCTATTGCGTTTTTTTTCTCTTGCTCTTCCTTTTCTAAATTTGTTTATTCGAGCGTTATTAATCCTGCATATTTCTGTCCGTGATGTTATCTAGAAATTAGTCTTTCAGATTTTTTTTATAAAAAAAAAAAGAAGCATAATTTTATTGATTGCTATGCATCGATATAGCGTTTTTAGTCATATTTGGAAGTGTGTAGTGCTTCTGCCATTCTTTAAGCTTGGGATATGATAGTGTCGTATTTATATTGTTAGAGTCTTCTTGGTCTTTCGATAGTGACATTATGTTATATTCATCACCTTATGTCTTAGCATAATAAGTGTGTTTAATTCGTCGGATATGATTTTATTCCCTTTCGAAATGCTTGGGCTGGTTGTCGTTTTTTTTTTATAAAAGAAAAAAAATTATTATTATGATTTTCAAATATAAGGAATTAACGTTACTCTCCTTTGTTAGAGTTAGATTTGTTTATCGTGTGAGATAGTTTATTTGCTAAGCTTTGAAGCATCTTTTCCTTTGTTTTGGCCCTTTTGGTTTGGCTATTGTTTAGCATGAGTTATCTTTATAAATAGTGGTTTGTCCGTTTATCATTCATCCATAGTTTTTGGATTCATTTATAGGAAATAGTCTTGAACCGTGACTTATCTCAACCTTTCCCTCCTAGTGTGGTAGGGAGTTGCCTTTTATATATATATTCATATTCTTCTTCAGAAGCATTTGTTCCCTTCTCGATTATTTTCAACTACTTCGCTGGATGAATCTGTATCTGTTAACTGGTTGTTTTCCCTTTATTTGATTTGATCATCCGTTAAGCTATTTGAATGTGTTTCCTTTATTGTTATCTCCTGCTTCAAAGTTCAATTAAAATTGGTTGATAGTACTGCATACTTTTAGGAAGAGAAGCCAAATTTGGCAAAGTTGTAGTATTATGGCCTAACTTTTATTGTTATGTTTCTACAGTTTGCTTATAATTGTTTATTTGATACAATACCCATTGGGAACTGATCCTATACATTAGCATGCCCTCATTGATTTTATGCTTAATTAACCCTTCTGCAATGGATTTGCTCACTGATTAAAGCTTGGAAATATCGTTATTGCGTCCCTATTGTGACCTATCTCGAGCGTCGCTTACGTTTTATCCCTATTTTGCATGTGAAATTGATCGTGAGTTCGTCGTGAACTATTTCCCACATTTTCCTAGAGTCGTAAAGGCTCGATTCTTATTGCTCGAATCAAAAAGCCCAAATCGGCGTACAGATCCGAAGTTTAAAGAATTGAAGAAGTCGAGGAATTTGGATTAGAATAGCTTTTATTTTTGTTTGCATTTTTATTTGTAATGGGCCTAAGCCCTTGTCGCCCTTTTTTTATTTTTATCTTCGTATTGTTGCATTATGTTACTAGAATTTAGGACAGGTACGAAAAGGAAATGGGTCAAAAACCCAAAACAGGTGGGTCCAAAATTCCGGTCAAGGCGAACAGAACCCGGATTTAGACCCAAATCTCTCTCCCTTTATCTCTCTCTTTACATGTCTTTTATTTATTTGCTTGCGTTTAATTGTCGCTAGTTTTAACGCTAGAAAAACTTCAAATCCCCGTAGAATGCCATAAAAGTTTTATCAACTTGAATAGATTTTAAACAAAGAGAAATAATTTGTAAACAATTTAATTTTTCGCTTAGATTAAATACTACAATTTCTCAAAGAAATATTTTATCGCAAATCTTAAAGTTTAGCCAAATAATTAGTTGTTGGATAACCGTATTTAACGGGTATTTTAGGTGCCTTAAACACCTTCCTAAAATACAATAGGAATCCCCGAACCCTTTAAATGTTTTCAATAGATTTTTCTGTTTAATTCTTTTGAAAATAAAAAGTTTTCTTAATTTTCTCAAAATTAAGTGGCGACTCTAAAAAGTCAAAAATTTACTTACAATAAAATTATTTTTTCGATAAAAAAGAAATGGCGACTCTGCTGGGGAGGTAGGAGGATTCTAACCTTAAAACTAACGTATTTTGGCTATGTGAGTTAACTGTTTATCTTTTTATTTATTGCTTTATTGAACTGTTGCATTCATGGCATATCATAATTCCGTCAAACGACGTTTGTTTTATTTCCACTAAAGGACGATTATGCGGGTTCGCAGTCGTTCGTTAACCAAAATTTTCTCGGGGCACCCTGACGAGTGTAGTTGGCTACTTGATAGTCAACGATCGTTAACTGTCCCAGCCCAAGTAGTCCGCTTGGGTAACCCTTTCCACTCTAAACATAACCCACTCTTAGTTAAACTAAGATAGAGCGTAACCCAATCCCAAAAATAGCGCATTGGCCTAAGACGACCTAACACCCAAGGAGTGTTGGGCCCATTAAAAAGACCGCCTTGAGTCCAAAGAGCCTACGGCTTGATAGGACGATCATATTTGTGTGTTAAATCTGAAGGATGTATTGCGTGTTTAAATATTAGTTGTATCATGGGGGTGGCAATTAACTAGTTATATGTTTTTGTAGATGTCGAGTCAATTCCTCCATTTTAACATGGTCACCAAGACACCCGACATTCTCCGTGTATGGTGGAATAACCTCATAGATTGTCAAAAGAGAGAAATCTCGATTCACCTGGGTCACTTACCTTCGATAATGGATTTCAAGGTTTGGCCCACGTTTATCGAGGTTATCACTCGGTTTTGGGATGACAAAAGAATGGTTTTTTGATTTGGAGACGTCGAAATAACACCAACACTAGAAGAAATTAAGGATTGTCTGGACTCTATCGGTACATGTGGCAAGAGGAAAAAACATCTCGATCATCACATCCTTCTGCCCGATAGGCCAACTAGTGGAGAATTGAGAGACATACTGTTACTAGTAAGGGCAAACTGGTTGGAAGCCCACGATATACCGTTAATAAGATTTTTCGAAAGATGGGGGCACGATAGCTATTTCGAGCAATTTCCAAACGAATTTCACGATAACAGTACTTGGATGCAAACTCAAGCCATTGCATTCTCCTCATGCCTTTTAGGAACTATGGTGTTCCCTAGAGATGAAGGAAAGAATATCGACACCCGGATCGTGATGGTAGTGGACGCCATGTTCAGAGGGATAGGTAAGAAACAAGAAGAAAAGAAATACTGCAGCTTGTGTCCGATCATTTTGGCCGACATTTATCAATCTTTGAGTTTGTGCAAGAACGGATTTCTGTTTTTCCAAGGTTGCAACATTCTACTTCAATGGTGGATGACTGAACATCTCTGCAAAAGGGACGGCGCCCGATGACAAGAGTTGGCCAAGCCAAGCCAGACGAGTCCCCTTGATAATTATGAATTCTACCTAAGCATCCGGAGATTCCCAATTCATACGACCAGGGGTGCGTGGGCAAGGGTATTTTATGATTTGAAAGAAGGAGATATACAGTGGATGTTGCCGAACTTCAAGTCTGAGAGGATAGCAGCACAAGGGGCCAAACTTCCATTTTTAGTCCTTCCCGGCATCAGAGGATTATGACCCTACAACCCAGCTAGGGTAATGCGGCAATTTGGTAGAACACAAATCACACCCGTCCAAGGGGATGCTAGCTCTTTTATTGTCGATTACAGCGAGAGCGGAAAAATACCTTTCGCCAAGATCATCCTTCAAGAGTGGGCTGGACGTGTCAACATGAAATGGGATATGGCTGAAAACAGATATGAAGCTGGGTATGTTGACGAATACAAGACATGGTTGCAGAATGATCTGTGTGGTGTAGTGAATCCAACACCGCGCGCAGGTCGAGAAATTGAAGACGTACAGACAAGGCTTCAAATCCATGCATATCATTTTCAGCAAGAATGGGACTGAAGGGAGCAAGAATTTCAGCAAAGAGAGCAGGATTTTCAGAAAAGGGAACAAGAATTTCAGCAAAAGGAACAAGAATACAAGTTCCGAGAGTTAGAAAATCAGAGGGTTTTGGCTGGGACGTCACAAGAGTTAACTGATACAAGGACTTGTCTGATGCATTTGGATGCGGTCCTGGACGAGCAGATGAACACTCTACAAGTCGTACCAACATCTTCCAAAGCTTCGTTCGCTGAGCCGTACGTGTTCACAAGCAAGTGCATTATCCGCGAAGAAGTAAAGAAAGCCAGAAGAGGAGCAGAGCCATCAACCTTCTAACTCCCCTGCGTGGGATTGTTTTCTATCTTTATTCGCATTATATCCCCCTCCCTGAAAAGGTACCCCGTTTTGTTTGAAGTTATGTAACGAACGTTATAATTTTAATTAAAGTCATTTTGGGGGGTGCAACAATATTGTTTCAAATGATGCAATACATCCTTCAGATTCGCTAGGCCTACCCTTGGTACAAAAGGGTCACATGCATGGTTAGGACGCGATATATGTGTTATTTAACTGTTATGTGTTGTGTTGTTGTGAATGAGGATATCGAAAACCCACTCTTTTTCAGAAATTTCCAAAAAAAATACAAACAAGTCACTGTTACAAAATGTCCGACCAAAATTTCCCGAGTCTTAAGTTTCTTACTCAAAAGACATCTCTCATACGACAAATCCTAAACATTACTCTATTGTCTCAGGAAAAGCAAATCATTGTTATGGATAAGGGTAAGAATATCCAGATGAGGCTTAATGGAGAGGAGTTACAAAGAAAGATAGAACAAATCACACGAAAGATTCAAGAGGTCAGAGAGGAGGGGCTTAGGGTCGAAGTTGCCACGTCAGTCTACAAAGCTGCGACTGCGACACTGGACGAAGAATTGATGTCAAAAGAAAAGAGGAAGAAAAGTATTGAGGAAGAAAAAGAGGATCTAAGCCAAAAATTGGACATGCTTCGATTACAGATTCAAGAAAGAGAGGCAAGAGAAGCAGAGATAGATTCGGAAACCGCGAGTCTGTTGGCCAAAAATGTGTCACTAGATAAAGAACTGAAAGCGGAAATGGCAGAATTCATCGCTATGAAAGAAAGGATGTCGGCATTAAGGAAGAAGAACAAGGCGTTCCACCATGACATGATAGACAAACTTCAGAAAATGCGCGGAAAATACTCTATCCGTGAGCAAGGGGCCAATAGTGGTCCCGACAATGCTCACCCCGAATTGACTGAGGAGGACGACGGTGAGGAAATCGTCTACAAGCCTCCATTTCTGGGTCGTCTGAAAGGAAGAGAGTGACGCTGCAACAAGAAGAGAAATGACTAACGTGTCATCATCATGTTATATTTTAAGAATTCCAATGTTGTCTTTCAATTTCCTTGTAACCGTAATGAAAGAATGAATGAAAATATTTTATCCCGAACTCGAACTACGTTGGGCCTGAATTCACCTTGTGAGATACGTAGGCAGCCTACCAAGGCCCAGCCCCTATCTTTTAAAAAATTTTATTCTTCCTTTTCATATTACAAGAGGATACAAAGATCAGATCAACGGACGTCAGAACGCAACTGCAAGAAGACCTTAGCTCAACGCGATTTGGCCTTTCTGAGACAGTGTCAAACTAAAAGAGCAAGCAAATTCCTGCTTGTAAAAAATCTGTTTTCGTCCTTACTCGTGGGTTGAAGATGTTCCTCAAACATAGCAACTTGTGTGTGTACCTGCTCTATGTGTGATATTATGTGTTTTGTATTGTGAGTCCAAAATGACAAATCTGCCTTTGAGTTGTTTTCCTCCTCAGGTATTTTGAACTGATCTGTGTTGATTAAGCTGGCAGATCATCCTTACTTCACCAGATCAAAAGGTCCAGCAGATTCCTTCCCAGGGCAATGTTCTGACAGGGGAAAGGCAGTTATGGGGGATAATAATGAAGAAGTGAGTCTTACTGACGTTGTGGTGGCTCAATCCACCGTAGCAGCACAGAATGAATTAATTATGCAGCTGATGCAACAAATTGCGGAGATGAGGGTGGAAATGCAATGGAGACAGGATATGCCTCCACCTGGATTTGCTTCTAACGCCACTGACGGAAGACCTCCAATCTACTTCCCTTCCTCAAATATGGATCCAACTCAGAATCAGCCATCTACACCTGTTCATAATCCGTCTGTGATAGACCTAACTACCCGAAAACCCCAATATGCTTTTGTATCTTACCAAACTCCACCGCCTCTTCCAAATAACCATCCTCAAATGCCACCCCATCCTCAGAATACTCAAACCGCCCCACCGCCACAGAATTAAAACCAAAATCAAAATCAAACTGCCTTCAATCCCCAAACACCTCATCAACCATTTAAATCAGAACACCAATCCTCAGGCTTACCCACAGAACTACCAGACCGCCCAAAACGTTCCAAGTCCCTCTATAGCTCCACCCCTCCCAAAAAGATCCACCTTCCAAGTTCTCGTTCCTGTCGAGCACGAGGTGCACGGTTCTGAGTTGGATCACTATGAAGAACAGGAAAGAGAATGGAAGGCAAAGGAGGATGCGAAGATCGATATAAAAGAGGAAATTAAAAGGGCTATGAAAGAGCTACAATGCATCCCAGACGTCGTGGGACTCAGTTACGAAGAGTTGTGCATCCACCCAGATTTGAACCTTCCCGAAGGGTTCAAAATTCCGAAGTTTGACACCTTCGGGGGAGTAGGCAACCCCATGGATCATCTGAGAGCATATTGTGACCAGCTCGTGGGAGTTGGCAGGGATGAGGCCTTGTTGATGTGGCTTTTCAGTCGAAGTCTATATGGGGAGGCCCTCGAGTGGTTTACGTCACACGAAACCAGGCAGTGGCCCAGTTGGAATGCGCTGGCGAAAGACTTCATTGACCGATTTGCATACAATGTTGAGATAGTTCCATATCGGTATTCTCTAGAGAAGATGAAGCAGAAACCAACTGAAAGCTATAGGGAGTTTGCCTATAGATGGAGGAAGGAAGCAGCAAGAGTAAGGCCTCCCATGACAGAGAAAGAGATTGTGGAAGTGTTTGTGCGGGTGCAGGAGCCAGAATACTACGACAGAATCATGTTGCTAGTCGGAGCTAAATTTGCCGAGATAGTCAAAGTTGGTGAGACTATCGAAGACGGTTTGAAATCGGGGAAGATAGCCCGTGTATCCACGTCACCTGGATCTTCAGGATTTATGAGGAAGAAAAGAGAGGAAGTTGCCGCTGTCTCGTATGGGGGAAGAAAACCCCCCAGAAACTCGTCACATTCCTTAGATCGTTCCAGGCCTTCCCCAAAGTCTCACCAAGCCTAGTACCCGCAATCTAATCATCCCAATAACCATAATACTGCCCCCACCTATCCAAATGCTCAAGTTCTGTCGTACCAAAGTCCACCCCCAAATCTCCAAAATTTTTCTCCCATGTACCCAAATTACCCTCAACCTTACCAGATTCCATCTCCTTATCAGAATATTGCTCCCAACTGTGCCAATATACAGTCGAGCTACCGAGCAACCTCACCCATCTATCAAGTCCAAGCTCCATTATATCAAAAAACCATCCCGAATTACCAAGCTCCATCACCAAATTATCAAACAAACCCTTATCCTAGAAGCCAAGCTCCTCGTCCGAATACCTGAAATTATCAACAGGTGCCTCCTCCTCAGCAAAGTGGTTATGACCCTTCCCGACCCAGATTTGAAAAAAGGCCTTCAAGGAACTTTACTGCACTCGTTGAAAGCCGGACCAAACTATTTGAGAGACTAGCCGCGGCTGGATACATCCACCCTGTGGGGCCCAAGCCCGTGGATGTCAATTCAAAGTTCTACAAGCCAGATCAAAGGTGTGCTTATCATTCCAACAGTGTTGGACATGACACGGAAGATTGTATCAACCTTAAGCACAAAATCCAGGACCTGATCGATCAGGAGGTAGTTTCTCTCCACCGGCGGCACCAAATGTCAATACAAACCCGTTGCCGAATCATGGAGGGGGCAATGTTAATATGATTGAAACGGATGAAGACGGGTGTGGAACAAAGATGACTACCCCCATTGTGCATGAGGACTTGGAAAGGGCTGTCGCTTCTTTAAGCGTCAAAGAAAAGAGAGAGTTTGTTATTTTGACACCTACAAAGGTTGTTGCCTTGGTGCCATCAGAAACTCTCATCAAGCCTAAGTTTGTTATTGAAACTGCTGCTGCTCAAGGCATGACCAGGTCTGGAAGGTGTTACACTCCTGACGAGCTTGCTCTCGGAGGACAGAAGAAGGACCAGGCTAAGAGGTCGATAAGCGAAGGAGAAGTGGAAGAATTCTGGAGAAGGATGCAACCAAAGGATTATTCCATCGTCAAACATCTAGAGAAGACTCCGGCTCAGATCTCCGTATGGGCCCTGCTGATGAGCTCTCAATCACATAGGCGGGCCTTAATGAAAGCTCTCGATGACACATACGTACCCTCAGGTACAAGTAGTGATAACGTGGCTGCCATGATTCATCAAGTTATTCGAGGGCACCGAATCAGCTTTTGTGACGATGAGCTGCCTATTGAAAGGAGGTCACATAACAAGGCGCTACACATCACTGTGATATGTCGTGAGAAGGTCATAAATCGTGTCTTGGTAGATGACGGATCCGGCTTAAATATTTGTCCATTGTCGACACTGAAGCAGTTACGTTTTGACTTGGGAAAGTTGGAGCAACACCAAGTCAACGTAAGGGCTTTTGATGGGGTCCAAAGAGATACCTTGGGAGCGGTAAATCTGGTCATCCAAGTGGGTCTGGCAGAGTTCAGCACACAGTTCCAAGTCTTAGATATTGATACAAGTTACAACCTTCTTCTGGGAAGGCCTTTCATTCATATGGCTGGAGCTGTGCCTTCTACTTTGCATCAGATGATGAAGCTCGTTTGGAGAAATGAAGAGTTGGTTATTCATGGTGAAGGGAATCGCTCTGGTAGACAGGCGCCGATTATTGATGAAGTGTCTCGGGGTACCGATTTCTATACAGTGGAGCTGGTAAATACCACTGGTGAGGATTTGGCCCCACAACCTCATATGCCTGCCGTGTATAAGATGATAGCCACTGTGATGCTGCAGAATGGTTTTGAACCAGGTGTTGGATTGGGAAGTAATTCCCAAGGAATTATTGAGCCTGTTCCGGTCCCCGTCAAAGGAGCTAGATATGGTTTGCGGTACGTCCCCACAGATGATGATTTGAAGCTGAAAAAGAAGAATGATCAAGCATTAGCTAAACCAATCCCTCATCTATATCAATCATTCCCAGTTTTTGAGCATGCAGAGGAGGAGAACCTGGGGGAAGGAATTTGTGGCCTTTTTGAAGAGATAGATGCTATTATTGAAGAAGAGGTCGAGCTGACAGGATTCCGTGATGCTGAGCCCGGAGAGACGCTGTAGAACTGGACCTCCACGCCCATCCTGGTCTCCCGAACTCCTTGGTAGAAGGGCATCGTTTTATGCATGTTTTAATCGGTGGTAGTCCGGAAGAGGCCCGAGACCCACCATTTTGCATTTTAACTATTTGAACTTTTAAATTCCCGTCGTGATGTTCAAAAAGGCAATATGGCTCTGCCATGGCCAAAGTTTACATTGTTTTTCAATTTTTATGAAAGCCTCTTTTATTTTTTAATTTGGTTTATTTAATCATCTATCATGCTTTGATTTTCTAACTTCGTTTATTTATGGTTTCAGTAAGGTAAATTTTAAACCTGCCAATGTTATTTCGTGTCACGAGCTGAATGAACAAAATGAGGCAGGTGATGACGAGGTTGATGATTACGGAGAGGAAAGTGAGGAACCAGAGTATGTTGCCAAGGAATTTCGTCAGTTTGAAAATCAGTATAAACCAAATTTAGAAGAAACTGAACGGTAAACCTGGGCAACCAAGAGTGTGTCAAAGAGGTTAAAATCAGTATCCACCTAAATGAGGTTCAGAAGGAGAGCCTGGTTCACTTGCTTGTCGAATATAGTGATGTGTTTGTTTGGGAAGTTGGTGATATGCAAGGGTTGAGTATCGATGTTGTATCTCATAAGCGACCGATTAACCCAGGGTTCGAGCCGGTGAAGCAAAAAACTCGAAAATTCAAGCCTGAACTGAGTTTGAAGATTAAGGAAGAAATTACCAAGCAAATAGAGTCCCGATTGGTGGAAGTAACACAATATCCAACCTGGTTGGCCAACGTCGTTCCGGTCGCCAAAAAGGACGGGAAAATCAGGATTTGTGTTGACTATAGAGATCTCAACAAGGCTAGCCCGAAGGATAATTTTCTGTTGCCGATTATTCATATTTTGATTGACAACTGTGCCAAACATGCGATGCAGTCATTTGTGGACTGTTATGCAGGTTATCACCAAATTTTGATGGATGAAGAAGACGCGGAAAAGACAGCTTTTATTACACCGTGGGGTGTATATCACTACAGAGTGATGCCATTTGGCCTCAAGAATGCTGGTGCTACCTATATGAGGGCTATGACGACCATATTTCATGACATGATTCATAAGGAGATTGAGGTGTATGTAGATGACGTCATAATCAAGTCCCGCGAGAGTTCAGACCACTTGATGCATTTGAAGAAGTTCTTTGATCGTTTGCGTCGTTACAACTTAAAATTAAATCCCGCCAAATGCGCTTTTGGAGATCCAGCCGGCAAGTTGTTGGGATTTATAGTCAGTAGAAGGGGTATAGAGCTCGATCCTTCTAAAATTAAAGCAATTCAAGAGTTACCTCCGCCGAAGACGAGAAAAGAGGTAATGAGGTTCTTAGGGAGGTTGAACTACATTAGTCGATTCATAGCTCAATCAACCGTGGTGTGTGAGCCTATCTTCAAGTTATTGAAGAAAGACGCTCCGACGAAGTGGACTGAAGAGTGTCAGACTGCTTTTGATGCTATCAAGAGCTATTTGTCAAATCCGCCAGTATTGGTCCCTCCGCGAGAAGGGAGTCCTTTGTTGCTATATTTGTCCGTATCAGATAGTGCATTCGGATGCGTGCTCGGTCAACACGATGAGACAGGGAAGAAGGAAAGAGCTATCTATTACATAAGCAAAAAGTTTACCCCATATGAGTCTCGTTACTCTCTGTTGGAGAGAACATGTTGTGCTTTGACTTGGCTTGCTCAGAAATTGAGGCATTACTTGTCTTCTTATACTACATACCTCATTTCCAGAATGGACCCATTGAAGTATATCTTCCAGAAGGCGATGCCAACAGGAAAGTTAGCTAAATGGCAAATGTTGTTGAGTGAATTTGATATTGTGTATGTGACTCAGAAGGCAATAAAGGCACAGGCCTTGGCTGATCATCTTGCAGAAGATCCTGTTGATGAAGAGTATGAACCGCTCAAGACTTATTTTCATGATGAAGAAGTGTCATTTGTGGGTGAAGATATTTCTGAAGCATATCCTGGTTGGAGATTATTCTTTGATGGAGCAGCAAATCACCAGGGAAAAGGTATTGGGGCAGTCTTAGTGTCAGAATCTGGCCAGAACTACCCTGTGGCAGCTAAGCTTCGATTTAATTGCACGAATAACATGGCTGAGTATGAAGCTTGTATCCTTGGTTTGAAAATGGCCATCGACATGAATGTCTACGAGTTGCTCGTCATTGGAGATTCAGATCTGTTGATTCATCAAGTTCAAGGAGAATGGGCCGTGAAGAACCCGAAGATTATTCCTTACGTACAGTATGTACAGAAGTTGTGCAAGAGATTTCGCAAGATCGAGTTCAGACATACTCCCAGAATACAGAATGAGTTGGCCGATGCTCTTGCCACAATTGCATCAATGATCAAACATCCAGATACTGATTATATTGATCCTTTGAATATTGAGTTGAAAGAACATCCAGTCCATTGTTCGCATGTTGAAGCAGAACCAGACGGTTTACCATGGTATTTTGATATAAAGAAGTATTGGGAGTCTGGAACTTATCCTGAAAATGCAACATCCAACCAAAAGAAGTCGATACGCCGCATGGCTCTCAACTTCTTTCTAAGTGGAGAAGTCCTTTATAAGAGAACTCCAAATTTGAGTCTTCTAAGATGAGTCGATGCTGTTGAAGCCGCGAAGCTTATTGAACAAATACATGCTGGAGTTTGTGGAACGCATATGAATGGGCTCACTTTGGCGAGGAAGATCCTTCGAGCCGGTTATTTCTGGATGACTATGGAGAATGATTGTTGCAAGTTTGTGCAGAAGTGTCATAAATGTCAAGTGCATGGTGATTTGATCCGAGTGCCGCCTCACGAACTTAATGCTATAAGTTCACCTTGGCCATTTGTAGCTTGGGGCATGGATGTCATCGGTCCGATAGAGCCGCTTCTAATGGACAAAGATTTATTTTGGTCGCCATTGATTACTTCACCAAGTGGGTGGAAGCAACTTCTTATAAGTCGGTAACCAAGAAAGTTGTAGCTGATTTTGTTCGCAACAATCTGATATGCAGGTTTGGAGTACCAGAGTCCATCATTACTGATAACGGTGCAAATCTCAATAGTCACTTGATGAGAGAGATATGTGAGCAATTTAAGATTACTCACCGAAACTCGACCGCTTATCGTCCTCAAATGAATGGAGCTGTAGAAGCCGCCAATAAGAATATCAAGAAGATCCTGAGGAAAATGATTGACAATCACCGAGATTGGCATGAGATGTTGCCATATGCTTTATTGGGTTATCGAACGACTGTCAGAACGTCGACTGGAGCTACTCCATACTTGTTGGTATATGGAACAGAAGCAGTCATACCTGCTGAAGTTGAGATACCGTCTTTGAGAGTCATCCAAGAAGCTGAGCTGAGTAATGCTGAATGGGTTAGCAAGAGAATCGATCAATTAACTTTGATTGACGAAAAAAGAATGGTTGTCGTTTGTCATGGTCAACTATATCGACAGAGAATGATTCGTGCTTTCCACAAGAGAGTAAGAGCCAGAAGTTTTGAAATCGGTCAGTTGGTACTTAAACGCATTTTTCCTCATCAAGAAGAGTACAAAAGAAAATTCGCACCAAACTGGCAAGGGCCCTACATGGTCCGCAAAGTATTATCTGGAGGTGCTTTGGTCCTGTCAGAGATGGATGGCACCGCTTGGCCGAAGCCGATCAACTCAGATGCTGTCAAGAGATATTATGTGTAAAGTTTCAGTTTGTGTTTCTGTCATTTACCTGTAATTGTTATATTTTCTTGTATTTGCTTGGTTTAAAATTTATCCCTCTTGTAATGAACTACGTCTGACCTGAATTCTCAAGAATGAGATACGTAGGCGGCCTATGTCGGCCTCGGTCACCCTTTTATCCTCTTTAAATATTTCTTTATATTTGAACTACGTTCGACCTGAATTCTCAAGAATGAGATACGTAGGCGGCCTATGTCGGCCTCGGTCGGTTTTCTTTGTAATTTTCTTATTTGTTGTTAACCCTGAAAGGGAACTACGTTTGACCTGATTCCTGCCTCAACGGGATACGTAGGCGCCACAAGGGTTCGGTCATATCTCCCGTAAGATTTCTATTCCTCTTGTAATAGAAACTGGGACAGAATTTTTGAGAGGGACTCAAAAATTCTCGAGAATAAAATGTTTTCCTCAGCAAGTCGAGACTGAAGCTATTTCGAGATTTGCAACTGGGACAGAATTTTCAAGAGGATCTCGAAAATTCCACGGATTTACTTACCGACATTCGAAGATAAACAAAACTTGTAACTGGGACAGAAATTTTTAGGATAGCCTCAAAATTTCAACATCGATTTATCGACAAGTTTAGAGTGACTCGGAATACTCCCCAGTGGATAATCAGATATACCTCCACTCATCAGACTCAATCAAGTCCTCTAAGCCTGACATGAAATGACACTTGGCAGCGACTGTTCAAAATACTACTTTTCAAAATTTATTTTTCCTTAAAATTCTATATTTGCATTTTATTTGTTTTGGTGAAATATTTGGTCTTGTCTATCAAGAGTCGGGAGATCTGGAAAACAACCAGAGATAGCAGGACGAGGAGCGGACGATTGAAGAATCGACACAGATCAGTTCGTTTTTAAAACTAACAATTTTTCTGTGGATGTAGGTTTATATCTTTGCTCTGATATCAGCAGATTCCTCTGATCGATAAATATAGAGAAGTCAAGGGAGGAGAAAACTCTCCCAAAATTAATAGTTTCCTGGAGTGCAGGAACCCTGTTATATTGCTTATACCAAGGACTTGGGAATATGATTTGTTTATTTCAGTCAATTCCCAACAACATGAAGTTTGCAAGGAACGTCCAGCTGAATATCTCAAGAAAAAGTTTACAGTTTTCGTAAAGGATGTCGTCTAACGTTAGATATGATATTATACATTACCCGGAGGGGTCATTTATTTTGTTGCCGATCAAGACGATATACTATCCGGAAGTCATTATCGTCAATTAAGACGACATGATTATCCAGAAGGCGCTCAGAAGATCACTACGTTGCTCGACTCAAGCACTAACTTCATTTGGTACCAAGGATGACATTAATATTTAATCACAAGAGCAATATTCCTATATCGCGAAAGATCATGCATCGCGAGTCAATATTCATGCATCGCGGAAGATCATGCATCGCGAGTCAATATTCATGCATCGCGGAAGATCATGCATCGTGAGTCAATATTCATGCATCGCAGAAAATCATGCATCGCGAGTCAAGATTCATGCATCGCGGAAGATCATGCATCGCGAGTCAATACTCATGCATCGCGGAAGATCATGCATCGCGAGTCAATACTCATGCATCGCGGAAGATCATGCATCGTGAGTCAATATTCATGCATCGCGGAAAATCATGCATTGCGAGTCAAGATTCATGCATCGCGAAAGATCATGCATCGTGAGTCAATACTCATGCATCGCGGAAAATCATGCATCGCGAGTAAATACTCAAGCATCGCGGAACATCATGCATCGTGAGTTAATATTTATACTTCGCAAGAAGATTTCATGTCCCGCAGAGATTTATACGTCGCAAGAAGATTTCATGCCTTGCGGAATTTATTGCATCGCGAGAATATTTCATCCCTCGCAGAAATTTATACTTCGCAAGAAGATTTCATGTCTTGCGGAATTTATTGCATCGCGAGAAGATTTCATCCCTCGCAGAAATTTATACTTCGCAAGAAGATTTCATGCCTCGCGGAATTTATTGCATCGCGAGAAGATTTCATCCCTCGCAGAAATTTATACATCGCAAGAAGATCATGCATCGCGAGTTAATATTTACGCATCGCAAGAAGATTTCATGCCTCGCAGAGATTTATACATCGCAAGAAGATTTCATGCCTTGCGGAATTTATTGCATCGCGAGAAGATTTTGTCCCTCGCAGAAATTTATACTTCACAAGAAGATTTCATACCTTGCAGAATTTATGCATCGCGAGAAGATTCCATCCCTCGCAAAATTTACGCATCGCGGGAAGATTTTCATACCCCGCAAGTAATCACGCACTACCAGAATAGAAGCCGTGCATTTCAAGAAGAATATTCACTTATTGGCATCAACTGCACTCTTGTATTCATGATAAGAGTAAACAACATGAAGAGTGCATCGACATCAAGAGAAGTATCAGCACTGCATCAGCATGAAGATTACATTGACATCAAAAGAAATATCAGCATTGCATCAGCATTTATTTATTTTGACATCAAGTAAAGAGTACCTTGAAGATTACGTTGCAAACATAAGACATAAGCTTTATCTGCTTTACGTCAAACCGATCGAGTTGGTGTCAAATGTCGAGGAGAACAATTAAGTGTCGATACGGTAAAAAACACTGTCTCCCTTTTAATTGCATTTTTATGCTGACGAGTTTTATCTCAGTCTTTGTCGAGAGCATCCGGAAGGATGAATTCTCCAAAACTTACCACAGGTGCGGACGACATCAAAGAGGATGCAGCACAACGTGGAACTTTTTCTTAGCAGCGAACTGGGACATAGTCCAAAGAGAAGTGTCAAACTCTTAGGACGCGAGCATAGGAGCGACTTCCACCACAATCAAACCACACCCCTATCATAAGGCATGTGGGGTTTTCTTTCGGTTTATCAGTCTCAGTCTCGCATCCGAAAATCGTTATCTGTCGGAAGCAAGTGTCTAATCTGAGTGACGGTACACCAAGAGTTTTGGAAATTATGTCCATGTAAGTTCTTAATTATGGGTGTGAAGTGCATCACATTCGTAGCTAAGAGGTTGCAAGCCTCATTTTCATACTCGACTTAATTGGTCACTCGTCCAGAACCAAAGATTATCTAGTATAATAGGTTTCCTTTTCAACCGATCGAGTCGAACTACAAGCAGCCTGATTCCTAAGGTTTAAGGATATGTAGGCAGCTCAATGTTGAAAACTCGGCTGTATTCCAACATTCGCTCTCGAATCTTATTCTCGAGCATTTCGGTACCTTCATAATTCGGTATCGAGATGACTTTTGATCTCTTTCAAAATCGTGCGGTAAATCAAGCTTATTGAACTACAAGTGGCCTGAATTCTCATATAACCTGAGATATGTAGGAAACCCATTTCCGGGGCTCGGCCACAATTCCTAAAATCCATAGCAATTTTTGTCGGAGAGATGAATTTGTGGTCGGTCAAAATTAGATTGGTCAATTTCATTTTTATCGAATTTCTTGCATCAATCCAAGTAAAACGAGGGACAGTTGTTGACATCCAATTTTGACCCTCCTCGATGATAATTAATTCTCGATCCTCTTGATTTTCGAACGAGTTGAAATAATTGAAGTTATAAAATTCAAGGCTTTCTTTTAGTCATTTGTTAAAGTTGTGTTAGACGTTTTATAATCCTTAAAGTGATATATGCATACCTATGTATATATTTAATGAGTTCATTTTATTTTATAAAATATCCAAAAATTGTATCAAAAAGACTTTAATTCCACTTAGCGCTTTACTAGATTAGTGTAGTAGCTTGTAGTTTGGAGCTTTAGTTCACAGTGAGATTTTTTTGGCTTATTTGGTTACAGTTTAAGTAATGTGTATATTTTACAAATTAATATATTAATTACTTTATTTTATTAATTTATTTTGAGTCATTAGTTATATTTAAGTTAGCTATTTATCTCGTTAAGATTAAGCGGCTCGTCCTTTAATTGATTAATTCATCGTATTTTAAATTCTAGCTGAGTTTCGCTAAGTCAACTTAGCTGAGCCAAGTTCATATTTTTATGGCCCCAAGACTTCAAGAATTTGGGCCTGTAGCATTTCCCAGAAAGCCATGCCTTCTTCAGCCCAATTCGTTTTTTTTAAAGCAGCAAAACTTATCAATAATACCCAGCCCACGCCCCTAAATCCCCTAACCCGACCCTGTTTAGCTCTCAGGAAAAGAAAAGCGATTCCCAGAAGCGAAGCGGTGCTCCGACGAGCGCGTGTAAACCAATATTGCCCTTCCCCCTTCGCTCTTCTTCTCCTTTCGTGCGAGCAGCTTAATCGCGCCTAACGTTCCTTTCCCTCACTCCAATGGCGCGTGGGAAGTTGCAGCAACGGGTACCTGCGATTCTGCGGTACAGAATGGTGTTCGCACAATCTTAGCAGGCCAGAGTCGCCTGCCTTCTGTCCTCGCAGCAGTGTCCAGTGTCCTTGGCTCGCGTGGATGGGTGCCACGTCGAGCACAAGGACGTTGGATTTAATCTCAGCCATCCGCGTCGCTTCCCTCGTCCGGATTTTAGGGGATTTGACATTTATTTTTTCTTCCTGGCAGCAGTTTTTCCTCATCTTGGGAGAGAATTCAAAATTTGAGGAATCGATTTTCAAATTCCAGTTCTACCCTTTTCCCTCCCAGAAAGGATGGAACCCTAATTTTCTCCTATTTAAGCTCTTATTCTCCACTGTAAGAGGGAGGTTTTTTTTGGGGGGGAGAAGTTTGGGAGTGATTTTTTTTTTTCCAGAGCTGCAATCCTTTTCCTTTCTTTAGTAAAAAGGGGTAGTTTGAAAGCAGTTAAAGGAAGCCTATACAAATATATATATTTTGAGAGTTGAACTTGAGGATATATACACAATTGTTAGGCTTCAAAGTAGTAGAAGGAGTTAGATTTTACTTTTTTTTTTTTTGTTTGATATTGCCTTTGCCCTGCTCGTCGGAGTTTTCTGAAGTCGTGTTCCAGTGGTGAAGTCGTCCATAGCTCGCCTGTCCCGTCCGCTGTCCGTAAAGAGGTAACAATTTCCCCTTTAACTTCTCGCTTCACTCTTTTCTCTATTATATCCGGTGGCGTCGGAGAATCGCTTTTGTCTTGATGGTTGGCTGATTAGCTTTGTTTGTTTGATGTTTGCCTTACCTTACAGTTAGTGTCGGTTCTCAGTTGTTTCCATGTGTTAGTTATGGCATTGATTTCAAATTTTGTACGTGGCGGTGTTGTTTCTATCTTTATGTATTCTATTGCGTTTTTTTTCTCTTGCTCTTCCTTTTCTAAATTTGTTTATTCGAGCGTTATTAATCCTGCATATTTCTGTCCGTGATGTTATCTAGAAATTAGTCTTTCAGATTTTTTTTATAAAAAAAAAAAGAAGCATAATTTTATTGATTGCTATGCATCGATATAGCGTTTTTAGTCATATTTGGAAGTGTGTAGTGCTTCTGCCATTCTTTAAGCTTGGGATATGATAGTGTCGTATTTATATTGTTAGAGTCTTCTTGGTCTTTCGATAGTGACATTATGTTATATTCATCACCTTATGTCTTAGCATAATAAGTGTGTTTAATTCGTCGGATATGATTTTATTCCCTTTCGAAATGCTTGGGCTGGTTGTCGTTTTTTTTTATAAAAGAAAAAAAATTATTATTATGATTTTCAAATATAAGGAATTAATGTTACTCTCCTTTGTTAGAGTTAGATTTGTTTATCGTGTGAGATAGTTTATTTGCTAAGCTTTGAAGCATCTTTTCCTTTGTTTTGGCCCTTTTGGTTTGGCTATTGTTTAGCATGAGTTATCTTTATAAATAGTGGTCTGTCCGTTTATCATTCATCCATAGTTTTTGGATTCATTTATAGGAAATAGTCTTGAACCGTGACTTATCTCAACCTTTCCCTCCTAGTGTGGTAGGGAGTTGCCTTTTATATATATATTCATATTCTTCTTCAGAAGCATTTGTTCCCTTCTCGATTATTTTCAACTACTTCGCTGGATGAATCTGTATCTGTTAACTGGTTGTTTTCCCTTTATTTGATTTGATCATCCGTTAAGCTATTTGAATATGTTTCCTTTATTGTTATCTCCCGCTTCAAAGTTCAATTAAAATTGGTTGATAGTACTGCATACTTTTAGGAAGAGAAGCCAAATTTGGCAAAAGTTGTAGTAATATGGCCTAACTTTTATTGTTATGTTTCTACAGTTTGCTTATAATTGTTTATTTGATACAATACCCATTGGGAACTGATCCTATACATTAGCATGCCCTCATTGATTTTATGCTTAATTAACCCTTCTGCAATGGATTTGCTCACTGATTAAAGCTTGGAAATATCGTTATTGCGTCCCTATTGTGACCTATCTCGAGCGTCGCTTACGTTTTCTCCCTATTTTGCATGTGAAATTGATCGTGACTTCGTCGTGAACTATTTCCCACATTTTCCTAGAGTCGTAAAGGCTCAATTCTTATTGCTCGAATCAAAAAGCCCAAATCGGCGTACAGATCCGAAGTTTAAAGAATTGAAGAAGTCGAGGAATTTGGATTAGAATAGCTTTTATTTTTGTTTGCATTTTTATTTTTAATGGGCCTAAGCCCTTGTCGCCCTTTTTTTATTTTTATCTTCGTATTGTTGCATTATGTTACTAGAATTTAGGACTGGTACGAAAAGGAAATGGGTCAAAAACCCAGAACAGGTGTGTTCAATATTCTGGTCAAGGCGAACAGAACCCGGATTTGGACCCAAATCTCTCTCCCTTTATCTCTCTCTTTACATGTATTTTATTTATTTGCTTGTGTTTAATTGTCGCTAGTTTTAACGCTAGAAAAACTTCAAATCCCCGTAGAATGCCATAAAAGTTTTATCAACTTGAATAGATTTTAAACAAAGAGAAATAATTTGTAAACAATTTAATTTTTCGCTTAGATTCAATACTACAATTTCTCAAAGAAATATTTTATTGCAAATCTTAAATTTTAGACAAATAATTAGTTGTTGGATAACCGTATTTAACGGGTATTTTAGTTGCCTTAAACACCTTCCTAAAATACAATAGGAATCCCCGAATTCTTTAAATGTTTTCAATAGATTTTTCTGTTTAATTCTTTCGAAAATAAAAAAATTTCTTAATTTTCTCAAAATTAAGTGGCGACTCTAAAAAGTCAAAAATTTACTTACAATAAAATTATTTTTTCGATAAAACACCTACAAGAAGTGATTGTTCATGGTGAAGGGAATCTGTCAGTCTACAATGACTCTTCCCTCCCTTTTGCTAAGGCAACTAATGAGAATGAGGCATTGGTTTATAAAGCTCTTGAGGTAGTGATGGTTGAGCATATCCTTGAGGGGAATCCCATTTAAAAACCACAATTGCCCATGGTGTCTGTGATGATGGTAAATGAAATGCTGAAGCATGGGTTTGAACCAGGTAAAGGTTGGGGATCTTCTTGCAAGGGAGAGCGTATCCAGTGAGTCCACGAAACACAATTGGTACTTTTGGCTTAGGCTACAAGCCCAGACTCGAGGACGAAATAAAGGAAAAGAAGTAGAAGAGAGGTGAGTGATCACTTACCAAGCCTATACCACCGATATACAAATCTTTCATCATAGCCCGCACATTGGAATTTTCTGAATCACCTCTCCCAGAGCCAGTGCTGGAAGTTATCAAAGAGCTGATCAACTATTTTCATGATTTATTTTTCGAGGTTGATAGGGTGGAACTCAAAGAAAGCACTAGCCACAGATATGTGCAATTCATTGGTCCTAATGTCCAGCTAAACAATTGGGAAGCCACTCCTCTCCTGTTATGAACGAGTCTTGGCAGTCTCTCTTGTTTTTCTTTTTGTCGTCCAATTTATTCAAGGGTTGTAATTCAGATTTTATCTTGTCATTTTATTTCAAACTCTATGTTTTCTTTTTCATTAAGATGTAATTGTGTTTTTATTTTAGTATAATATATTTGTTTGTTTCTTCTATAAAGTTCTTTCTATGCCGATTCTAGTGATATGACATGCATGCAGAATTTTTAACTAGATCTTAGAATCCAATCTAATCTTCGACCTAATCTTAAAATGTTAAGTCAAGAAATCGAATATGATGAATATGAAATATTTGAAGAAGTAAGCAGGGATTTCAAACATATTGAGAATAAGACAAACCCAAACGTGAGTGAAACAAAGACGATAAATTTAGGGGATCATGAAAATATTATGGAAGATATAATCCACTCTCTGTTTGATTACAATGTTCGAATTTATGTGTCATCTTATGATGATGTGCCTGGATTAAGCACTGACATGGTTGTTCACAAGTTGATTGATCCTAACTTTCATCTGGTAAAGCAAAAGTTGAAAAATCTTAAGACTGACATGAGTGTAATAATTAAAGAGGAGATCACAAAACAACTTGATGCCAAAGTCATTCGAGTCACTCAATATCCTTCTTTGTTAACCAACATCGTACCCATCCCTAAGAAAGACGAAAAAGTTAGAATGTGTGTTGATTATCGTGATTTGAACAAAGCAAGTCCAAAAGATGACTTTCTTTGCCCAACATCCATATTTTATTGGATAATTATACCAAACATGAGGTTGCATATTCTATGGATTTCTATGCGGGTTACCATGATGTCATTATGGATTATGAAGATGCAGAAAAAACGTCTTTTACCACTCCATGGGGTACATATTGCTATCGGGTTATGCCTTATGGGTTAAAAAATGCAGGGGCAACTTATATGAGAGTAATGACAACCATGTTTCATGATATGATGCACAAAGAAATTGAAGTTTATGTGGATGATGTTATCATTATATCAAAAAAGCAGTCAAATCATGTGAAAGACTTAAGAAGATTCTTCGATAGGCTCCGCAGGTATAATGTCAAGCTTAATCCTTCAAAATGTGTATTTGGAATAACATCAGGGAAGCTTTTGTGGTTTATTGTCAGTCGGCGAGGCATCAAGTTGGATCATTAAAAAAAAATGTCATTCAGGAATCGGAACCTCCGAAGAACAAAACTGAGGTTATGAGCCTTATAGGAAGGTTAAACTACATCAACCAATTCATTGCTCAACTCACAACAACTTGCAAGCCCATCTTTAAGTTGTTAAGAAGAATTCCACAGACGAGTGGACTGAAGAATATCGAGAGGCTTTTGAAAGAATTAAGAATTACTTATCAAATCCCCCTGTGTTGGTTCCTCCCGAGCCGGGATGACCTTTGATATTATATATGTCATTAATGTATAATTCTTTTTGTTGTGTATTTGGTCAGCATGATGACACTGGGAAGAAAGAGAAGCCATTATTACCTCAGCAAGAAGTTTATCATTTACGAAATGAAGTACACCCTTTTTGAAAGAACGTGTTGTACCCTAACTTGGGTAGCACAGAAGTTGAAGCATTATATTTCATCTTATACTACTTATCTCATTTCTCGTATGGGTCCATTAAAATATATCTTTCAAAATCTCAAGCATTGGAAGATCATTTAGCGGAGAAACCCATTGATGAAGAATATTAATCACTTAAGAACTATTTTCCAGATGAGGAGACATCCTATATCGATGAAGTTATTCACGATAACAATCAAGGATGGAAGTTGTTATTTGACGGTGCCTCTAACAAGAAAGGGGTTGGAATAGGAGCTGTTCTTATGTCAGAATTAGGGGAATATTACCCTATAACATTCCAGCTTAGATTCTATTGCACTAATAATATGTCTGAGTATGAAGCTTGCATTTTGGGTTTGAGGTTAGCTACTGACATGGACATCCAAAAACTGTTAGTGTTAGGAGATTCAGACTTGCTAGTTCATCAAATTCAAGGAGAATGGGAAACTTGTGACCCAAAGCTCATACCATATCAACATTGTTTACAAGATCTTTGTCAACAATTCGTGTTGATAATGTTTAGACACATTACTATAGTTCACAATGAGATTGTAGATGCAATGGCCACTTTATCTTCGATGCTCCAACATCCTGATGATGCTCATATCTATCCTTTACATGTACAAATTTGTGATCAACATGCTTATTGAAACATGGTTGAAGAGGAATTTGATGGTAAACCTTGGTTCCATGATATTAAAGCATATCTTCAATTTGGAGAATGTCCGTCGGATGTAACTAGTAATCAAAAAAGAACTATTCGACGACTAGCAAGCGGGTTTTTCTTAAGTGGAGGCATATTGTACAAGAAAACACCTGATTTGGGACTTCTAAGATGTGTAAATGTTCAAGAATCTTTAGCAATCATGATCGAAGTACACTCAGGGGTTTGTGGACCTCATTGGAATGGATAAGTTTTAGCAAAAAAGATACTTCAAGCAGTTTATTATTGGCTTACCATGGAGAGGGATTCCATATGATTTGTTCGTAAATGTCATAAAGGTCAAATACATACATATTCCTCCATCCTAGTTGCATGCAATGTCTGCTCCGTGGACTTTCGTGGCATGGAAAATGGATGTGATTGGACCAATAGAACCAAAATCATCGAATGATCATAGGTTCATCCTTGTGGCCTTTGATTACTTTACAAAGTGGTTGAAGCAGTAACTTTCAAGTCAGTGACCAAGAAGGTCGTGGTGGATTTCATTCATTTCAACATCATCTGCCGTTTAGGTATTACAAAGGTGATTGCTACTGATAATGCTGCGAATCTCAATAGTCGCTTAATGCAAGAGGTATGCCATCAATTTAATATTGAGTATCGAACTTCGACTCCGTATCGTCCAAAGGAAAATGGGGCTGTAGAAGCTTCTAACAAAATATAAAAAAGATACTTCGTAAAATGGTGCAAAGTTCTCGACAATGGGATGAAAATTTGCCTTTTGCTTTGTTGGGTTATCGCACTACAGTTCGTACGTTAGTGGGTGCTACCCCCTATTCACTGGTATACGGGACTGAGGCAGTTATATCTACAGAGGTTGAGAGACAATCTTTACAAATTTTTGTGGAGGCCAATATTGATGATGATGAGTGGATCAAAACACGGTTAGAGCAATTAAGTTTGAGTGATGAATAGCAATTGACATCAGTATGTCATGGACAACTGTACCAAAAAAGAATGGAATGAGCATAAAACAAAAAGGTGCATCCCAGATTTTTCGAGGATTGTCAATTACTGTTAAGAAGCATTCTGCCACATCATGCTGAAGTCAAAGGTAAATTTTCTCCAAATTGGAAAGGATCATTCATTGTAAGAATGGTATTATCCAATGATTCACTTTACTTAGCAGATATAGAAGGCAAAATGATAGAAATGGCTGTAAATGTTGATGTCGTGAAAAGACATTATATATGATTTGATTTTTGGCATTAGAGACCCTTATGTTTGGGCTTGACATTTCAAAAGGTGATTATATATATATTTACTACATGCAATTTTCTTTTAAGTTACGCGATTATATAAATATTGATTTAAATCAATAGTTTGTTGAAATTAATAAAAGTAAAATAATTATATTTTTTTACTGTAAGTATATAAATATAGTGTAAGGCAATTCAAATAAAAAAAATTCTTTTTTATACAAATTAGATATACTAGGATTCTAAATAGAGATGTAGCAGTAGAAGTCATACATTTTTGTTGAAGTCATAAATTCTGGATATAATATTTTATTATGCTTTTACTTTTGTTTATTTTTTTCTCTCAAAAAGGGATGGTTTATTAGTTGTAATATAAAAAAAAAGGAGACACAACACGATCTACACACATACGTACAAAAGCAATCAGCCAAAAATAATCTGCATATAACACATTACTATATATGTATAACACATCAGAAAGGCAACAAATACCAAATCTTCACAAAAAGGAAGAAAAAAGAAAATACATGCAAATGGGAAAAAACAACACACATGTACAAAATAAATCTAAGAAAAAAATAATCAGAAAGCAGGTTCAAGAAAAAGAAATTAATCTTGCATTATTTATATATTTATTCTTTCACTTTTCTCCATTCTTAAATGAATTTTGAATTTAAGGTTTACTTTCTTGGTTTTGAGTTCGTAGTTTCTTATTAGGATTATTTTCTTTCCATAAATAATTTTAATAAAGGGGAAATACTTAATTTAATCTAATTTTTTTACAATTTTATTTCATGACTATATAAGACTTGATTCCAATGTTATGAAATTACTTGAACTTTAGACGTGTTTAATTTTGTTATTGTAATATTGAAATATAATTGTTTGAATGTTACATATATCTAAACAAGGAAGATCTCGAAACTAATTATTTTAATACTTAAGGAAATCCTTTTAATGTAGTATATTGACCATTATTATGAGAATAACTCAGTCCGAATTAGAAAAAATAATTTCTTAAGCTTTTTAGGTCATATAACAATAATAATTGAATTTCATCTCAATTAAGAATGTGGTTCCACATTTTCTTGAGATATTTAAGAAATTCAAGGATGCGGTTACGCACCTTATCCATATTCAAGGATGCGGTTACGCGCCTTGAATAAATTATTTAATAATTAATTTTCAATAATTTAGGCCATGCGATATAAATAAAAATTATTAGGTGTGAGGTATTCGAGAGAGGAAGACAATTATGTTTCCAAATGTCAAGATCACAAATGCAGTTATGCATGCGATATAAGACTAGTAAAAATTCAACAATTAAAAATAAACAAACCATGGCCAGTAGACACAATATATTCACACAAAAAACGAAGGTAAAATAAGTATAAGTTAATAAAAGTGACCGTTCTAGAACCACGGGACTCGAGGGATGCCTAATACCTTCCCCTTGGTCAACAAAATTCCTTACCCAAATTTCTGGTTCGCAGACCAACCAAACAGTCATATCCTTTTGATTAGGGATTAAACAAAAAAAGGTGATTGGGAACACCATAACTCAATTCCAAGTGTGACTCTTAAAAAATAAAAGAATCCCTAAATCAATAACGTCACTTAAATTGGAAAAACTCTTACACCCACCTGCGCGAAAAAGGGGTGTGACAATGGAGAAGTTAATATGCACTCGCATCCCCATATCGGTGCACAATACTACTCCCAATTACTTAGCTCATATGTATTTAAAATTAACTTTCTTTCTTTGATTTGGATAATTATTCTAAACATAACTTAAAAGCTTTTGGGAATCAATGTTCCATTTCTTGCTCAAAACTCTTTTGAAAATCTCAGTTTCCTCTTATCTTAAATGTGAAAGCATTTATAAATCTTTGGGAATACTTAGTCCCCTATAGCTTTCGAGAAATTAACTCAGCAGTTTTATTCTTGTCTTAACTTGAACTTTTAGCCTTTAAACAAAGTTGAAACATTTGTTAAATACTCTTAAAAAACTTTGATGAACCTCACTTGACTTGACTCTTAACTTTGATCTTAACTCTTACTTGAATTTAACTCTAAATTGATCCTTGAATTTAATTATGGATTCAAGGGTTTTGATTTGTGTTTGGAAAGACCCCATGATGTTTAGGAATAATTCTGAATAGCTAAACTTGAGAAAAGTTAAAAAATCATGGTCTTGGAAAAAGTCCGCGACACGGAGATGCTCTGAAATAATTATTTACAAAATCAATTTTGAGACAGTGGAGTCCGCGTCATGTATGCGACGCGGAGTGACTTTTTGTTCAGTGGGGTAACAAGTCTGTGACGCGGAGTTGTTCGATGGAAGCTGTCCGACTTTTTCTTTCTTCGTTTTTCAGCCCCCATTCACCTAAACATCAATATTATCCTTAAAATAATTTTAGATCCCGATGCACAACATTAGTACTCATAAACCTAACTCAAAGCAACTCTAAAACTCAACAGTAAAGGTCTCAAAACTCCAACAATCAACCCAATTCAAGAACACATTTGTATTCAAGAATAAAAGTCAATAACATCAACTTTCGACCCTTATTATGACGAATTTCGCTGAATTAAACGCGTTTTGCACGTGGGTGAACGAACCCAACCGCTATGCGAGACTCACGTACTTTTTTAGGTATCACATTCGAAGAAATCCACAAGGAAACTATCGTTCTTGGAAATTCATGCTTTTTCTCTTCTGCTTTTTCTTGCTCTTTTTCCAAAAGCCCTACGTGAATTCTCAATATTTCTTAACTGAACCATGTCTGGTTTTTATCCCAATTGAGTCTCTAAAACCATGTAGTTTATTTTTTAACGAAAAGACCAATTTACCCTTTAAATTTCTTGATTGGACATTTCCTTAATCTAACAACCCAACTTCCAAAGGGCATAAATCACTCATCCGGACTCCAAATTTCACAAACACGGCGGAGTTGTCCATGCACTTTCCAACAATATCTGGAAGTACACCTAACTCATCCTGAGCTAGAAGTTATGGCCGTTTTAAGTTGACCAAAAACTCGCTTTAACTAACTTACCCATTTCTTTTTAATTTACTTCCAAAAATAGCTACTTTTAATTTCTAAACTTCCTTATAGTTTCTTTTTAGTTATGAGATGTTGCAACGTTATTCACACTCTTTAACATTCTTTAGTTATAATATTATGAATTCTCATAGTTATTACATTAATTATTTCTATCTTTATTGTATTCTTGTATCATCTTTTTTAAAAAATATTTCATATTATTACACCGCCCCTATATATGTGATAACATAATGTGGTTATTTTTTCTTGCATGAATCATGTTTGATTGAATAAATTGAAAATCATTTACATGTATATGAACTACATCTTTTTTGGGTGTAAGATAAACCTGTGATTATAAATTCATTGATAATAGTCTCCTACAATAAACTTAACTTATCAATATTCTATTACACTTAATTTCTGTATGACTATATTTTTGAAGAAGAAATTGTCGGGGTACAAATTAAATATCAGTAAAATAGGAGACCATTTGTGCGAACTTTAAAAGAATACATTTAGCAAAATCTAAATAAGAAATTTGGTCAAACTGTAACTCAAACACTAATCTAAAATGATAAAATCCTACAATTCACAAAACTTTGTTCCTCTCTCAACAAATATCTTTAGTTGAACAACAATGAAAACAAATTTTCTCTCTTTGGATTCTCGAAAGTCATCTACTAATGTTAATACCACTCAAATATCATTAAATCAAGAAGAAAACTTTGATATCGATGTCTTCATTGTTTATATTAATTTCTGAACGATTTAGATTGTATACATTATTGACATAACTTTTTAGAACTTTTTTTGCAAAAAAAGAAAATTTTTCTCAGTTAACTATGGACAGTCAAAAAACTATTTTTTATTAAGTATATAGTCAATGGAGAAGTAAAATATGAAAGCCAACAACAAGAACACCATCTATTATGTTATAAATTATAAATTAAAAAATTATTATACAAAGATTAGTTCTAAAAAATAAAATGTAGTTGTTCTCTTCACATGTGCATATGACATCTAAACAGTTGAACGTTTACACGGGCAAAGCACATAAGTTAAACTGATAAGAAAAATATGGAACAAATATTGTCCACAAGGTAATATTGTTGAGATACGACTAATTACATGATTGAACCCCGTCAAATTGAAATACATATATGCATTATTGCATTTAACTAATAAAAATTTCATCGACCATCTTCTATAATTCACGTGAATAATATATATATATGACGATCCACATTGAACATTTACAAAATAATCAACAATGTTTTTTTGTGAAAAACTTATTATCCAAATCTTCAGTTTAATAAGCAATACTATTTACTATAACATATATTTTTTGAATTGGTTATCACGTGCAACATTCGTGTTGAAAAAACAGTTGAACTAAAATAGTGAATGTCGTTTTAATTAACCGAAAGAACTTCACAAAAAAAGAAGATTTATTTGACTTACAAGCCCACGAGAAAAGTTAGTACCTTTTTCAAAAGAAAGCTAGAAACTTTTGCTCAGCGATAACATGAACCATTGAAGAGAGAATTGGGGTAAAGAAGTAAGAGATATTTTTTAAATAGGCTTTTTCAATAGAACAGAGTCCTATTAGAAAACTTTTTATTTTGTGGATTGGAGGAATCTATTCTTGTATTAAAGGAATGAGTTACTCGTGAATTGCTGACACACACTAAAAAACTAGACATAAGAAAGCAGACATTTGTCCATTTGAAACAACAAAGGTCAAAACAATGTTTAGTGATGATTTCTTAAAAACAATTTTAGTTAATACCTCAAATACCATTAAATTATTCTTTAATATTAAAATTTTAAAATCTTGCTATTATTCCTAAACTAAAGTACTTTCTATCTAAAATTTCATGCAATGCAAAATAGCCTAGTATATCGTTTGACCTTGAATTCAACAAATATATTTTAAAAAAATTATTAACTCACAAAAATTCACATGCCAAATAAATATCACAATAATTAACAACTTAAAATATATTTAGAAATTGATTAACACTCATATATCACATGTGTTACTAATATTACAAGAAAAGTATGTGAAAAATATTGTAAAAATAGTTAACAACAAAAATATTTTAAAACATAGTTGCCCCTCCTAATTCTATCTATCACATAGAGTAAAACAAATGAAATATATATATGGTATGTGTGTTTCACGTGTGTATCATATTATATAGTATACAATATTATAAAATATGATTAATATTACTAGATTAATGTTTTTTACTAAATAATTACAAATTTAAAGAATAGTGGTCAAGTCCCCAACAGTTTACTTTCTCCTAAATATATATGGAAAAAGTCATAGCCAATAAAGAAGTAAAACGAAAATATATGTTCATACTATATTCACTCTAGTGTTTCATTTGATTGAAATATCTTGCCATCAACACTTTACTTTCTATGTTCACACACACACACACACACACACACACACATATATATATATATATATATATATATATATATATATATATATATATATATATATATTTATACATATATTTAAAAACTATTATAATGACTATAATTATAATATTATAATTAAAAGTGAAAACCTATTATTCTAATAGTAGACTTAACATTAAAACTAATAATTCAATGGACTACCAAAAAAATCAAAGAAATATCTTACCCTTGTATGTGCCTTTTTTGGTATTTGTTTATTATTATTGTCCCTGTCTCAACTTGAAATATTTATTTTATTAGAAAAAGCAATCCACAATGTGTGTATTCTTTATTGTTAACCCATTATGTGAACATGAATTATTAAATTTTTCATGCCCCGAGCCTATAAGCTAGGCGGGACTGACACTCGTGAACTATTGATGGACCCAAGCGAACCCTTCACACGACTTTCATCTTAATAAAATACTTACTTGTCACATCCGGGGAGCACCCCAAGCGTAACCGGCGTCGTCGTCCTCGGAGAGGACTATGTCTAGTCGCTTAGCATTCCTCATTACATTCATAGGTTAAAAAGTGCGGAAAATTACAACTTTTCATCTACATATACATCATGAGGTTTACATAGACCTCTCTTACACATAATATATAGATAGGGAGTTTACTTAGACTCCTTGCAATAATAAGCTTACTTAGTTTTATACTTTTATGTCACATATATATAACATACACAATATAGTCTTAATAGGGATGTCTCATATAAAACCATCTAAACGGAATACAACAATATGTGCATAGCCCTTACACAAATGTATAAATGCCACTTAGGGCTTACAACAATGTATTAAAAAATAAGAGTGAAATGAATGTAATTAGACTATAGCAAGTCACATAGGTAGAATAAGGAAAAAGGCAACATCCTCGGATCTTGAGGACATACCCACACTTGGAGAAATGATCCAAGCCTTCTTGCAAATTGGCCACAAACCCATCAACGACCGAAACCTAAAATGTTGGGGAAAAAGGGAGAAATAGGGGTTAGCACATCACTTGTACTAAGTATGGAAACATATGCACATACAACATAGAAATCATTCAAAAAAGGGACATTTTTTCAAATCATGCTAAGTTACTTTGACAAGCCTTGTGCATAATAAAGAACACATATAAGACAATAATCCTGTATTCCTTAAGGTAATAGTAAATTCAACACAAGACCAACATCATCAAGTTAAGTCAAGTCAACATACGTATGACATATTAATACTCATAACCAAAGCAACTCCAGTATCATGTTATCACAACAAAGCATGCTCAAGAGTTCATATCATTACAATACAAGCCAAACCCGTAATCATAACCCCTTAAAAAGTTTACTAGTGAAATAGCCAAGTGAAGCCCCATAACCCCACTCAACCAAGCAAACCTGTCACATCCGGGGAGCACCCCCCAGACATAACCGGCATCTTCGTCCTCGAGGAGGACTAAGAATAGCCTCTTATGTTACATCATTACATTCACATGTTAGAAATGCGGAACACTTAAAACTTTTCTTCTATATCTATCTTGAGGTTTACATAGACCTCTCGCATACACATAATATATTCATATCGAGTATACTTAGACCCTTTGTATAAGAAGATTACATAGTCTTCTACTTATATATATAAAAGATACAATATAGTCTTAAAACTAATGTCTCATCTCATAACCATTTAAACAAGAGTATAACAATTGGGCACATATAACAATCAAACATGCTAAAAAGGTACATTTAGAAAAATCATGCCATTTATGTCTTTATGCACAATCAACAACTAGACCAATCAATTAAACATGCTTAATCAAGTCAAAGCAACTATATATATATATATCACATACTTGAACCCATAATCTTACATAACCCTATCATCAAGTAATCATATTACAAGTACAAATAAGAGTTAATCATGTGAACTAGTAAAGCAAGACAACCATGCATAACCCTTATAAAGCCACAAGTGCAATGACCAAGTAAATCCCCATAACCCTAATTAATCAAGTAACCAAACAAGAATCACAAATAGTCACGTACTTCACATAACATAACCTTCAACCTACATAAGTTCACACTTTAACAACAAGAACCAATTTCATGTTCATAAGCATCATAATCATCATATAAAGCCATATACCTTTATCATCATTTACATTCATAATATTGACCTCCTAAAGCTCCTATCAAGGCAAACTAGTGCAAGACCTAGGTAGAGTCTCATACCCCTACCTAAGCTAAGTCTAACCTCTCAAGTCACCTTAGTTAGCCTATACATCATTACTTCATTTTTAATTTAGGGAAACACTTGCCTTAACCGACATAGACCACATGAGCTAATGTGGAATCCGGTGTCATGAAACCCTACACCGAAAGAAGGCGGACTACTTGCCAAAGTAGTACCCAAAACATGAACATAGCAACTACGTGGATCCACTAGATAGTATTCCTATGGGGGCAACATAGTTCAAGAACTAGGAGACATAATTGGGACCCTCTTTGTGTTATGTGCATTACAATCTCCAATCTCAAGAGTACATTAGTGATCCTACCTTCCCTATGTGGAAAGGGACACTCCTCTTTCTAGTTCACTCGGTGCTAAGCTAGAGTACCTTATTGAAATGTCTTTAATCTTTATTTATCAATCATAACTTAATTTAGGTCATAGGGTCTAGCCCTTTTATAATCATCATCATAATAGCTCAATAGGAATTGCATGAGTAAAAGCCTTTCATCACAATTCTCATAAGTGAGGTTAACACTTTATGGCCTTTCAATAATAAAGCACATTTGGCAATCATCATCACCCTTATTACTTTACATCTTAATCAACCTCACAACCATACCAATACATTTCAATTCAACATTATACCAACCTATAAATCCTATACGAAACATGCTCCAATACAATCATCATACCCCTAATTGAAACAAAGAATAAGGTCACAAGACGTACCTAGTCTTCTTCACGATTTCACCATCACAAAGGTCTTACCATCAACCCTTACTTCAACCCAATTAGATCATCAAATGACCACAATTCAATAACCAATGTAATTATAAGTATAGAAGAGTCACTACTTCACAATTCAATAGTAGATTAAAGCTTAGGATTTAGTCAATTCATCCTACCCTATATCACCTATCAAGAACTAGCATGAAATACTAATCATCATCCAAATTTGTTCATAACAGCATATCAACATCATATACAAGTGATTCAACCGCTAAGCAAGTCCATTGAATGAACAATTTACAATCTAAGTCAAGAAAACAACCTAGTGTTAAGGACTTGGGAACATGTTCTTCAATTTAGGCAACACCATCATCAATTACTCCAATTAAGTTAGAATACATGTTAATCAAATCATATCAACCTAAAGGAAACAACAACAACTCAATTCATAACATCAAATTCGGAATTGGCTGAAACCCATTAGAAATCACTAACTTTTGAAATCAATTTGGATGAACCCTTTGAGGAAAGAGGTCTCAAAGGTGAAGAGATCCCATACCTTATTGTCTTGATGAGAAATTGAAGATGAATCCACCATTTTTCCGGCCCCCAATTCGCATCCTAGACTTAGCTTCAATGGAGTCTTCCAACAGTGACAGAAAGTAGAGAGAAGGTAGAGAGATTTGTTTTAGAGTTGTCTTAGATTAAAGAGGGTTGGGAGTATTTATATAGGGTCTTAAATCAACTTAATTAAACTCCCTTAACCCCTAATTAAACCACATAACCCTCTAAATAATTAAATTAAACCATCTTAAATTTAATAGCAAACTCGACCCTCACAGACGAGACCCCAAACGATGGGCCGTCTGTGAGTCGACGGGCTCTACCCCTCTCGTCCTGCACTCCGTCGTTGAGTTCAGAGACTGTGCAGGAGAGGGGCTTCGTCAACATGGCTAAGTATGGGACAACAGAGGCATCGACTCCCCGTTTTTCCACACACGGTCCGTCTCCTTTGCCGTCGATTGCACACTGCCAGGCAGTGTTGCTTCTAACACTGGGTCCTCCTCAAGGGCCCTTGGTTGGTCCTTGGGGAGTCGTACCGGGACGTTTCAACCTTGAAACATACCTAACACGTGTATACATACCTTTACCAGATTTTGTTAAATTCCGACTCTTAAAAATTAGTCAAGTAGGCCAAGGCGCACTAACACCTCTATGGACCAACTTTCGAACGTCTTGGACGTTCTTAAACATTTTGGTTCCAAAACTTCCTAAGTGACCTATTTTCATGAAACTAACCTTAAAAACAGTGTCTAAACTCCCCGAGACCTATGTTAGGCTTAACGACACGTCTTACATTTTCGAAATGTTACATTATCCCCCCCTTAGGAACATTCATCCCCGAATGACACTAAAATTCTTTTCATGGGAGGAATATACTCAAGAATAGTAGCCCAACCAACATCATTTAAATACAACACAACACATATCATTTCAATCAAGGCAATTCAAAACTTCAATTACCAAGTATGAGACTCAACATCACCTCATGAGGTACTTCCTTCTCACAATAACCATTGAGCTCATCATGACAAACATGAGTAAATTAGTTTCAAATTCAACTTATCAACATGATACTAAACATTTCATAAAGACTCAACACGTCAAAATGCACAACATGACTCAAAACAAGTCAAAAACAAAATTTCACATTTTTGGAAGCAATTCACTGGCAGTTTACTGTAATGTTACTGCCCATACTTTGAAAATTCAACTTTTGCATTTCTTCACCCAAAATCAAAGGACTTCAATTCCTAATTATATTTAAACTATTAAAAAGGATGACTAACCTAAATCATCAAAAAAATGAGGATATCGGGACTTCATGTCGGCCTCGGCCTCCCATGTAGCACCCTCAACTAAGTGGTTCCTCCATAACACTTTTACGGATACAACCTATTTGTTCCTCAACCTTTTCACTTGTCTATCAAGAATTTGGATCGGAACCTCCTCATAAGAGAGGTTATCCTTGACCCCAAGGCCCTCAGTAGGAAGAATGGACTCGGGATCACCCACACACTTCTTAAGCATGGAAACATGAAAGACCAGATGAACCGAAGCCAATTCACTTGGCAACCTCAAGTCATAGGCCACCTTACCAACCCTTTGCAAGATCTCATAGGGACCCACATAACGAGGGCTCAACTTCCCTTTCTTACCAAATCTAACAACCCCTTTAATAGGAGAAATCTTCTAATACATTTTGTCACCTTTCTCAAACTCAAGATCCCTTCTCCTATTATCGGCATAGGACTTTTGCCGACTATATGCCGTTTGCAACCGATTCCTTATTATATGAACTTTCTCCAATGTCTTATAGATCAAGTCGGGACCAAGAATTGAGGACTCTCCAACTTCAAACCATCCAATAGGGGACCTACACCTCCTACCATACAAGGCTTCATAGGGAGCCATGGAAATTGATGAATGAAAACTATTATTTTAAGCAAACTCTACCAAAGGCAAGTGCTTATCCCAACTCCCTTTGAAATCAATGACACAAGCTCTAAGCATATCCTCAAGGGTTTGAATAGTACGTTCCGCTAGACCATTCGTTTGATGATGAAAAGCGGTACTCAACTTCACCTTAGTACCAAGCCCTTCTTGAAATGACCTCCAAAACCTAGATGTGAATTATGTACCCCTATCCGATATGATGGATAACAGAATACCATGGAGACACACAACCACGTCTATGAAGATCTTAGCATAATCCTCTGCCGAATAAGTAGCCTTGACGGGAATGAAATGAGCGGACTTGGTCAACCTATCAACCACCACCAAAATGGAGTCATACCCTTTTTGGGTCTTAGGCAAACCTACCACAAAATCCATATTGATGTCTTCCCACTTCCAAGTAGGAATTTGGATTTCTTGTAGTAAGCCACCCGATTTTAGATGCTCAGCTTTCACTTGTTGGCAATTTGGACACTTAGCAACAAACTCCGCTATGTACCTTTTCAAACCTTCCCACCAATACACCTCTCTAAGGTCATGATACATCTTTGTTGACCCCGCATGAATGGAATAATGGGACCCATGAGCTTCCTCAAGGATACGGTTCCTCAAATCATCAACATTAGGAACACACAACCACTCTTGATATCTCAAAACACCATCCCCCCTAAGGAGAAGGACTCATTAAACTAGCCAAGAACCGATTCTTTCAACTCCGTTAATGGTTTATCAAGGTGTTGTTTAGTCTTCACCTCAACAACCAAAGATAATTCGGAGTTATGATGGATCATCACACCACCATTTGAAGAACCCTCCAATCTAACTCCCAATCTAGCCAATCGATGAACCTCTTTCACTAGGTCCCTTTTGGCTTCATCAACATGAGAAATACTACCCATAGACAAACGTCTTAGAGCATCCGCTACAACATTCGCCTTGCCCGGATGATAAAGAACACTCATATCTTAATCTTTTAATAATTCAAGCCATCTTCTTTATCGGAGATTCAACTCCTTTTGGGTAAACACGTATTGGAGACTTGTATGATCGGTGAACACATCAACATGGACACCATACAAATAATGCCTCCAAATCTTCAAAGCAAAAACCACGGCCGCTAACTCAAGGTCATGAGTGGGATAGTTCCTCTCATGCACCTTAAGTTGCCTAGAAGCATAGGCAATAACCTTACCATGTTGCACAATCACACACCCAAAACCAACACGGGATGCATCACAATAAACCAGAAAGCCCTTTGTACCCTCCGGTAATGTCAACACCGGAGCCGAAGTAAGCCTATCTTTCAATAATTGGAAACTTTTTTCACATGCTTCCAACCACTAAAACTTCTTACTCTTTTGGGTCAAAGTAGTCAAAGGAGATGAAATGGAAGCAAAACTATCCACAAACCTCCGATAATAAGCCGCAAGACCCAAGAAACTCCATATGTCGATTGGAGTCAATGGACTCGGCCAATTTCTAACCGCTTCCGTCTTCCTTGGATCAACCTCAACTCCTTCACTAGAGATTATGTGACCAAGAAATGCCACAGACCTCAACCAAAAATCGCATTTTCTATACTTGGCAAACAATTGATGCTCTTTAAGGGTTTGCAATACTACCCTCAAATGAACCATGTGATCACCTTCATTCTTCGAATATACCAAGATGTCATCAATAAACACAATGACACATGAATCTAGGTAACTTCAAAATACTCTATTCATTAGGTCCATGAACGCCGACGGAGCATTAGTGAGACCAAAGGACATAACAAGAAACTCATAGTGGCCATAACGAGTCCAAAAAGCCGTCTTTGGTACATCCTCACCCCTCACCCTTAGTTGGTGATACCCCGACCTCAAATCAATTTTGGAGAAGTAGCTTGCCCCTTGGAGTTGATCAAATAAATCATCAATTCGAGGGAGAGGATACTTGTTCTTTATTGTGACTTTGTTGAGTTGGCGATAATCAATACACATTCTCAAGGACCCATCTTTCTTCTTCACGAACAAGACCGGAGCACCCCATGGAGAAATGCTAGGCCTTATAAAGCCCTTGTCTATAAAATCTTAAAGTTGTGATTTCAACTCCTTCAATTCGTCCGGAGCAATTTGATAAGGAGGAATCGAAATGGGGTTTGTTTCCGGTAGAAAATCGATACAAAAATCAATTTCCCGTTCGGGAGGAATACCGGGAAGGTCATTAGGGAAGACCTCCGGAAATTCACTCAATACGGGTACCGACTCAATTGGAGGAAATTTGGAGTCAAGATCATGGACTCTCATTATATGATATAGGCAGCCCTTAGAGATCATTTTGCAAGCCTTCAAACAAGAAATGATACGACCTCTAGGAATAGAACTTCCCCCCTTCCACTCAACAACAGGTTCATTTGGGAAATTAAACCTCATTACCCTAGTCCTACAATCAATAGTGGCAAAACAAGAATGCAACCAATCCATACCCAAAATAATATCAAAATCAAGCATATCTAGTTCAACTAGATCAACATTAGAAACTCTATTGGGCAACATGATAGGGCAATTTCTATATACCCTCTTTGCAACAACCGACTCACCCACCGGTGTAGACACTAAGAAAGGCTCATGCAAAATATCGGGTAAAATATCAAACTTTTTAGCTACAAGAGGTGTAATAAAAGACAAAGTAGCACCCGGATCAAGTAAAGCATAAGCATCAATAGCAAAGACTTAAAACATACCGGTCACCACATCGGGAGAGGTCTCTTGCTCACCCTTAGTATGAAGAGCATAGAAGCGGTTCTTCTTTGGAGCATCACTAGAACCACTTACTTGACAACTCTTCTCTTGCCCCTTCATGTTAGGACAATCTTTGACTTTGTGCCCACTCTTACCACAACCGAAACAATTGTCCATCCCATTAAGTCAATCACCATAATGTTTCTTACCACACTTTGCACAAGTCGGCTTTCTAGTTGGAGAACTTGCACTTCCTCCCTTTTGAAATTTAGGGTGAGACACCCTATCATCTCTAGCCTTCGGAAAATTAGATGGAACTTCATTAGAGAACCTCTTCTTGAACTTAGGCTTGTCTTGAATCTCAAGCCTACTCTTGGAAGAATCCCTTTCAAAAGACCTTGTCTTCTTAGCATCTCTTGCCTTTCTCCTTGCCCGAGCTTACTCAACTTGTCTAGTATGCACCATAAGCCGATATATATTCATATTATCATGAAGCATGGACTAATGACATTTTTCTTGTAGATCATTCGATACTTCCATCACAAAGTGGCTCATCTCATCCTTAGGATCCGAAACCAAGGAAGGAGAATATTTCGACAATTTAGTAAACTTCAAAGAATACTCAAGAACACTCATAACTGCTTGACGAAGGTTGATGAATTCCACCACTTTGGCCTCCCTCATCTCTCTAGGGAAGAATCGGTCAAGGAATGCTTTTTTGAAAATCTCCCATGTTACCGGTCCACCAGGAAGAGGTCGATTATCCCTCCATTGAACATACCAAGTTTGAGCCACATACTTGAGTTGATATGTGGCTAACTCGGCCTTCTCACTCGAACTCAACCCCATAGCAAAGAGAACCTTATACACCTCATCGATGAACTCTTTAGGGTTCTCATCAACCCTAGAACAATAGAAGGTAGGCGGATTCATCCGAGTGACGTCCCTTAGTCGAGAAGCCATAGTAGAGAATTGTTGAGGGGCTCGGTGAACAACCTCCCGATTGGCTTGGGCCATCATAGCTTGATCTTGGAGAGTGGCGGCTTGAGCCAATTGGAGAAGGGTAGCCCTTATGTCTCCATCCGTCAAGGGTGGAGGGTTGGCCGGAACTTGCTCAACATTACCCCCCTCTTCAAGTGGAGGATCTTCTTCAATACGGGGAGGAGCAACCTCCTCCTCAAGCCTCCTAGCCGCATTCCTTCAAGTATTCATTGCCTATAAAAAAAATAAAAGGTTAAGACGAAAGCACATAACAGTTACTCTAGAGTCACGACTTTGGATTTCCAAGAAAAGAGAGATTCCTAAGCATCATATAGATTCCTATTCATAAGTGTGGCGCGCTTCACAATTATGAGTACGAATCTACATAGACGTGGTTGAGAGAGACATAGTTATCAAGGATATTTATCTTCATGCTCTGATACCAAGTTTGTCACATACGAGAAGAACCCCCTAAACATAACCGACGTCGTCATCCTCTTTGAGGACTAAGACTAGCCTTTTAGTATTCATCATAACATTCATTGGCTAAAATATGCGGAAAAATTAAAACCTTTTAACTATATCTAATCGGAGGTTTACATAGATTTCTACATACACATAATAGTATAATATCGAGTATACATACACTCATTCGTATAGGAAGATTACTTAGTCTTCTACTTTTAGTAATACACATATATATAAGATAAATTAGAGTCATAAAATCCATCTCATCTCATAAACCATCTAATACGACAGTACAACATGGGCATATCCCTACAATAGTAAAAGTAAGCCACGTATAGGCTTTATACAACTTTGTCTCAAAATGAAAGATAAAATCAACATAAACGTCATAATATCTAAACATGCCGTAGGTAGAATATCGGCATCATCCTCAGGAAAATGAGGACCTACCACTTGGATGATAAGAGTATCCAAGCCTTCTTCTCAATTGCCTCAAACGAAACCTCAATGACCGGAACCTAAAGTGTTTGGGAAAAAGGGAGAAAATAGGGTTAGTACGCCACATGTACTAAGTATGAGACCATATGCACATATAACAATCAAACATGCTAAAAATCCATTTACCTTTATCATCATTTACGTTCATAATATTGACCTCCTAAAGCTCCTGTCAAGGCAAACTAGTGCAAGACCTAGGTACAGTCCCATACCCCTACCTAAGCTAAGTCTAACCTCTCAAGTCACCTTAGTTAGCCTATACATCATTATTTCATTTTTAATTTAGGGAAACACTTGCCTTAACCGACATAGACCACATGAGCTAATGTGGAATCCGGTGTCATGAAACCCTACACCGAAAGAAGGTGGACTACTTGCCAAAATAGTACCAAAAACATTAACATAGCAACTACGTGGATCCACTAGCTAGTATTCCTATGGGGGCAACATAGTTCAAGAAATAGGAGACATAATTGGGACCCTCTTTGTGTTATGTGCATTATAATCTCCAATCTCAAGAGTACATTAGTGATCCTACCTTCCCTATGTGGGAAAGGACACTCCTCTTTCTAGTTCACTCGGTGCTAAACTAGAGTCCCTTATTGAAATGTCTTTAATCTTTATTTATCAATCATAACTTAATTTAGGTCATAGGGTCTAGCCCTTGTATAATCATCATCATAATAGCTCAACAGGAATTGCATGAGTAAAAGCCTTTCATCACAATTCTCATAAGTGAGGTCAACTCTTTATAGCCTTTCAATAATAAAGCACATTTGGCAATCATCATAACCCTTATTACTTTACATCTTAATCAACCTCACAACCATACAAAGACATTTCAATTCAACATCATACCAACCTATAAATCCTATACGAAACATGCTCCAATACAATCATTATGACTTAACCACAATTAACCCTAATTGAAACAAAGAATAAGGTCACAAGACGTACCAAGTCTTCTTCACAATTTCACCATCACAAAGGTCTTACCATCAACCCTTACTTCAACCCAATTAGATCATCAAATGACCACAATTCAATAACCAATGTAATTACAAGTATAGAAGAGTCACTACTTCACAATTCAATAGTAGATTAAAGCTTAGGATTTAGTTAATTCATCATACCCTATATCACCTATCAAGACTAGAATTAAAGACTAATCATCATCCAAATTTGTTCATAAACAACATATCAACATCATATACAAGTGATTCAACCCCTAAGAAAGTCCATTGAATGAAAAATTTACAATCTAAGTCAAGAACACAACCTACGGTTAAGGACTTGGGAACATGTTCTTTAATTTAGGGAACACCATCATAAATTACTCCAATTAAGTTAGAACACATGTAAATCAACTCATATCAACCTAAAGGAAACATCAACAACTCAATTCATAACATCAAATTCGGAATTGGATGAAACCCATTAGAAATCGCTAACTTTTGAAATCAATTTGGATGAACCCTTTGAGTAAAAAGGTCTCAAAGGTGAAGAGATTCCATACCTTATTGTATTGATGAGAAATTGAAGATGAATCCACCCTTTTTACTTCCCCAAATTCACCTCCTAGACTTAGCTTCAATGGAGTCTTCCAATAGTGACAGAAAGTAGAGAGAAGGTAGAGAGATTTATTTTAGAGTTGTCTTAGATTAATGAGGGTTGGGAGTAGTTATATAGGGTCTTAAATCAACTTAATTAAACTCCATTAAACCTTAATTAAACCACCTAACCCTCTAACTAATTAAATGAAACCATCTTAAATTAGACAGTAAACTCGACCCTCACAAACGAGACCCCGAACGACGGGCCGTCTGTGAGTCGACGGGCTCTACCCCTATCATCCTGCACTCCGTCGTTAAGTTCAGAGACTGTGCAGGCGAGGGTATTCCTCAACATGACTAAGTATGGGACAACGGAGGCATCGACGCCCCATTTGTCCACACATGGCCCGTCTCTTTTGCCGTCGATTTCACACTGCTAGGCAGCTTTGCTTCTAACACTAGGTTCCTCCTCAAGGGCCCTTGGTTGGTCCTTGGGGAGTCGTAACCAAACGTTTCAACCTTGAAACATCACTAACACGTGTTACACATACTTTCACCAGATTTCGTTAAATTCCGACTCTTAAAAACTAGTCAAGTAGGCCATGGTGCACTAGCACCTCTATGGACCAACTTTTGGACGTTCTTAAACATTTTGGTTCCAAAACTTCCTAAGTGACCTATTTTCATGAAACTAACCTTAAAAATAGTGTCTATACTTCCCTACACCTATGTTAGGCTTAACGACATGTCTTATGTTTTTGAAATGTTACAAAAGGCCTATTGTCTCTCGATTGGACGTACCAAGTTTGGGCCACATCTTTGAGTTGGTAAGTGTCTAACTCGGCCTTCTCACTAGTATTAAACCCCATAGCATAGAAAATTTTGTAGGTTTCATCAATGAACTCTTGGGGGTCTTCCTCCACTTTGGACCCATAGAAAGTGGGGGATTCATCCTCGTGAAATCCCTCAAATTGGAGGCCAAGGTGCCAACATGTTGGTTTCCTCAGGTACCAACTCCCGTTTGCTTGGGCCGTCATGGCTTGTACTTGAGTGGTGACGGCTTATGCTTGTGTAGTAATGTCTTGGGCCATTTGGAGAAAGGCTGCCCTTATGTCCCCATCCGTCAAGAGGAGGGACTTGATTGCCTCGGGGAGAAACTCCCGCATTGGAAATATTTTCATCAAGTCTTCGAGCGACTGTTCATCGGGTTTTCATTGCCTATAATCACAATATAATGATTAGATGCTAAAGGGCACATAGAGTCAAGACTCTCTAGGTACGACATTGGATTTCCAAGAAAATGAGAGTTTCCTAAGCATCATATAGTTTCATATTCATAAGTGTGGCGCGCTTCACAATTATGATTAAGAATCTATGTAGACGTAGTTAAATGAGACATCAACTCTAAAGATATTCAACCTCATGCTCTGATACCAAGTTTTTCACATTCTGGGAGCACCCCCTAGACGTAAATGGCGTCCTCATCCTTGAGGAGGACTAAGACTAGCCTCTTAGCTTACATCATTACATTCATAGGTTAAAAATACGGAAAATTTAAAATTTACTTCTATATCTATCATGAGGTTTACATAGACCTCTCGCATACACGTAATATATTCATATTGAGTATACTTAGACCTTTTGTATAAGAAGATTACATAGTCTTCCACTTTTATGGCACACACACATATATATATATATAAGATACAATATAGTCTTAAAACGGATGTCTCGTCTCATAGCCATCTAAACAAGAGTATAACAATTGGGCATAGCCCATACATCAATACAATAAAAGCCACATATAGGCTATACAATCTTTAGTACTCAAATGAAAGGAAATGAAAAAAGTGTCTTTAAGACTAATCAACATCCAATGCTAGAAAAGTGGCATTGCCCTCGAAGTGGTGAGGACCTACCCAACTTGGAGAATGAGGATCCAAGTATTTTTAAAATATTGTCAACCTCATCAACGACTGGAACCTAAAATATTGGATAAAAGGGAGAAAATGTGGTTAGCACATCACTTGTACTATGTATAGGAACAATGCACTCACAACATAGAAATCATGCTTGAAAAGTGACAATTTGTAAAGATATTCCAACTTACTTTAAGTCCCACTTTTATGCACAATTAAGAATCATATGAACCAATAACCAGATAATCCTCAATACAATATCATATCCAACAAGACCAACAATACAAAGTCAATTCAACATAGATATAGCGAAACTACCTCTACATCATAGTAAAGCACAAGGCATATATAAAAACTTCATATCATTTGAACATATACAAGGCCCTTACCCATAACACCTCATTAAGCCTACAAGTGCAAAGATCAAACAAAGCCCCATAACCTCACTTAATCAAGTAAACCAACACAAAGTACCATAGGCAGTGCTCAACTTCACATAACATAACAACAAGAGTAACCATCATCATACTTTAGCAATATAACCCAATATCATGCTTATAAGGAAATCATCATATAGAGTCAATAATATGTAAAGTCAATATATACATAACTTATACATTATACAAAACTCAAAAACAACCTCCTAAGGCTTTCGTCAAGGCAAGTAGTGCAAGGCATAGGTAGAGTCTCATACCCCTACATAGGCTAAGTCAAACCTCTTAAGTCTCCCTAGTTAGTGTTTACTTCATCACTTCATTTTACTTTCGGGAATAATTGCCTTAACCGACATAGACCACAAGAGCTAAGTGTGGAATCCGGTGTTGTAAAACCTTACACCGATGGAAGGTGGTCTACCAGCCAAAGTAGAACCACACATGAACGTCGAATCTAGGTGGATCCACTAGCTAGTATTCCTATGGAGGCAACATAGTTCAAGAACTAGGAGATATAGTTGCGACCCTCTTTTTGTACATCACATTATAGTATCCAATATCTTTGAGTACATTGGTGAATCCTACCTTCCCTCCTTGGAAAGGTGTCACCCCTCACATCTAGTTAACACGGTGCTAAGCTAGTGTCCATTTCGATTTTGGTAATTATGAGAGTTAAGTGAAGTTTTAGGCTCAGGGTAGTTTATATAGTCATTTAACTAACTTAATTAATCACCCCTAATCACTAATTAAACCCCCAAATAACTAACTTAATGAATTGAGCTAACTAAAACTTAACAGTAAAATAGTGGCCCTGACCTACGTACCCCCGACCAACGGTCCATAGTTCAAACGACGCGTACTGTTCATGGCCGTCCTTTGCAGTTGTCGTTTGCAAATGACATCTGCAAAAATGGACCCTTGTCCAAATGGCTAAGTGTTTGTACACAGAGGCAATCGACGCCCCGTCGATCAGCCTACACTCCTTCGTCTGCAGTCCGTCGATGGACACTGTCCACACTGTCTTACTTGGCAGCTTTTTGCCAAATTGCAAGGGTTCTCCTCAAGGATCCTTAGTTGGTCCTTGGGGGCCGTACCTGAAAATTTTGACTATAAAAAAACTCTAATACGTAATAGACAACTTACTACTAAATTCCATCAAATTCCAACTTCTAAAAACTAGTCAAATAGGCTAAGGCACACTAACACCTCTTGAACTAGTTTCCCGACATCAAGGACATTCCTTGACGTTTTAATTCTAAAACTTCCTAAATGAATTTTTTACACAATGATTGACCCTAAAACAGTGTCCTAACCCTTCGACACTCATGTTAGGCTCTAGAATACGTCTTAGACTTTTCGGAGTGTTACAAAACAAACCAAAGGATCACAGCTAATTCTAACTCCACATAACATAGCATCATAAGTATCCATCATCATATTTAGCAATATAGACCAACAACATGTTCATAAGTTAAACCAACATCATATAGTATCATTAACACGTAAAGTCAACATATGCATATCATTTACTTTATAAGAGCATAAGAACATAAGAACATCCTTTTAGGACTTCTCTCAAGGTAAACTAGTGCAATGTATAGGTAGAGTCGCATACCCCTACCTAGACTAAGTCAATCCCCTTTAAGTCCTCCGAGTTACCGTTCACTTTATTACTTCATTTTACTTTTGGAAACATCTTGCCTTAACCGACATAGACCACATGAGCTAACGTGGAATCGGGTGTCATGGAACCCTACACCGAAAGAAGGTGGTCTACTTGCCAGAGTAGAGCCAAACATGAACATAACATCTAGGTGGATCCACTAGCTAGTATTCCTATGGGGGCAACATAGTTCAATAACTAGGAGATATATTTGGGACGCTCTTTATGCACCATCCATTATAGTATCCAATCTCATTAGTCCAATAGTTAACCTTCCATATTTGGGAAGGGACACTCGTCACTACTTGTTCACTCTATGCTAAGCTAGAGTCCCTTTTGAAATGTCTTTGTTTAACAATCGTAACTTAGTTAGGTGATAGAGGAATACCCCTTATATAGTCATAGTCAATGTCTCAATAGGAATTGCATGAGTAGGCCCTTTCAATACAATCCTCATAAGTGAGGTTAGCACATTATCATCACATATCATAATAAGGTACATAGGCAATTAATAACCAACCTTATATCATTACATCTTATCCAACATCTCACAAGACACATAATCGATATATTTCAATTAAATCATCATACCAACCCTATTCAATCTACTCACAAGATACACCTCAATTGAATTTCATCAACAAACACAAGTCATCATAATTGAGGTAAAGGTTTGAGATTACGAAGACTTACCCATTCTCATTCACAATCCATCATCCAAGGTTTTACGATCAACCATCCAATTCCACCCAACAATGGGTGTAATATCATCACACAATAGTATATAACATCATGTCTAAGTTAATTATAACCATCCTAAACAATTCAATCAAGAGTTCATAGTCTAGGGTTAGGGATTTGGGTCAAATTCCTCATCCCTAATGTATCATAATCTAATCATAATGATCAGTAGAACCATAAAAATACAATTTAGAAGATCAAAAATTCGTATTGGGAAGAAACCCATATGAAATCATGTTTTTAAAAACAAATTTTGGAAGAACCCTTTGGGGAGAGGAATCCCAAAGGATAAGAGTTCTGATATCTTGATATTTGTTTAAGATTGATGGATAAAAGTGATCTTCTTGAAGCCCTAGAACCCTTAGACCTTGGTCTTCTATGGAGTATTCCTTGGGAGAGAGAAAGTAGAGAGAAGGAAGAGCAATTTGAGTTTAGGAAAAGTGAGGTATTAAGTTGGGTTTAAGCTTAGTGTAGTTTATATAGTTGCTTAACTAACCTAATTAACCACCCCTTAAACCCTAATTAAACCCCTAACTAATTAACTAATTAATTGGGGTCACTTAAACTTAAGAGCGAAAAGAGAAGGCCTGACCGACGAGACCCCGACCTACGGTCAGTAGGCCAGTCGACAAAGCCTTGGACCAACCGTCTTGTAGGTCTATTGAATAGATCAGAGAGTTTCAATTTCAGCCATTTCTGGAAAATTGATAATTCCTCATCGACGCCCCGTCGATCAGGCTACACCTCGTCTCCTTCAACCGTCGATGGCTACTGCCTCATGACAACTTTTTAGCCACAATGGAACGGTCCTTCTCAAGGACCCTTAGGGTAGTCCTTGGGGAGTCGTACCCAAACATTTTGACTCTAAACCTATTCTAATATGTGTTTAACACTTTCCTACCAAATTTCATCAATTTCTTACTCTTAAAATCCGTGAAATAGGCTAAGGCACACTAGCACCAATTTCACAATTCACCGGACGTCATGGACGTTTCTTGACGTTTTGATTCTAAAACTTTCTAAATCACTTACAAACACTAATTTTGACCTTAAAACAATGTTACAAACCTTAGACACTCATGTGAGGCTCTAGATTAGGTTTTTGGCTTTCAGAGTGTTACATTATCCCCCCTTAGGAACATTCGTCCTCGAATGACACTAAAATCTTTTGAAGGGAAATGATGGACTCAATACTAGCAGGCAAACCAACAACATACATAATCAACATGAGTTACAACTCAAATTATCATAACAACATGACATTTACACATAGCAATTTAAAACATCAATTACTACTCATAAAAGCTCAAAAACACAACATGAGGAATTTCCTCCTCTAAACAACATGAGTTCAACATATTATTAAGGAGTCAATTATACCAAAATTCAACCTATCAACATGCTCAATAATATACCAATTACACAATAAGCGCAAAACAAGCAAAAGAGAATTTTTCCATGAAACTTCATTTTTATCAAAAAACCTTTATCATAAATATGCATATCTTTCAAAACAAGTCAAATTCAATTTAACTCATTATTTTCATTATTGATAGGAACAACTAACCTTAATTATCAAAGATATGTGGGTAACGGGACTTCATGTCGGCCTCGGCGTCCCATGTTGCTCCCTCAACTACGTGGTTTCTCCATAGAATATTTACAGAGGCCACCTCTTTGTTCCTCAATTTCTTAACTTGACGATCAAAAATTTGCACCAGAACCTCTTCATAGGAGAGGTTCTCATCCACACCTAGACCCTCAATAGGAAGAATGGACTCGGGGTCACCGATGCACTTCTTAAGCATGGAGACATGGAACACCAAATGAATGGAAGCTAGTTCACTAGGTAGTTTCAACTTATATGCAACCTTTCCAACCCTTTGAGAAATTTCATGGGGACCCACTTAACGAGGACTCAACTTCCCTTTTTTTCCAAACCTCATCACCCCTTTCATGGGTGAAATTTTTTAATACACTTTATCCCTTTCTTCAAATTCAAGCTCTCTTTTCCTATTGTTGTCATAAGAAATTTTACTCACTATAGGCCACCTTTAACCTATCCCTTATGACACGAACTTTCTCCAAAGTTTCATATACCAATTCGAGACCAAAATGTGAAGTCTCACAAACATCAAACCACCCAACCAGAGATCTACATCTCCTACCATACAAGGCTTCAATAGGAGCCATGGATATAGTCGAATGGTAACTATTGTTATAAGAGAACTCGACCAAAGGAAAATGTTCATCACAATTTCCCTTGAAGTCGATCATACAAGCTCTAAGAATATCGTTAAGGTTTTGAATAGTATGCTCCGCTTGACCATCCATTTGGGGATGAAAAGCGGTGCTTAACTTCACCTTTGTACCGAACCCTTTTTGGAATGACCTCTAAAACCTAGATGTGAATTAATCACCCCTATCCGATATGATGGATAAAAGAATGCCGTGAAGACACACAATCTCATCTATGAAGATCATTGCATAATCCTCTCCCGAGTAAGTAGACTTGACCGGAATAAAATGAGCAGACTTTGTCAATCTATCCACCACACTCACATAGAGTCATTTTGCCTTCTAGTCCGAGGCAAACACACTACGAAGTCAATATTAATCTTTTCCCACTTACAAGTGGTACTTGCATTTCTTTGAGTAAGCCACCAGACTATTGGTGCTCAACTTTCACTTGTTGGCAATTTGGACACTTTGCAGTAAATTCCGCTATGTCCCTTTTTAAGCCATCCCACCAAAACACTTCTCTAAGGTCATGATACATCTTAGTAGAGCCCGGGTGAATAGAATAATGGGAACCATGAGCTTCATCAACAATCTGGTTCCTAAAATCATCAACATTGGGAATACACAACCTTTCTTGATACCTCAAAACACCATCCCCCCCAAGGAGAATGACTTATTAGTTTACCAAGAACAGATTCCTTCAAATATATCAATTATTGATCAAGGTGTTGCTTAGACTTCACCTCAACCACCAAAGACGATTCGGAGTTATGATGGACCATAAAATAACCTTTTGGAGATTCTTCCTATCAAACAGCCAAACAACCAAATCTATTAACATCATTCACTAGGTATTTCTTGGATTCTTCCATATGAGACACACTACCCATGATCATACGACTTAGAGCATCCGCAACCACATTGGCCTAGTCGGGGTAGTAGAGAACACTCATGTCGTAATCTTGCAATAATTCCAACCATCTTCTTTGTCAGATAATTAACTCTTTTTGAGTAAACACATATTGAAGACTCTTACGGGCAGTATACACATTAACATGAACACCATATAAGTAATCCCTCCATATTTTTAAAGCAAACGCCACGACCGCTAACTCAAGATAATGAGTTGGATAATTCTTCTCATGCACCTTAAGTTGTCTAGAGGCATAGGCTACGACTTTCCTATGTTGAATAAGAACACACCCCAAGCCCACTCGGGATGCATCACAATATAACACAAAGCCCTTAGTACTCTCCGGTAAAGTCAATACTGAAGTAAAAGTAAGCCTATCTTTTAGAATTGGAAACTTCTTTCACAAGACTCCAACAACTCAAATTTCACACTGTTTTGGGTCAAGGTAGTCAAGGGGGGAAACAATGGATGCAAAACCATCTACAAAACTCCTATAGTATCCCGATAGACCCAAGAAACTCCTAATGTCGGTTGGAGTCAACGATCTAGGACAATTTTCACCGCCTCGGTTTTCCGTGGATTAACCTCAACACCCACACTAGAGATGATATGACCAAGAAACTCCACCGACCTCAACCAAAACTCACATTTGCTATACTTGGCAAATAGTTGGTGTTCCTTAAGCAACTGTAACACAACTCTCAAATGGTCCATGTGTTCACCCTCATTTTTTTAATATACCAAGATGTCGTCAATGAAAATAATGACGAATGAATCTAGGTAACTTCGAAAAACCTTATTCATTAGGTCCATAAAAGTCATCGGGCATTTGTGAGATGAAAGGACATTACTAAGAACTCATAGTAACCATATCTAGTTCTAAATGCCGTTTTTGGTATATCCTCACCTCTCACCCAAAGATGGTGATACCCCGATCTCAAGTCTATCTTAGAAAAGTAGCTTGCCCCTTGGAGTTGATCAAACAAGTATTCAATCCGAGGGAGAGGATACTTGTTCTTAATAGTAACTTTATTGAGTTGGCGATAATCAATGCACATTCTAAGGGACCCATCCTTCTTCTTCACAAACAATACCGGTGCACCCCATGGAGAAATACTATATCTAGTGAAACGTTTATCTAGTAAGTCCTTGAGTTGAGCCCTCAACTCTTTCTATTTGGACGGAGACATCCAATAAGGAGGAATTTAAATGGGGTTGGTATGCGGTTTCAAGTCAATACTAAAATCAATTTCCTATTATACAGGAATTTTGGGAAGATCATTAGCAAAGACCTCCGGAAATTCCCTCACTACGGGGACTAACTCAATTGTAGGATTTTCAGAGTCTAAACGTTTGACTCTTACAATATGGTATAAACACCCTTTAGAGATAATTTTACAGGCCTTTACACAAGAAATGATACGACCTCTAGGAATAGAATTCCCCCCTTCAACTCTAGGACAGGTTCATTGGAAAGTTTAACTTTACAATTCTTGTTCTACAATCAATAGAAGCAAAACAATCATGCAACCAATCCATCCCCAAAATGACATCAAAATCAACAATATCAAGTTCTACTAATTCAACAGGAGTAACTCTATTGGTCAACATTAAGGAACATTTTCTACATACCCTTTTTGCAACCACCAAATCACCTACCATGGTAGTTACCATAAACGGTTCATTTAGGACATCGGGCAAAATGTCAAACTTTCTAAATACCAAAGGAGTAACAAAAGATAATGTAAAACCCATCTCAAGTAAAGCATAAACATCGATAGAGAAGACTTGTAACATACCGGTCACCACATCGGAAGAACTCTCTTGTTCACCCCTAGAGCGAAGAGCATAAAAGCAATTCTTTCTTGGAGCATAAACATTATAACCACTAGATTGAGTTTGCCCACTCCCATTGTCTTTCCCCCTCAAATTAGGGCAATCTCTGACCTTGTGGCCACTCTTGCCACATACAAATCAATTGTTCGTCCCAACAAGGAACTCACCATAAGGCTTTTTACCACACTTTCCACAAGTTGGCTTCTTACTTGGTGAACTAGTACCTTTTCCCAATTAAGACTTAGGGTTACACAACCTATTAACACGAGCCTTGGGAAATTTGGAAGGAACTTGATTAGAGAACCTCTTCTTGGATCTCAACTTTTCTTGAATTTCCTACCTCCTCTTTGAAGAACCACCTTCATAGGGCTTGTCCCTCTTGGCCTCCCTATTCCTTCTTCTTAGCCTACTTTCTTCCACTCTTTGAGTATGAACCATTAGACGAGTGATATTTATATTATCATGTAGCATATCCGAACGACATTCTTCTACCAAGTCTTTGGACACTCCGCTAAGAAAATGACTCATCTAATCCCTTGGGTTAGACACCAAGGATGGAGCATACTTGGACAATTTAGTAAACTTGAAGGAATAATAAAGTACACTCATACCTCCTTAACAAAGGTTGATGAATTCTTCCACCTTATCTTCCCTCAACTCTCTATAAAAGAACCTATCAAGGAAGGCCATCTTGAAAATCCCCCAAGTGACCGGACCACCTCTTAGTACCCTATTATCCCTCCATGTATGTACCAAGTTTGGGGCACATACTTGAATTGATGGGACACCAACTCGGCCTTCTCTATTGAAGTCACACCCATAGCACAAAGAATATTATAGACCTCATCAAGGAAATCTTGAGGGTCTTCATCTACTTTCGAACCGAAACATAGGTCAGTTCATTCTTGTAATGTCTCTCTAACGAGAAGCCATAGTGTTATCATGATGAGGCACTCGGGGTCCAACCTCCATATTCTCTTGGTCCGTCATTGCTTGGACTTGAGAAGTTATGACATTAACTTGAGAGGTCATGGCTTGGGACAAATTGTGAAAAGCCTCCCTTATGTCTCCATCCGTCATAGGTGAGGAACTACCAGAACTTGAGCACCTATAGCAATCTGCTCAAGTGGAGGCACTTGGTTGTCTTGTGGAGGAGCTTGGTTGTCATGATCTCCCACAATAGCAATGCCTTCTTCGGTCCTTCTTGTGGCTGACCTTCGAGTATTCATACCTATAACCACAATAGAAGGTTTAGGTGAAAGAACACATAATAAAACTCTAGAGGCACGACATAAGAATACAAAAATATGAGAGTTTCCTAAGCATCACATATTCTCTCATTCATAAATGTGGTGCGCTTCACAATTATGAATAAGAATCTACATAGGTGTGATTTAATAAGACATCGATTCTAGGGATATTCAACATCATGCTCTGATACCACGTTTGTCACATCCGAGGAGCACCCCCAAGACGTAACCAGCGTCGTCGTCATCGAAGAGGAGGAAGACTAGCCTCTTAGCATTCATCATTACATTCATAGGTTAAAAAGTGCAGAAAATTAAAACTTTTCATATAAATCTACATCATGAGGTTTACATAGACCTCTCGCTTACACATATATATACATAGGGACTTTACTTAGACCCCTAGCAATAAGAAGCTTACTTAGTCTTATACTTTTATGTCACATATATATAACATACACAATATAGTCTTAATAGGGATGTATCATATAAAACCATCTAAACCGAATAGAACAATATGGGCATAGCCCTTACACAAATGATAAATGTCACTTAGGGCTTACAACAATGTCTTGAACAATAAGAGTAAAATGAATGTCATTAGACTAAAGCAAGTCACATAGGTAGAATGAGGAAAAGACATCATCCTCAGATCTTGAGGACATACCCACACTTGAGAAATGATCAAAGCCTTCTTGCAAATTGGCCACGAACCCTTCAACGACCGGAACCTAAAATGTTGGGGAAAAGGGAGAAATAGGGGTTAGCACATCACTTGTACTAAGTATGGAAACATATGCACATACAACATAGAAATCATACCAAAATGGGCCATTTGTTCAAATCATGCTAAGTTATTTTGAGAATCCTTATGCATAATCAATAACACATATAAGACAATAATCATGTATTCCTTAAGGTAATAGCATATTCAACACAAGACCAACATCATCAAGTTAAGTCAAGTCAGCATATGTATAGCATATTAAAACTCATAAACAAAGCAACTCCAATATCATATTATCACAACAAAGCATGCTCAAGATTTCATATCATTACAATCTAAGACAAACCCTTTCTCATAACCCTTTACCAAGTTTACTAGTGCAATAGCCAAGTTAAGACCCATAACCCCACTCAACCAAGTAAACCAACCAAAGGATCATAACTAATGTCTAACTCCACATAACATAGCATCATAAGTATCCATAATCATTTTTAGCAATATAGACCAACAACATATTCATAAGTGAAACCAACATCATATGGTATCATTAACATGTAAAGTCAACATATGCATATCATTTACTTTATAAGAGCATAAGAAAATCCTTCTACGACTTCCCTCAAGGTCAACAAATGCAATTTATAGGTAAAGTCCCATACCCCTACCCAAAATAAGTCAATCCCCTTAAATCCTCCTAGTTAGAGTTCATATTATTACTTCATTTTACTTTTGGAAAAATCTTGCCTTAACCGATATAGACTACATGAGCTAATGTGGAATCCGGTGTCATGGAACCTACACCGAAAGAAGGTGGTCTACTTGCCAGAGTAGAGCCAAACATAAACCTATCATCTAGGTGGATCCACTAGCTAGTATTCCTATGGGGGCAACAAAGTTCAAGAACTAGGAGATATATTTGGGACCTTTTTCATGCACCATGCATTATAGTATCCAATCTCATAAGTACAATAGTGAACCTACCTTCCCTATTTGGGAAGGGACACTCGTCACTACTAGTTCACTCGGTTCTAAGCTAGAGTCCTTTTTGAAATTTTTTTGTTTAACAATCATAACTTAGTTAGGTCATAAAGGACTACCCCTTATATACTCGTAGTCATTGGCTCAATAAGAATTGCATGAGTAGGCCCTTTCAATACAATACTCATAAGTGATGTTAGCACATTATCATCACCATATCATAATAAGGCACATAGGCAATTCATAACCAACCTTATATAGTTACATCTTAGCCAATATCTCACAGGCCAAATAATCGAGAAATTTCAATCAAATCATCATACCAACCCTATTCAATCTACTTACAAGACACACCTCAATTGAGTTTCATCACCAAACACAAGTCATCATAATTGAAGTAAAGGTTTGAGATTACAAAGACATACCCAATCTCCTTCACAAGCCATCATCCAAGGTTTTACCATCAACCATCCAATTCCACCCAACAATGGGTGTAATATCATCAAACAATATTATATAACATTATGTCAAAGTCAATTATAACCATCCTAAACAATACAATCAAGAGTTCACAGTCTAGGGTTAGGGATTTGGGTCAAATTCATCATCCCTACCACATACAAGGTATAATCATCAAGAACCAACTCAACAGATCAATAATATATTATAATCTTATCATAATAACCAATATAAACCATAAACAATATAATTTGAATATTAATTCGTATTAGGAAGAAAAGCATATGAAATCATGTTTTTGAAAACAAATTTAAGAAGAACCCTTTGGGGAAAGGAATCCCAAAGGTGAAGAGTTCGCATACCTTGATATTTGTTAATGATTGATGGAGAAAAGTGATCTTCTTGAAGACATAGAACCCTTAGACCTTGTTCTTCTATGAAGTTTTTCTTGGGAGAGAGAACGTAGAGAGAAGGAAGAGCAATTTCAGTTTAGGAAACGTCAGGTGTTATGTTGGTTTTAGGCTTAGAATAGTTTATATAGTTTCCTAACTAACCTAATTAACCACCCTTTAACCCCTAATTAAACCCCTAACTAATTAACTAATTGATTGGGGTCACTTAAACCTATTAGTGAAAAGAGCAGGCCTGACCTATGAGACCCCGATTTAGAGTTCGTAGATCAATCGACGGGGCCTTGGACAAACTGTCATGCAGGTCCATCGAATAGTTCAGAGAGTTGCAATTTTGGCCATTTCCTCATCGATGGAGGCATCGAACACCCCGTCGATCAGGCTACGCCTTGTTGCCTGCAAGCGGTGATGGTGCTGCCTCATGACAACTTTTTAGCCACAATGGAAGGGTCCTCCTCAAGGACCCTTAAGGTTATCCTTGGGGAGTCGTACCCAAATATTTTGACTCCAAACCTATTCTAATACGTGTTTAACACCCTCCTACAAAATTTCATCAATTTTGGACTCTTAAAACCCCGTGAAATAGGCTAAGGCACACTAACACCATATTCAAAATCCACCAGACATTATGGATGTTTCTTCACATTTTGATTCTAAAACTTCCTAAATGACTTATAAACACTATTTTTGACCTCAAAACATTGTTACAAACCTTTAGACACTAATGTGAGGCTCTATATTTTGTTTTGGACTTTCGTAGTGTTACATTACTCATAATAAAATTACTGTAAATGTAAATTGAAATATCAATGGATAACATAGAATGTACAAACAACATTCACTAGCCAAAATGGCAACTCAAGTCTCAACATCAATACTGAAAATGGAACGACTCATGAACTAACATAACTAATTTTATATGAAGCCTCTAACAACTGAGATGGACGTCGGGAAAGACCAAAGACATCCTAATGAACTAACTAATAAAGAAACAAAAAGGGGTCCTCCGCAGCAAAGAGGCTCACCAACAACTCTTGAGCTCAACTAGAATCAACGATGTGTTAGATATTAATCCTGGTTACCTATATCTTCATCATGAAAAGATGCAGACCATATGACATTAGTACATTGTATTTACGAGCATGCGAGGGGAATACTAAAACAAGACCTCAACTTTAAAGGAACTGAAGGAACATGTCTGGTCTCAAATCAACATAATTCAATATAAAGCAATAATATAAATGCAATATAAAGAAAAGTTTTAAAAACATGGATAACAACTCTGTGTAATGTGAAGTACCATGGTAACTCAATTTGTATGAAATGATACATTTTACACTCTGTCTGTATGTGGAAATATAGGTAATCTCTGTGTATATAAGAATACAAAATATAACAGTGGGATTTTCTCTTAGCACAAATATCACTTAAAAGCTATGTGATGATACATTATTTTTCCTAACACTGCCATGCCGTCCTATACCTTCCTAGGGGTATAAAACCTTACTACTAAGTGAATCCTTGTCTATGCCAAAAAACATTAAGAAATCATCTAAAAAGTATGACACTTTCTACCCATGTTGGCTAAATTGCTAATGGGGGCCGTGAGTTATATGAAATCTCCCTCATATCGATACTCAATAATACTCCCAAAATATACTATCTCATATGTTTAAAAACATTTCTTTCTATAGTTTAAGATAATTGCTAAAAAACTAGCCCAAAAGCTTTCTAAGAAATATTGTTTCCTTCCTTGCTTACTTGTGAACACATTTACTCTCTACTAAAAAGTTATCCAAAAGGCTCTGTTTGAAATCGGTATTTACTTTGTTTTTATATGTAAAATATTTACTCTTTACTAATAACTAGCTCGAGACTCTTTTGGAAATAAGAGTTATATTTCTTTTTTAAAGAAGAAACCATTTACTCTTTGGAATTACATAGTCCACGTATACTCTTTTTTAAGAAATAAACTTCACTCTTTACTGTTTACTCAACTCAAAACTCAAGTTTTAAGACAAGTTTAAAGTGTTTGTAAAAGACTTTGGAAGGACTCTACAAACTCTCTTGACTTCGCTCTTAATTTTCCTTGAAATTGAATTTATGTATTCAAGTATTATGATTTGTGATAAGAAAGTTCTCGTGATGTTTAGGAGTGTTTTTATATAGGTTAAACATTAGAAACAATTAAGAAATAATTGTATGAAAGCAAGTCTATGACACGGAGATGAATTTTATTATTTTGTCTTGAGGAACAAGTCCATGACGCAAATCTGGTACCTAGATTTGCCCCACTTTTTCCCTCTTAGTTTTTAACCCCCAATTAGCCTACTCGTATACAACTCTAAAATAGACCTGATTTCATCAAGAACTCAACAGTCTCATCTATACTCAGGAACAAAAGCCAATTTCAAGAACATTATACTATCACCATTCTCGAAGGAATTGCACCGAAACAAACATGATTGGTGCATGGGTGAAAAAACCCATCGCTATGAAAATCCCGCATACCTCTTTAGAGATAAACCCTTGGTGAAATGACTTCGATTCCGAAAAAAATCTCTAAGAACCCCATGACTTTTCTCCTATTTTCTCTTCTCTCAAGGCCCTAGCATAATTCTTCAATGCATAAACTAAACTATATTTGTTTACACCCATAATAATTTACTAATAACGATTTAAACCAATTGGTTATGAAAAATACCAAAATAACCCTTTAAAATTTTGTTAACATTCCTTACCTAGAGAATTCATCTTTTAACGCACAAATCTCCCTCATACGATCTAGAAAATTAGCAAACTCGGTGGCGTTGGAAATTTAATCCAAATACCTTTCATTTCATATCTTATAGCACACCTAACTCATCTGATACTAAAAGTTCTAGTCGTTTGTGGTTGACCCAAAACTTATACATAACATAACTTAGCCAAATTTCAGAATTTTTCATTGTCTCCAAAAAATGGCTTTGTTCTAATTCTATTTCTTTAAAATGGTAGGGTGTTACAATATCTCCCCTTGGGAACATTCGTCCTCAAAGGACATTACTCCTAGTAGGCTTAGGGTGTAACATCTAACATTCAACTTAAACACCCAACAAGCAAATCTAAGACATTCAGTATATCAATGAAAGAGTACTAAGAAGAGAGTTAGTACATTGATCTGGAATTTGTCTGGGCTCAAATCGATGTGAATATCACTTCTTCATATCATCCTCATCTTCCCAAGTAGTTTCCTCAACAAATTGGTTGTTGCACATTTTTTTTTATTGATGCTACTTCCCTAGTCCTCAAGTTGCGAACTTGACAATCTAACAGATAAACATAATCTCCTTATAAGACAAGATATCCGTAATAACAATATATTTAGTTTGCATAATCAATGAAGGATCTCTCATAAACTTTTTAACATACAAATGTGAAACACTGGATATACTGTTGCTAACTCTTGTAGCAACACCAACTCATAAGCTACATTACCAAATCTTTAGGATATTCTTTAAGGACCAATATGTCGGAGACAAATTTTCAACTTCTTATGAAATCTCATAACACCCTTCATGGGTGAAAGCTTCATGTAAAACCAATCATCTACTTCAAACTCTAAGTCCCTTCTCCTAACATCAGTATAGGATTTCTGATGACTCTATGTTGTTTTGAACCCTTATTGAACAATCTTAACTTTATCCATAGCTTGATGGACTAAGTCTTGACCTATCAACCCAACTTAACAAACCTCAAACCATCAAATAGGAGATATTGATCTTCTCCCATAAAGATCTTCATAAGGAGCCATCTGGATGCTAGAATGATAACTATTGTTGTAAGTGAACTCAATCAGAGGTAGGTGATCATCCCAATTACCCATGAAATCAATCACATAGGCCCGCAACATATATTCTTAAGTCTGAATAGTGCGCTCTTCTTGACCATCTATCTGAGGATGAAAAGCAGTACTCATGTTCACTTTTAAACACAAATATTTCTTGAATGACTTCCTAAATTATGCAATAAATTGTGCACCTTTGTCTGATATTGTCAAAACTGGAACTCCATGAAGTCTTACTACCTATTGAATGTATAACTTGGCATAATCCTCTAATAAATGGGTAGTCTTTATCGGAAAAAAGTGGGTTATTTTTTAATTCAATCCAGAATCGTCCAAATAGAATTATGTTGTTTGCAAGACTATGGTGCGTTGGTAATGAAATTCATATTCCTAATATCCCACTTCCATTCCGAAAGATCGATATTCTGAGTCGTACCACTGGGACTTTTTGTGTTCTACTTTAAGTTGTTGACAATTTGGGTATTTCGCAATGAACTCAGCAGTATTATTCTTCATACTATTCCAACAATATACTTTTCTCAAGTTATGATACATCGTTGTTGAATCCCAATGCATAGAATAACTGGAGATATGAGCTTACTCCATGATACCCTCTTGGATTTCATCTAACCTAGGTTGATATGTCAATATACCATCTCCCCATGTTAAAAACCCATTAGTTTTTGCTTATCAACATTTGCCTTCAATTCAAGCAAAATGGGTTGTTGCTCTTGTTTCACTTTTACTTCTGAAACTAATGATGACTCAGCCCCATTCATCACAACTACTCCTTCAATGGAATCCATTAGAGGAACTTCTAATCGTGCAAGTATGTGCACATATTTTGGTAACTCCCTCTTTTCTTCCTCAACATGGGCGATACTACCCATAGATAACCTGTTTAAACCATCATCAACCACATTAACCTTACCTGGGTTATATTGAATACAAATGTCATAATCTTTGAGTAACTCTAACCACCTTCACTTTCTGAGATAAAGCTCTTTCAGACTAAATGCATACTGAAGACTCTTGTGATCGGCGAACACATTCACATTCACATTATATAGATCATGACGCCATATTTAAACCAAATACCACGACCGCCTACTCTTGATCAAGGGTTGGGTAATTCTTCTCCTGAACTTTTAGTTATCTACAGGAATAAGTATAACTTTACCATTCTGCATTAACATACAACCCACTCCAACTTTGGACGCATCACAATTTACAACTAAGCCTTGCATACTCTCTAAATTCAATAATAAATCTAGTTTCCAATTTGTGAAAGCTTTTCTCACAAGATTTATACCATTGAAACTTCACTATTTTCTGAGTCAACTTAGTCAATGGGGATAAAATAGATGAGAACCCTTGACGAACCTTCTGTAATATCCAGCGAACACCAAGAAACTCCTAATATCCGTAGGAGATGTGGGTATAGGAAAATTATACATTGCCTCTATATTCTAAATATCAACTCTAATCCTATAAGCAGAAACAATATGGCCTAAGAATGCCACAAACTAAAGACAATACTTACACTTAGAGAACATAGAATACAACTCTCTATCCTTGAGAGTTTGCAAAACTACTTACAGATAACTACATGATCTTTCTAACTCCTCAAATAGGTTAGTATGTCATAAATGAAGACGATAACTAACATATCTAATGAGGCTTTAATACTCTATTCATAAGGTCCATGAACGATGCAGATTTATTAGGGAAACCCAACAATATTTCCAGAACCTTATAATGACCATAACGGGTCCTAAAAGATGTCTTTGAAATATCACATTCCCTTACTCTTAACTGATGAGGTCTATCATAGATAAACAAGTGGCACCCTAAAGTTGATTGAAGAGATCACCAATTCTCAAAAGAGGATACTTATTCTTTATATTGACCTTGTTCAACTAACGCTAACCTCTACACATTCTAAGGGAAGATTCATTTTAATCACAAATAAGACTGGACCGCCCCAAATTGAGACACTTGATCGAATAAAACCTTTATGTAGGAGCTATTTCAGCTGCTCTTTTATCTCTTTAAACTATGTTGGTGCCATCCTATATGGTGGAATATATATAGGGTGATTATCGGGAAGAATATCCATAACGAAGTTCATTTCTCTCAAAAGGGACTCCAGGAAGATCATCCGGAGAGATTTCCGGAAACTATTTTTCCATTGGAACTGACTAAATAGGAAGCATCTCAACATGAGAGTCTTTCACTCGGACTAAGTGATAGAAACACCACTTGGAAACTAACTTTCTCCCCTTAAAGTACAAAATAAATGACCCTTAGACACTTTTTAACTATAACTGGCTCATTATTATACTGAAACTTAACAACCTGAGTTCTACAATTGACTGAGGCATACCACATATGAAGTCAGTCCATACCTAGAATAACATCAAAACCAACCATGTTTAATTCAACTAAGTCAGCCATGGTTCTCTTGTGATTCGCTGAAATGGTAAAATCACGGTAGAATAGACTCAACAAAAGGTATAGAAACATTAAGTGGCTCAGAAAGTTTCTCTAGAAGAACATCATATTTATCACAACATAAGGAGTCACTTAGGGTAAACTCGCTCCGGGATCTAGAAAAGCATGAATATCAAAGTTAAAGACTTGGTGTTCATGAGTGAAAACATCTGGCGAATACTCTTGCTCTTGGAGAGCAATGATAGAATAAAGATTGTTTCCTCTTCCGTCTGCCCCTGAAGTAGATCCTCTTGATGCAAATCTATCTCGTGGAGCTCTATTGCCCCCATTACATTACCCTGCCTATTCTTAGGACACTCTCTCTCATAAAATGACCATTCTGACCACACATGAAGCAACCAATAGAGCCATCATGACACACCCCGAATTGGCTCCTACCATACTCAGCATATACAGGAGTCTTAGTATCCCTTTGTGCCTTACTATAGAAATTCTAAGAATTCCAATTTTTGAACTCACCTTTGTTCTTGGTGCAGGTGCACTAGTAGATGATGGAACATGTCCGTTATGTTTCTATTGGAAAGATGACCGCTTGGTATTACAATTCTGTTGTCTGGACTCATTTCATGTCTTAGCTCTCTTATTTTAAAACTCATTTGTCTCTTTCAGATTATCTTCCTCAACCTATTGTAAATGTATCATCATCGTTTATTTGTCCATATCCCCTAGAAGAACAACCTTCTTTCCTTCCCTACTAGATTGAAGAGACAACCGAGCAACAAACAAACCCATCCTTCTTCTCATATCAGCATCCAACTCCAAAGTATAGCGGGAAAGTTGGGTGAACTTTAGACTGTACTCAAGAAAAAACAAATATTCATTCTTAAGAGTGAGGAATTTTCTACCTTTTCTTTTCTCTATTAACGGTGAAAGAAACACCCCAATAACGCCTCCTCAAACAAAGCCAACTCACACATGGTGCACCTTCAACTCTTTTCTTTTTCCAATGATAAAATCAGATACTAGTGATACCCTTTATTTGGAATTTATCTAGTTCTACCTTGTCAGCATCAGTAATGTGTATGATTTCAAAAACCTCATGAAGCTCTTGAAAAATCTATTCTGGATCCTCGGTTATACTTTAACCAGTAATGTCACATCCGGGTTTACTCCCTAGACGTAACCGGCGTCGTCGTCCTCTTTGAGGACTAAGACAAGCCTTTTAGCCTTGTCATAGCATTCATCGATTAAAATGTGAAGGAATTTAAAAGTTTTTATCTATAACTACTCGGAGGTTTACATAGACCTCTACATACACATAGTCATATTTATATCAAGTATACATAGACTTGTTCGTATAGGAAGATTACATAGTATTCTACTTTTATTTCACACATTTATAAATAGAGAAGTAACAGTTATAAAAGTCGTCTCATCTCATAAACCATCTATCAAAGACAATAAATCTTGGGCATAGCCCTACATCAATACAAGAAGCCACATATAGGCTATATACAACATCGTCTCAAAGGAGTAATAGAGTCAATACAGAATTATAGTAACTAAGTAACATAGGAGTAATATGTCGGCAACGCCCTCGGGAGAAGAGGACCTACCAGTTGGATGGTAAGAGATCCAAGTCTTCCTTTCCAGCAATTCGGAGCAAGTTCAACGACCCGAACCTAAAATGTTTGGGAAAAAGGGAAAGAAATGGGGTTAGTAATCCACATGTACTAAGTATGGAACCATATATACAATTACCAATCAAATATACTTAAAAAGGGACATTTAAGAAAATTATTATAAAACATGTATACGAGTGAAGCATAGTAAAGCAAAACATACTAAATATACCCTTCATAAAGTCACAAGTGCAATGATCAAGTAGATTCCCATAACTCTTACTTAATCAAGTAACCTATCAAGACTACAATTAGCAATTAACCGTACCTAACATACTCTTCCATTTCATGAAACAATTCTTCTTTAATCAAAAGCAACAACCTTATACTCATAAGCATGTTATTTAGTGTACAAAGTCATTTACATTACATCACTACTTTACATACATAATATTGACCTCTCAAAGCTCCCATCAAGGCCAACTAGTGCAAGGCTTAAGTAGAGTCCCATACCCCTACCTAAGCAATAGCCAAACCCTTTCAAGTTACTTCGATTAGTATATATCTTATTCATTCATTTTAGTTTAGAGAAACCTTGCCTTAACCGACATAGACCACATGAGCAAATGTGGAATCCGATGTCATGAAACCTTACACCGATGGAAGGTGGTCTACCGGCCAAAGTAGAACCTAACATAAACGTAGCTATCTAGGTGGATCCACTAGCTAGTATCCTATGGTGGCAACATAGTTGAAGAACTAAGAGATAGGTATTCCCTCTATATACCATTTGGTAATGGGGCCTCACCTCATGAGAAAATCGTGAGTGAATATTCCTCAAGGAAAGTCAACACTTCACGTGGGTCCATAGGTGAGTATTCCTCTAAGAGAAGTCAACACTCTATAAGGAACAAATGGTGAATATTCCTCCAAGGAAAGTCAACACCTCTCAATGTCAAGTTCACTCGGTGCTAGGCTAAATTCCCTTAACATCAAAGTCTTTAACTTTACTAACCATCTCAACCTATTTAGATAGTAGGGTCAAACCCTTGTATATTCATCATCATAGCTCAACAAGAATTGTATGAGAAATAATCTTTTCATTAACAATTCATATAGGTGAAGTTAGCCCTTACACATCTCATCACAATAGGGCACATCTTTACATAACAACTTCCCCATATCATGTACTCTTAGGCAGCCTCACAACCAACCTAAACATTTCAATTCAATCATCATACCAACCTATCACCTTAAGCAAGGTATACTTCAACACACATTATCACTTGATGACAATTAATCACCATTTGAAGTAAGGATTAGGATAATGAAGACTTACCAATACTTCTCCATAGTTCACCAATAAAAGGGCCTTACCATCAACCCATAGACTAACCCAATTTGGGTCATCACATCAATGTAATTCAATAGTCAACATAAGAACTAATTTAAGAGAAGCGCTATACCATAAAGCAATACTAAATCAAAGCTTGGTAACATGATATCAAAGTCTATCTTCTTACCCTAGATTCAATACTCAAGGAATAGACAATAAGAACTTCAATTCACCACAATAGATTCATGATCGATGCAATAACAATCATTAAAGATGATTTAAACAAGAACTAGATCAATTACTTCAATCCAACCCAAATTCATACCAATCTCATACCTAGGGTTAAGGGGTAGGGGTCATCACCCACAATCTAGATCAAACTACATCAATTCATCATAATCAAGTTGCAATACATGATAATCTATTCATTATAACTCAAATAATACCTAAACAACTCAATTCATACAATCAAATTCGAAATTGGATAAACCCATATGAAACTCAACTTTTTAGAAAATCTTTGAAGGAGCCCTTTGAGGAAAGAAGTCTCAAAGGTGAATTAGATCCCATACCTTAAGGTTTGATGACGTTTTGATGGTGATTTCGTGCTAAAACCAGCCCCCAATGATCTTCACAAGCTATTCTCCAATGGAGTCTTCCAATAGAGAGAGAAAGTAGAAAGAAGGAAGAGAGTTTTGTTTGGAGAGTTTTGATTAGGTTAATGAAGGTTGGGGTATTTATAGTGGGGTCTTAAATCACTTAATTAGTCTTCCCTTAATCCCCTAATTACCCCTAAGACACTTAATAAAATAATTAACTAAAACTTAAATCCCTGAAAGCACTACAGGCCCTCCACGATGACTCCCCGCTGACGGGCCGTCGTGGGCGTGACGGACAGGCCCCCCTTCGTCCCGCACGTCCGTCGCGTTGGTTAGAGACTGTGCAGGCGGAGAATTTCTTCCCAGCAGCTAAGGCTGGCACGACGGTGGCCTTGACACCCTGTCGTGCCCATGACGCCCCGTCATGGGATACGTCGTGCCCATGACGCCCCGTCATGGGATACGTCGTGGCACACTGTCTCAAGGGTCCTCCTCGAGGGCCCTTGGTTGGTCCTCGGGGAGTCGTACCCTGACTTTTCCAACATAAGACCATCCCGCACTAGGTGTTACACCTATAGTTACAAACATTTTCTCCATTCCAACTCTTTTAACTTGGCCAAACTACAAGGGACACTCTAGCCCTTTCATGAACCAACTTTCCGGACGTTATGGACGTTTTTGGTTCCAAAACACTTCAACGACTCCATCTACACCTAATTTGGCCAGGATCAATGGTTTAGACCTTAAGGAGCCTGTTTAAGTCCTACCACATGACTCTGGGATTTCAAAATGTTACATTATCCCCCCCTTAGGAACATTCATCCCCGAATGACACTAAACACTCTTTAAATGAGGGAAAAGACTCAAGACTAGCAGCTCAACAATTTCACAATATCAAATTTTCATGAATCACATCATTTCAATAAAACACTTCAAAATATCAATTTATCATACATTATCTCAAAGTTTCCTCATGAGATACATTCTACTCACAACACACATGAGCTCAATCATTTGGTACACAAGTCGATTAGCACAAGGTTCATTTTATCAATGCTTAATATAACATCTACAAGAATTCACTATATCACAATACACGACTTGACTCAAATATGCAAGAAGCAAAAAAAATTTCAAATTTATTTATGGTCACCTTACAGTGACTTCAATTGTCAAGTCTCAAAAACTAAGATTTTTGAAGAAATTCACCAAAACATGAAGGATTCACAATATCTAGCATAATTATATCATTAAAAAGAATAACTAACCTTAATCATAAAAAATATGAGGATAACGGGTTTTCATGTCGGCCTTGGCCTCCCCTGTTGCACCCTCAACTAGGTGGTTCTTCCATAACCCTTTTACGGAAACCACCTCCTTGTTCCTCAACCTTTTCACTTGCCTATCATGAATTTTGATAGGAACCCCTCATAAGAGAGGTTATCCTTGACTCCAAGACCTTCAATAGGGAGAATAGTCTCGGGATCCCCGTCACACTTATTCAACATCGAGACATGGAAAACCGGATGCATCGAAGCTAAATCATTAGGTAGTTTCAAGCGATAGGCAACTTTACCAACCCTTTCCAAAATTTCATAAGGACCCACGTAACAAGGGCTAAACTTCCCTTTCTTGCCAAATCATACCACCCCTTTCATAGGTGAGATTTTTAAATACACCTTATCACCCTCTTCAAACTCCAAATCTCTTCTCCTATTATCGGCATAGGACTTTTGTCGACAATAGGCTGTTTGTAACCTATTTCTAATGATATGTACATTCTCCAATGTCTTATAAATCAAGTCAGGACCAAAGATCGATGGTTCACCAACTTCAAACCATCCTATAGGAGACCTACACCTCCTATCATACAAGGCTTCATAGGGAGCCATGGAGATGGACGAATGAAAACTATTATTATAAGCAAACTCTACCAACGGCAAGTGCTTATCCCAACTCCCTTTAAAATCAATAATGCAAGCTCTAAGCATATCCTCAAGAGTTTGAACTGTTCGTTCCGCTTGACCATCCGTTTGAGGATGAAAGGCGGTACTCAATTTCACTTTAGTACCCAAACCTTTTTGAAAAGACTTCCAAAACCTAGATGTGAATTGTGCACCCCGATCCGAAATGATGGATAATGGAATAGCATGGCGAGACACAATCTCATCTATGAAGATCTTCGCATAATCCTCCGCCGAATACGTGGATTTGACGGGAATAAAATGAGCGGACTTAGTCAATCTATCAACAATCACCCATATAGAATCATATGACTTTTGAGTCCGAGGCAACCCTACCACAAAGTCCATATTAATGTCTTCCCACTTCCAAGTAGGAATTTGGATCTCTTGTAGTAAGCCACCCGACTTTTGATGTTCCGCCTTCACTTGTTGGCAATTTGGACACTTAGCAACAAATTTCGCTATGTCCTTGTTAAAACCTTCCCACCAATATATTTCTCAAAGGTCATGATTCATCTTAGTAGAACCCGGATGGATGGAATAGTGGGATCCATGGGCTTCATTAAGGATCCGATCCCTCAATCCATCAACATCAGGAACACATAACCTCCCTTGGTACCTCAACACACCATCTCCTCCTAAGGAGAAAGACTCATTCATCTTGCCAAGAACAGATTCCTTCAACTCCATCAATAGTTGATCAAGGTGCTGTTTGGACTTTACCTCAATCACCAATGATGATTCTGAGCTCTGATGAACCGTGGCACATCCATTTACAACCGCACCCCTAATCTAGCCAAATCATGAACATCCTTCACTAGATCTTTCTTGTCTCCTTCTATATGAGACACACTACCCATAGTCATATGGCTTAGAGCATCCGCCACCACATTGGCCTTGCCGGGATGATATAGGACACTCATATCATATTCTTTCAACAATTCTAACCACCTTCTTTGTCGGAGATTTAACTCTTTTTGAGTAAACACATATTGAAGACTCTTATAATCGGTGAAAACATCTACATGAACACCATACAAGTAATGTCTCCATATTTTCAAAGCAAACACCACGGCCGCTAACTCAAGATCATGGGTAGGGTAATGTTTCTCATGCACCTTGAGTTGCCGTGAAGCATAGGCAATCACCTTCCCATTTTGCATAAGCACACACCCCAAACCTATGCGGGATGCATCACAATACACAACGAACCCCTTAGAACCTTCCGGTAAAGTTAACACCAGAGCGGAAGTAAGCCTATCTTTCAATAATTGGAAACTCTTCTCGCAGGCCTCCGACCACTCAAACCTTTTACCCTTTTGAGTTAATGAAGTCAATGGAGATGCAATGGATGAAAAACCTTCTACAAACCTTCGATAATAGCCTGCTAAACCTAAGAACCTCCTAATGTCAGTTGGGGTCAAGGGTCTAGGCCAGTTTCTTACCGCATCAGTTTTCCTTGGGTCAACCTCAACTCCCTCACTAGAGATGATGTGCCCAAGAAACGCTACCGACCTCAACCAAAACTCACACTTGCTATACTTGGCGAACAATTTATGCTCTTTAAGGGTTTGCAATACCACCCTTAGATGACCCACGTGATCAACCTCATTCTTCGAATACACCAAGATATCATCGATAAATACAATAACGAATGCATTAAGGTAACTTTGAAACACCATATTCATTAGGTCCATAAACGACGCCGGAGCATTTGTGAAACCAAAGGACATAACCACGAACTCATAATGCCCATACCTAGTCCGAAAGGCCGTCTTTGGAATATCTTCATTTCTCTCCCTAAGCTGGTGATACCCTGACCTCAAGTCAATTTTGGAGAAGTAACTCGCTCCTTGGAGTTGATCAAATAAATCATCAATCCGAGGAAGAGGATACTTGTTCTTGATAGTAACCTTGTTGAGTTGGCAGTAGTCAATACACATTCTCAAGGACCCATCACGAACAAAACCGGAGCACCCCATGGAGAAATGCTAGGCCTTATAAAGCCCTTGTCTAGCAAATCTTTAAGTTGTGCCTTCAACTCCTTTAGTTCGGCCGGAGCCATTCTATAAGGAGTAATAGAGATAGGGTTTGTTTCCGGTAGCAAATCAATACCGAAATTGATTTCCTGTTCGGGAGGAATGCCGGGAAGGTCATCAGGAAAGACCTCCATAAATTCACTCACCACGGGGACCGACTCTATAGGAGGAACTTCATAATCAACTTCTTGGAATCTCACAATATGATAAAGACACCCCTTTGAGATCATCTTACTCGCTTTTAGACATGATATGAATCGACCTCTAGGAAGAGAATTCCCACCCTTCCACTCAAAAACGGGTTCATTTGGGAAACTAAACCTCACAACTCTCGTCCTACAATCAATAGAAGCGAAGCTAGCATGTAACCAGTCCATCCCCAAAATGACATCAAAATCATACATGTCTAGTTCAACTAGATCTACATGAGAAACTCTATGGGGTATAGAGATAGGACAATTTCGGTAGACTCTTTTTGCTACAACTGACTCACCCACCGGAGTAGACACCAAAATAGGGTCATACAAAATATCGGGTAAAGTAACGAACTTTTTAGCTACTAAGGGAGTAACGAAAGAAAAAGTAGCTCCCGGATCAAGCAAAGCATATACATCAATAGCAAAGATTTGTAACATACCGGTCACCACATCGGTAGAGGCCTCTTGATCATCTCTCGAACGAAGAGCATAAAAGCGGTTCTTTTTGGGAACATCATTAGAACCACTCGGCTGTCCACCCTTCTCTCGTCCCTTAGCATTAGGACAATCTCGCACTCTATGACCACTTTTTCCACAACCAAAGCAAATCCCCTTTCCTACTAAACATTCTCCAAGGTGACCTTTCCCACACTTAGAACATGTAGGCTTCTCATTCAGCGAGTTTCCACCCTTTCCTTTTTCAATTCTTAGCCTAGGGGCTTTAGAATCCCTAGTCTTGGGAAATTTGGATGGAACTTGATTTGAGAACCTCTTCTTGAATCTAGGCTTGTCTTGAATTCCAAACCTATCTTTAGTAGTTCCACTCTCGAAAGACCTTGCCCTTCTTGAATCCTTATCCTTATCCTTCCTTTTTGCTCTAGCCTCCTCCATCCTTTTTGCATGCACCATGAGACAACCAATATTCATGTTATCATGAAGCATAGCCGATTGACATTCTTCTTGCAAATCATCCGACACACCTGTCACGAATCGACTCATCTCGTCTCTAGGATCGGAGACAAAGGAAGGAGCATACTTAGCCAATTGAATGAACTTCAAAGAGTACTCATAGACACTCATTTCTCCTTGACGGAGATTGATGAACTCCACCACCTTAGTTTCTCTCATCTCTCTAGGGAAGAACCGATCAAGAAAAGCCTTTTTGAACAAATCCCAAGTCACTGGCCCACTTTGAAGTGGCCTATTATCTTTCTGTTGCACATGCCATGTCTGAGCCACATCCTTGAGTTGGTATGAGGCCAACTCGGCATTTTCACTAGAAGACAACCCCACAGCACACAAAATCTTATAAACCTCATCAATGAATTCTTGAGGGTCTTCATCAACCTTCGACCCATAGAAAATAGGAGGATTCATTCGGGTGAAGTCCCTAAGTCGGGAAGCCATAGTTTGCTCATGAACTCTAGGTGCCAAATCCCCATTAGCTTGGGCAGTCATGGCTTGGGCTTGCACCGTTGCGGATCGAGCTTGAGTAGTCATGGCTTGAGCCATTTGAGCAAGAATAGCCCTCATATGAGCCTCTGCCATAGGTGGAGGATCATCGGGAACCTGATCATCAACAGTAATGTCTTCAAGGGGAGGAACTGGATCACCACGGGGAGGGATTCCCGCAGCAGTAATCTCCTCCTCAAGTCTTCTGGCTGCATTCCTTCTAGTATTCATCTCCTATAACTAAAACAGAAGGTTTAGGCAAATACATATACGATGTACATTCTAGAGGCACGATATGGATTTCCAACAATGAGAGTGATTCCTAAGCATCAAATAAGTTCCTATTCATAAGTGTTGCGTGCTTTACATTTATGAATACAAACCTATATAACATGGTTGAGAGAGACGTTATCATCAAGGATATTCAACCTCATGCTCTGATACCAAGTTTGTCACATACGGGTTTACCCCCTAGACGTAACCGGCATCGTCGTCCTCTTTGAAGACTAAGACAAGCCTCTTAGCCTCGTCATCGCATTCATCGATTAAAATGTGAAGGAATTTAAAACTTTTTATCTATAACTACTCGGAGGTTTACATTGACCTCTACATACACATAGTCATATTTATATCAAGTATACATAGACTTGTTCGTATAAGAAGATTACATAGTCTTCTACTTTTATTTCACACATTTATAAATAGAGAAGTAATAGGTATAAAAGCCGTCTCATCTCATAAACCATCTATCAAAGACAATAAATCTTGGGCATAGCCCTACATCAATACAAGAAGCCACATATAGGCTATATACAACATCGTCTCAACTGAGTAATAGAGTCAATACAGAATTATAGTAACTAAGTAAAATAGGAGTAAGATGTCGGCAACGCCCTCGGGAGAATGAGGACCTACCACTTGGATGGTAAGAGATCCAAGTCTTCCTTTCCAGCAATTCGGAGCAAGTTCAACGACCCGAACCTAAAATGTTTGGGAAAAAGGGAAAGAAATGGGGTTAGTACTCCACATGTACTAAGTATGGAACCATATATACAATTACTAATCAAATATACTTAAAAAGGAATATTTAAGAAAATCATTATAAAACATGTATACGAGTGAAGCATAGTAAAGCAAAACATACTAAATATACCCTTCATAAAGTCACAAGTGCAATGATCAAGTAAATTCCCATAACTCTTACTTAATCAAGTAACCTATCAAGACTACAATTAGCAATTAACCTTACCTAACATACTCTTCCATTTCATGAAAACATTCTTCTTTAATCAAAAGCAACAACCTTATACTCATAAGCATGTTATTCAATGAACAAAGTCATTTACATTACATCACTACTTTAAATACATAATATTGACCTCTCAAAGCTCCCATCAAGGTCAACTAGTGCAAGGCTTAAGTGGAGTCCCATACCCCTACCTAAGCTATAATCAAACCCTTTCAAGTTACTTCGATTAGTCTATATCTTATTCATTCATTTTAGTTTAGGGAAACCTTTCCTTAACCGACATAGACCACATGAGCAAATGTGGAATCCGATGTCATAAAACCTTACACCGATGGAAGGCGGTCTACCGGCCAAAGTAGAACCTAACATAAATGTAGTTATATAGGTGGATCCACTAGCTAGTATCCTATGGTGGCAACATAGTTCAAGAACTAAGAGATAGGTATTCCCTATATATACCATTTGGTAATGGGGCCTCACCTCATGAGAAAATCGTGAGTGAATATTCCTCAAGGAAAGTCAACACTTCACGTGGGTCCATAGGTGAGTATTCCTCTAAGAGAAGTTAACACTCTATAAGGGATAAATGGTGAATATTCCTCCAAGGAAAGTCAACACCTCTAAATGTCAAGTTCACTTGGTGCTAGGCTAAGTTCCCTTAACATCAAAGTCTTTAACTTTACTAACCATCTCAACCTAGTTAGATAGTAGGGTCAAACCCTTGTATATTCATCATCATAGCTGAACAAGAATTGTATGAGAAATAATCCTTTCATTAACAATTCATATAGGTGAAGTTAGCCCTTACACATCTCATCACAATAGGGCACATTTTTACATAACAACTTCCCTATATCATGTACTCTTAGGCAGCCTCACAACCAACCTAAACATTTCAATTCAATCATCATACCAACCCATCACCTTAAGCAAGGTATACTTCAACACACATTATCATTTGATGACAATTAATCACCATTTGAAGTAAGGATTAGGATAATGAAGACTTACCAATACTTCTCCATCGTTCACCAATAAAAGGGCCTTACCATCAACCCATAGACTAACCCAATTTGGATCATCACATCAATGTAATTCAATAGTCAACATAATAACTAATTTAAGAGAAGCGCTATACCATAAAGCAATACTACATCAAAGCTTGGTAACATGATATCAAAGTCTATCTTCTTACCCTAGATTCAATACTCAAGGAATAGACAAAAAGAACTTTAATTCACTACAATAGATTCATGATCGATGCAATAACAATTATTAAAGATGATTTAAATAAGAACTAGATAAATTACTTCAATCCAACCCAAATTCATACCAAATTCATACCTAGGGTTAAGGGTTAGGGGACATCACCCACAATCTAGATCAAACTACATCAATTCATCATAATCTAGTTGCAATACATGATAATCTATTCATTATAACTCAAATAATACCTAAACAACTCAATTCATACAATCAAATTCAAAATTGGATGAAACTCATGAAACTCAAATTTTTAGAAAATCTTTGAAGGAGCCCTTTGAGGAAAGAAGTCTCAAAGGTGAATTAGATCCCATACCTTAAGGTGTGATGACGTTTTAATGGTGATTTCGTCCTAAAACCAGCCCCCAATGATCTTCCCAAGCTATTCTCCAATGGAGTCTTCCAATAGAGAGAGAAAGTAGAGAGAAGGAAGAGAGTTCTGTTTGGAGAATTGTGATTAGGTTAATGAAGGTTGGGGTATTTATAGTGGGGTCTTAAGTCACTTAATTAGTCTTTCCTTAATCCCCTAATTACCCCTAAGACACTTAATAAAATAATTAACTAAAACTTAAATCCCTGAAAGCACTACAGGCCTTCCACGATGACTCCCCGCCAACGGGCCATCGTGGGCGTGTCGGACAGGCCCCTCTCCATCCTGCACGTCCCTCGCGTTGGTCAGAGACTGTGCAGGCGAAGGATTTCTTCCCAGCAGCTAAGACTGGCATGACGGTGGCCTTGACGCCCCGTCGTGCCCATGACGCTCCGTCATGGGATACGTCGTGGCACACTGTCTCAAGGGTCCTCCTCGAGGGCCCTTGGTTGGTCCTCGGGGAGTCGTACCCTAACTTTTCCAACATAAGAATCCCGCACTAGGTGTTACACCTATAGTTATAAACATTTTCTCCATTCCGACTCTTTTAACTTGTCCAAACTACAAAGGACACTCTAGCCCTTTCATGAACCAACTTTCCGCACGTTATGGACGTTTTTGGTTCCAAAACACTTCAACGACTCCATCTAAGCCTAATTTGGCCAGGATCAATGGTATAGACCTTAAGGAGCCTGTTTAAATCCTACCACATGACTTTGGGATTTTGAAATGTTACAAGTAAAGCTAGGAAGATCAATCCTTAATAACTCCCGAATCCTTGAAGTATCAGCCACTTTCTATCAATTCTCACTATCCAACGTGAATTTACACTACTTGACTCAATATATAGATACCTTCCCGTAACTCATCAGTAGTCACCTCTACTTGGGGTTTCACTTCAAGTGCATTAGGTACCCCTTGTTCATGTTGTTCAATATTCCTCCTAGAGGACGACCTCTGATAGCATTCATGGAAGCATGATCAGAAATACACGCGCAAGCATAAATTAGAAGAAACTTTTTAAAGATAAACTTTATCCAACAAAAAGAGTGTGAAATAAGTGAGATAGTTCCTAAGTGTCGCAGCCCCCTAATTATAGATGTGGCGCGCTTCACACAGATAACCAGGACTCAACGAATAACGATTCATAGACTCCCCAGGACTGTCTATTTTTATGCTCTGACACTAAGTTTGTCACGCTCCGAGCCTACACACTGGGCGGGGGACTAGCACTTGAGAATAATTGGTGGCCCCAATAGACCCCTAGACATGTCTGAACTCTTAGAGAAACACATACTAAGGAACTACTTTAAAAGTAAATTGAGATATTAATATGTACATGTCTTAGTACCCCCTTGTGTCATACTACCTTGAGAATGGGCATGTCTAGATTTGAAATTTTGGGAATTCTGATTATTGAACACACCTTTGTTCCTTTCTGTAGGTGCACTAGTAGATGATGGAGCACGCCCCTTCTGTTTCTGTTAGAAAGATGACTGGTTGGAATTACCATTCTACTTTCCGGATTCATTCACTATCCTAGGTCTTTTATTTCAAAATCTTCTCTATCTTTCAACTTCTCTTTCTCAACCTGTTTTACATGGATCATCACCCTTGCTCTATCCATATCACTTATAAGCTTAGCTTCTTTTCCTTTCTTATAAGACAGATGAGAAGACCCTGCAACAAACAAACTCATTTTGCTATGCATATCCACAACCATCTCTGGATCATAGCGAGAAAGTTTGGTGAACGTAAGACTATACTAAAGAACACTCAAAGATTCAAGCTTAAGAGCGAGGAACTCGGTTCCTTTGCTTCTTTGCGTTCATGCTTAATGAAACACCCCATGAACTCCTCAACAAACAAAGCCTAATGCACACGTGGTGCACCATCATCTCAATACTTTTTCCATTGATCAAGCTCGATACTAGAGACACCCTTCATTTGGTATGTAGCTAGTTCAACCCTCTCAACATCATCAATATACATGATGTGCCACTACTTGACTCAACAGTAATGCTTGAAGCTCTTCAATGAAGTTTTTTGGATCCTCGGTAACACTTAAAATGGTAACACTTAGCAGATTAATCCTTAAGAACTCACGTATCCTTGAAGTATTAGCCATTTTTTATCGATTCTCTCTCTGTCTAACTTGATGTGACACTGCTTGACTCAACATCTGGATACCTTCCTCGAACTCGTCATTAGTTACCTCACCTTGGGGTTACACTTTAGCTGCATTAGGTGCCCATTGTTTCCGTGGTTCACAATTTTCTTCCTAGAGGGAAGACCTCTAACAGCTCTTCGTGGAGGTATTATCTAAAAGATATGCTCAAGCATGAATTAGAAGAAACTTTATATAGATAAACACTATTGCACAAAATGAGTATAAAAGAAGTGTGATAGTTCTTATGTGTTGCAGCATCCCACTTGTAGATGTGGCACACATCACACTAACAACAACCAATTTACTAACACGACTTCATAGACTCCCTAGGACTCTTGAACACTATGCTCTGATACCATGTTTGTCATACCCGAGCCTACACCCTAGGTGGGACTGACAATCGAGAATAATTTTTTGCCCCAATGAAAACCTTCGTCTGGCTTAACACTTAGCAGAGGACTTAATCAAGATTTAAATACTTTCAAATTAAACTTAAATCTAAATATATAAAAGACAAAGTACCCCCTTGTGCCATACTACCTTGAGAATGTGCAAGTCTAGTTTTCAAATTCTGCAAAATTCTAATCATTGAACTCACGTCTGTTCCTTGGTGTAGGTAAACTAGAAGATGATGTAGAAGGTCCCTTGTTTTTCTGTAAAATAGATAATCGGTTGGCATAACCCTTCTGTTTTCCAGACTCATTCCATATCTTAGCTCTCTTATATCGAAACTCCTCTCTACCTTTCAGCTTCTCTTCCTCAACCTATTATACATGGATCATTATCCTTGCTTTTTTCATATCTCTTATAAGCTTATCTTCTTTTCCTTTCCTATTAGATAGACGACACAACCTAACAACAAACAAACACATCCTCCTTCTCATGTCTGCAACTATCCCCGGAGCAGAGCGGGAAAGTTGGGTAAACTTAACATTACGACTGAATATTAAAGAACTCTTTACCTTATCTTCTCTTAGTTCACGGTGAAAGAAACTCCCTAAGAAGAACTCCTAAAAACAATCCCAACTCACATTTGGTGCACCTCTAGCTCTATTCTTTTTCTGATCAAGAAAATTCTAGCAACACTATTTGTTTGGCATGTATCTAGTTCTACCCTCTCGCCATAAACAATGTGCATGACCTTAAAAACCTTCTAAATCTCTTCAAATTTTTTTTTCCAGGATACTTGGTAACACTTGAACCAATAAGGCTTTGAGGATTAATCCTTAAGATCTCACAGATCGTTGAAGTATCATCCACTTCTTGTCGATTCTCTCTTTATCAACCTTGTTTTAAACCGCTTCACTAAATATCCGAAAACCTTCCTAGAACTCAGCATTAGTGACCTCTCCTTAGTATTGCACTATAGGTGCATTAGGTAACTCTTGTTCATGTGGTTCAACATTCCTCCTAGCGGGACGACATGTGATAGCTCTTCGTGGAGGCATGATTTTAAAGACATGCGCAAGCACAAATTAGTATAAATTTTTATAGAGATAAACTCCATCGCATGAAATAAGTATGAAAGAAGTGGTATAGTTCCTATGTTTAACAGTCTCTTGATTATAGATGTGTTGCGCTTCATACTTATAAAAAAGACTCTACAAACACAACTTCATAGAATCCCTAGGAGTCTTGAATTATGTGCTCTAATACTAATTTTTACACGCCACGAGACTACACCCTAGGCGAGAGTTGCACTTGAGAACCATTGTAGGCCCTATGAAAACCCTTGGCCTTGCTTAACTCTTAGCGAAAGATTTACTCATCATTAAAGTACTTTAGAACTAAACTGAATCTTTATAGATTACTTAGAAAGTATAAAGATTATTGAATAGCCAAAATGGCAAATCAAGTCTCAACATAAATACTGAATATTGAAAGACTCGTGAACTAACAAGAACTAATTGTCTATGAATCCTATAAAAACTGAGATGGACACCGGGACAAGACCCATACCATCCTAAAGAATTAACTCATAAAGAATAAATTGGGGTCCCCTGTAAGCAAGGACGCTCACCAACAACTCTGATGCTCACTAGAATCAATGATGCAATGGATGGTGATCGTGGTTACCTATATCTGCATTATAAGAGATGCACGCCAATGGGAATCAATACATTGAATGTACGAGCATGCGTGGGGAATGAAAAAACAAGATATAAGATTGAAAGGAACTAAAGAAACATACTTGGTTTCAACTCAACTCAACTAAACTCAATTCAATATAAAGCAATAATACAAATGCAATATAAAGAAAAGCTTTTAAGATATGGATAACAATTCTATGTATTTATAAATATCATTGTAACTCAATTTGCATGTAAGGATAAATTTAAACTCTATTTGTATAAGAAAATACAACTAATGTGAATATAAGAATAAAAAAAATATAAATGTGGGAGTTTCCCAAATCGACAACCATCACTTAAGAGTTACATGATGATACAATGTTTTGTCTCACGCTACCAGTGTCGTCACATCCTTGTCCGGGGTATGGAACCTAACTACTAAGTGAATCCACTAGTCCATGCTAAAAACTATTAGGGAATCTTCTAAAAATTATAACCCTTTCTACCCATGTTGGCTTCATGGTTTATGGGGTCTATGAGTTATTTTAAGTCTCCCCCATATCGGTGCTCAATACTACTCTAAAAATATGTTAGATGATATGTTTAAAAACATAACTCTTTATGTTGTTTGAGATAATTATTAAAAAAATAGCCCAAACGCTCTCTAAGAAATCAGTGTTCCCTCTCTTGCCTAATTGTTAAAGCATGTTCTCTTTTCTAAAAAACTAGCTCAAGGCTTTGATGGAAATTGGTGTTTCCTTTGTTGTTTAAATGTGAAAACATTTATTCTTTACTGAAAACTAGCTCAAGGATCATTTGGAAATTGGTGTTTCCTATTTTATTCAAAGGTGAAAAAATTTACTCTTGGGGAAACATAATCCCTATATAATCTTTTTGTAGAAATGAACTTCACTATTTACTCTTTACTCAACTGAAAACTCAAGTCTTAAAACAAGTTTAAAGCATTTGCATAAGTCTTTTGGAAGGACTCTATGACCACTCTGGACTTGGATCTTAACATTCCTTAAATTTTATTGGAGGAATCGAGGACTATGGTTTGTGATAGGAAAGATCTTGTGATATTTAGGAGTGATTTTAGATAATTAAATTCGAGAAATGATCTAAAAGTCACTATCTTGAAGCAATTTCGCTATGCGTGTATGCATTTTAATATTTGTGAGCAAAATGAATTTGAGGTTGAAGGGTTCACGACATTGTAACGTCCAGGGAGTACCTACTAGAAGTTACCAGTGTCGTCGACCTCTCGGAGGTCTTAAACAAGCCTCTTAGAATTCATTCATCGCATTTTCATAAAATTAGCGGAATTTTAAATACTTCTCATAGCATAACATAATGCTAGAACATCATTTCATTTAAAAACTATAAGTACATCATTAAGACACCAAGTCTCTTCTTGCCATCTTAGACTCAACAATGATATAATAGAATAGGGACACGACCCTTAACAACATAAATCAATAATATATACTATTACATGAACATAAACAACATTTTTACATGAAGATCCTTGGAATCATAATGACTCTCTTGAACTTGGGGAATAACTATCCAAGCTCTCCAATTTAGGGAAGATCCTCTAGCCATCACCACCTACACTTTGTGTAAAAAGATGAACAAGAATGGCATTAGTACAAGAATGCACTAAGTATGATAACCATGCAAAAACATGATTTAAAGAGAACATTTAGTAGAAATCATGCAGTATGTCTTTATAGTAAAACTTCATGAACATTGATACAATAAGCCCAATATAGTTCACATACATCATATAGACATAGATATAACTCATAACAATACTTGAAGTCATCTTATCACATTTAAGGCTTACTTAATATGGCATAATTTACACATAATAACCATCACCTAAGACAACGTCTAAGTCTCACTTGTGTAATGTACGAGTAGCATCCCATAAATCTACTCAAAACAAGTGATCCTAGGAAGTCACCCTAGACTTAGGCATATCACATTCAATAAGATATGACACGTGTATTTAACCCTTGACGTAAGACCAACATACTTAATTAGTGGTCATATAAGAACATTTCATTGATTAAATCTTTGTCATAAATCATTTAGTTCATATCATAGGTAAACCACTCTCATAACCCCTTCACAAGCTTACTTGTGCAATGTACACATGGTGTCCCATACCCCCACATATACAAAGTAAATCCATTTAGAAGGCATTAGTGTAATTCACATGCATCAACATACTTCATGTCTTGACATAAGTAAAGTAAACCTTAACATACAATCATATTTACATACATGAACCATAATCCTTATTTCATAAAGGAACTTAATCATATCTTCCCTTAAGGCCCACTTGTGCAATGTATGAGTAGGGTCCATAGTCCTACCTACACTAAGTAGTCCTTCAAAGAATCATGACTAATATCCATAATCTTATCATAATTCATTTCTTAACTAAAAGGGAGACTTAGACATAACTGACATAGACCATGTGAGCTATATGGAATTCGTGTCATATAACCCCACACCAAAAGAAGGTGTTCTACATGCCAAGGTAGAACCTACTTAATAACTATATAGGTGGATCCACTATCTAGAACGTACAAGGGCACATAGTAAAGTGATAGTGAGATTGCTTTTAGTAACCCGACTTATTGCATTAGCGGAGAGACTTCAATCTCAAGATTATCACATGGATGACCCAACCTATTGCATAAGCGGAAGAATCTTTTCCTCATTGTACATATCCACTAGGTGCTAAGCCTAAAATCCCTCTTTAATATCTTTAAGCCTTTATTTAACATTAGTTCACAAAGTAGGCCTAAAAGACTTGCCCTTCATACATCATATAGCTCAAATGTTTCTAATATGAAAATGAACTTTCATCATAGAACATACATTATGTCAAAATGTCATTTCACATAATACTAACATTCATAATATAGTGTAGTTTAGAGTACAATTGGGAAAGCCCTACAAATAACTAACTTTCACTAGATTATCATAACATTATGCATTCATAGTTTCATGTGTGTGCGCATAAATATGTGAGAAAGCCTTTCACATAAACACCTTTAGAAAACACATGATCATAATTAATTTATCATATACTTTACATGAATAGTAATAGATAATGTTGCATATGAACACTATCCTTTCAATTGACACCATGAATCTATCCTACTCATAGTTATGAATGTGATTTTTGTGTATGTGGACATAGTGATCTCATAATGACACAATAGCATCCACCTTGGTGTTGGGGAAAACACCCTTCAACCACAATACATATAAAATATCCCTCAAGTCATGAGCAACTCACATATAGAGCATTAGGGACGATAGACCACACACCCTCATTAAATCATATGAGACAAGAACATATTCAATATTTGAATAGAAGACTACTAACATGCATATCATCACACAGTCATATAGGATTACAAAGGTTAGGGGAAATTTTACAAGAGTATTCATCACACTTAATCACGTAGACCATACCTAACCCTAACATGATCATTAACATATACATAACATCATGAATACACCTAGATCATGATACTAGAATTAAAGACTACACACATGAACTTCATAATCATGATGATCATCAATTCAATCCACTTCACATCTATTGCCTTCATGGCCATGATCACAACATAGTTAGATAAACAAGAATGTAAACACCGCCATCATAAGTTGACCATACCATACAACATCAAGTCCAAAACGATAATTAGGAATTTAGGTCACCAATTCTCCAAGATATTATCGCCATAGACCAATTCTCAACCATTCATAATCAATTTACGTAGATATAATTAGGATTAAACAATGCACTACAATCTAATCATAATTGAATCATCATCTAATCAAGATCACAAGACCCACATTATAGGATAAATTGAGAGATTACGTAGATAATGGGTTCTTCATGAAAATTCTATTGAAATTCACCTTAAAACATTGATTGATCATAAATACATTATTAAAATGACTTTGAAATCAGTTTGACAATGAACCCATGGTTAGATTGAATGATAGGAAATTTGACCCTAGAATCACATTGGAAATTTATTTGAAAGAACTCCTTGGATTAAAGGTAACTAAGGATCAAGGATTAACATACCTTAATAAAAGAAAAGCGCATGAAAAATTGAAGAATAAAACACTTGGAATCCATACCCTAGTTTGATTTTGAACTTGGTCTCCAATGGAGGTTCTAGAGAGAGTTTATTTTAAGATAGAAAGGTTTTATTTGAAGAATGAATTACAAATCGTGGTTTTATGTTTTTAACTAACTTATAATATCCAAAATAGGTCAAATAATTGTTCATGCTTTAATTGGAACGTGGGGTGAATTTCCCAATTCACCCTTTGGCTGGCCATGTCTAGACAGAATGTTGCAGGTCCATTCGACGGGTGCAAATGACGGGGCGTCGTCAAGTTGACGATCCCACCTGCAGTTCGTTGTTCTTCACAAACACTCCCTCATTTTATGTCTAAGCTCCCACAACTATGTGTGGAGACATTCCCCCATTTTTCGAGGTGTCAATCCATAAACTTGTTGTCGTTTGCATGGGCATAGTTTGACATTGCCTTGGGAGTGTTTTGCCTGATTTTGGGTCCCCATCAAGGATGCTTACGGTGGTCCTTAGGGAGTTTATGCCGTACGTTTTCACCCTTAATACGTCCATATAGATGTTAGGATCCTCTCCTATCATTTTAGACACCAAACAACACATAAAGCATGCAAAGGCACACAAGGACACACATACACCTAGTTTCCAAATGTCTTGAGAGTTCATCGAGGTTTGACTCCCAAACTCTTTAAAACAACTAACACAAGATGTGAAACACTTTATTAACATGTTACTAACTCTTAAGGCATATGTGAGATTCTATATTATTCTAGTTCATTTTGGGGATTGTTACATTATCCCGAACTTGGGAATATTCATCCTCGAATGACACTTAAGACACTTCCAAGGACTTAATGAACAATTTAGCAACTCACGACCATCAACCGTTAATACAACATGATAGTCAATGCACCAACTTATAAGGAAACAATACCTTTATAAAATCATGCATTTAAAGAGACATAAGCAAACATGGACTACTTCTATAAATATTTCCATGCACACATGCTTCCTCATACTCATTGCCCTTTGGAGGAACTCCCTTCTCCAACCTTAGGCATGCTCATCGTTTCATCATAAGGTTAAACATACTATGGATTTCAAATGCACACATAGGCATGATCCACACTTCATCTCATCAAGAAATTAAGCAATTCATACTAGGTGCACATTTATCATGAACAATATAGATAAACTACAATGTTACCGTCTAAACATAATAGCGTCAATTTCATATATGACATTAACATGTTTAATTATGTTAAAGGAGGAACTACCTTCTTCGAGTCATAATACACATATGGTCATAAGGCTTACACACAAGCATTCAACAAAGGTCAATTCACTTAAGGAGAAATTCTCAAGTTCTAACCAAAAAATGCTCATACTTCATTTCTCATGAAGTCAAAATGGTAGATCACACAAACCACATCACAACAATAGGAAGTCACTTCACAAAATTTTAGTTTGTCGCAGACACTAGTTTTCATGAACATACATAATTTAGGAATGTTATTAAAATTCATAGGCACACATACTTAAATATTGGCTACATACACCATCACTTCTCAAGAGTGAGCCTATATTAACACTTCTAAATCACAAAATCACATATTTTAAAAAGGGACTCATCTATTCTTATGTAAAGAAGACTCAACACCTCCTTGTGGGGCTAAGATGCCCTTACATCAAAAGTGTTTTAAAGTATGTTCATTAAACCATCACATGAAGTCAAATGCACATTTTTCATATAAAGGTGTACAACAATGAGAAACATGCACTTTATCAAAATTCTTTTTTCATGCAATATAAATTCTTCAAAACATGCATAACATAGTGGCATTTAAGGCATGCATAATGTATGAAGGACAGCAACTTATACTCATATGCAAGACTCCAATAATGAAAAAAAACTATTAGGAAATCTCTGGTTTCAAGCTTGAGTAAAAATAGAAGGAAAAGATTGGGATATCAACAATGTTATTTTCAAATCATCATCCCCCCACTTAGGGTAAACTCACTTAAGAGAAACTCATATCATCCAAGAGAACTTGGACTTACAAATCTTTCTAGTCAAGCACAACATCCCCCAAGATTATGCAAACCCTTATTAACATCACCTCCTCCCATCTCTCAGTAAGGAACAATTTTTTACAAATCTTCCCTCCAACTTCATTAGGTGAGGATTTCAAGAGATCCTAACTGAGTATATAAGTTACTCAAGTCCATATCCATCACTCAAAATGATTCTTAACATAGGGAACTTAAAGGTTTCTCAAAATAGGAACATTAAGGGAATTCATAACCTCACAATCTAGGTACATTATACCCCACTTGGGGTAAGCCTAATAAAATATTCATCACCTCATGCCCTTAAAAACCAAGGTCAAGGACAGTCAACACCACACCTACGTAATCCTCACATAAGAAGGTTTGACACCATTGAGGGTTTCCACTCCTAATCTCATATCAAGGAGACTACTAACTCAATCATCAAAAGGTACTTCTCCAGAACAAATATTCCTCAAAGTTTTCCACCTAAAGGAACTCATAACAATCATTTTTAGGTCATTATACCCAACCACAGAAGGGCTTAACTACACCATGAATACCAAGGGAAATTCCGTAATTTTATCACATTCTATGACCAAGTCATAACAAGGTAAGTAGTTTCGGATTTAAGCCTACAAGTTTCATCACCTTAGGTAGTTCATCTATAACCTTTAGAGAATTATCCCTCCAAATTAGGACTATAGAAATCCCGGGTTGTAACCACTTAATAAACACATGTTGGGACTCTTAAGGTCCACTACCACTTCTTCTAGAGATTTAGGGTAACCATCCTCTCTAGTTCAAATTTTAGGGAAAACATAGAAGAGATTTGTCCATATAGGCCTCTTTCTTGTCTTTCAACACTAGGGCAAGGTAGCTTCTATGTATTTTCCACCCATATCATCAACATCGGTGGAACCTTCCTACCAACCATTCCTAGGTATAATCTAAGCACTTTCCTCAAATGACCATACTTAAAATCAAACTTAAAAGACAACTGACCTCTTTAAAGTTGGTCAACAATAATTATTTTCTTCTCTTTATGTCCTAAGGGGTACATACATCCTTCTATGTCAACCTTAGGTCAAAGCATAATCCCAATTTATGGAGAAAAAAACCCTTATGCATTTTTCCCACTCTTAGTATAGGTTCATATAGGGACATTTCAACTAGTCGTATGAGTTCACCTATTAACTAGCATACTTTAAAATAACCTTTCAAGGTAAGCACACTACCTTTCATGTTTAGGAGAAAGCCTATACAAAAGGATCTAATCCACACAAGGACAACTCTGAAGCATTACTCATATAAAAAGGCAGCATCCATCCTTCACTATTTACTATTTTTCTCCAAAACTTTTCAAGCCTGTACCATAACATTCTACTATCATGCACAAAACCATAATGTAGCTCATTGTTCCAAAGAGGACTCTATTCAACCATAACAATTCTGAACAAGCTAGAACTATATCATAAAATGACTTCTCAACATACCATCTCATTTCTCATAGCTCACATATATCCATAAATTGCATCACATCAAAATATTGCATATTCACCTTCACAGATACTCGTCTAGTCATATTAACCCTAATAAGCATCAAAACTCACCTTTTCTCCTACAATCCTTGAGACATCATACCTTCCAATCAATCACATCTAAAAGACCACCGGACAGTGAAACATAAGAGAGAGATCATATAGAGTTAAGCTCTATGGCACGAAAAAAGAGTAGTGAATAAAGTTAAACATTTATCTTCCTATAGACTCTCACAAATAGATGTGTCGCCACTCACAACGATGAACAAGACTCTACTAGACGTGGTACTACGAGACTTTGAAACCTAAGGTCTATTACCAAAACATTTTGCTCTAATACCAAGTTTGTAACAACCGGGGAGCACCCCTAGAAGTTACTGGCGTTGTCGACCTCTCGAAGGTCTTGGACAAGCCTATTAGCATTCATTCATCGCATTTTCATAAAATTAGCGGAAAATTTAAAACTTTTCATAGCATAACTTAAAGCTAGAACACCATTTCATTTAAAAACCATATCCACATCACTAAGACACTGAGTCTCTTCTTGCCATATTAGACTCAACATCAATAGAATAGAATAGGGATACAACCCTTAACAACATAAATGAATAATACATAATATTGCATGAACATAAAAACATATTGACATAAAGATCCTTGGAATCATAAGGACCCTCTTGAATTTATGGAATATATATTCAAGCTCTCCACTTTTGGAAAGATCCTCTAGCCACACCACCTACACTTTGTGTAAAAAGATGAAGAAGAATGGTATTAGTACAAGAATTCACTAAGTATGATAACCATGCAAAAATATGATTTATCGAGGACCTTTAGTAGAATCATGCATCATGTCTTTATAGTAAGAATTCATTAGTATTGATACAGTAAGAACAATATAGATCACATACATCATATAGACATGGATATCACTCATAACAATACTTGAAGCCATCTTATCACATTTAAGGCATATTCAATAGGGCATTATACACATAAGAACCATCACCTAAGACAACTACCAAGTCTCACTAGTGCAATGTACGACCCTTTAATTCATTACATCTTAGTCATAACTCATTTCGTTCATATCATAGGTAACCCACCCTCATAACACCTTCACAAGCTTACTTTTGCAATGTACACATGGTGTCCCATAGCCCACACATATACCACGTCAACCCATTTAGAAGCCATAAGTGTAATTCATATACATCAACATACTTAATGTCTTGACATAAGTAAAGTCAATGTTAACATACATTCATATTTACATACATGAACCATAATACTTATTTCTTAGAGGAACTTAATCATAACTTTCCTTAAGGTCCACTTGTGCAGTGTATGAGTATGGTCCATATTCCTACCTACACTAAGTAGTCCTTCAAGGAATCGTGACTAATATCCATATTCTTATCTTACACTACAAGAAAATAGATTTAACGACCAAATTTTAACGAAACAATATAATTCCATTCGATAAAAGTATATTTATAACGTCAAAAAAATTTTACAATCATTAAAAGACAATTTTAATGAAATATTAGTAAAGCAACAATATCCGTACCTCAAACATTTTTGTACCCGGACGTTAATAATAAAAGAATTACACATATTTTTACTTTCATCTTTTTTTTTTCCACAAAAAGACTTAGTAGTCCCCTCTATTACCCCAACCCCAACTGCTGGTCTCCCATTACCCCCACCCTTAATGTTGGTGTTCCTTCCGTAAGAAAACATAACAAGAACATCGATTTTTCCGCAGACAGAAAGCATACTCAGAACGTGTCTTCCAAATCCTCTACTACAAATAGAGATACCTACGGGAGTGAATAACCTAAATCGTGAATTATAGTCACTTAATATCCAACATAGAACTGATTTATTGGAGAAAAATCAGCAAAACAAACCACAATTGTGGTGGTACCGTTCCTAAAATCCAGGCTTGTTTGCACAAATTAAGCTATAGCTCCCTATTCAAGGTCTTTATAAATGAAATCAAAGTCTATTTTTTTAATTGCAGAAGTCGCCTCTTTCTTTTTACTTCAAATTTCACTTGAGTTTTTCTGATCCTTGCTGAAATTTCACCCATGTTTTGTTGGTGTTTGGTGCGTGTGATTGTAACTTGACATATTCTTGGACTTTCTTTCCCTTCAAGGTAAGTTTGGTTGTTTTGACCATAAATATTTATGTGGGTATTCTAATTTTGACCATAAATTGTTATGTGGGTATTTTTATTTTGACCTTTTTTGAGTTTATGTTGTATGATTCATAAGCTTTTTCATTAGGTTATTGATTTACATGCTCTTAAATTATGCAATACGTTTGTGGGTATGCATGGCAATGTATTCTTGTAAAGGGGTTACTGGGACTGGGTTAGAACCAACTAATCCAATTTGAACATGTTTTGTTTGTAATCCACCAGAACCTATTGGTTTAGGTTATGGTTTGAGCTTGTCTTGGCTTCACAGTTCTTCGTATTCATCAATATATGGTTTGGAGGTAATGAAGGAGATCCTATGAAATGGGAGTTCGGGATTTCTTTGTTGTATAATGATTTATATTTTTCTTGGTTGAACGAACACACTTTATCCACAAACTTATAGAACCCAGTTACAGCAAGCTACTAAGAAAAATAATAATAAAGCAACCTAGTCCATCCTAAGCATTTCAAACAGCTACAACTACACATTTACTATTTATATAATTGCTCTATCCAATACCTATCTTTACTTATATGCTTCATGTTTAGTACTTCAATGATTCTCACTTTACTGTCAAGTTGTATTTTCTGCATTATCACTTATGTTCTCTACATTCTTTGGTTTCAGATTGCATCATTGCTCGTCTTCCATACATAATAGACTAGCGCAACCAGTATTGCCCATATAAGCCCTCTATGAATTTTCCCTATTACATTTCTTGTTATTCCTTTCCATAGTTCCTGTGGTCCCCTGTTCCATGGTTTAGTGTTTGGCTAGTTCAAAATATCATTCAAGCAGTTGTTGGAGTATACACATTCAAAATATAAGAGTATTAGTTTCCGGATGAGAGCCACAGAGTGGACATATTATATCTTGTCCAATGCCAATTTTCAACCATCTTTCTCTAGTAGTGTGCATCGCATTGCTAGCTGGCGTATAAAACTATGTTTTGGGATATTAGTACAGTTTAACATTTCTCTCCACCAGTCCATTTGTTGACAATCATTTTGCTACAAACAATATCCACTATTAATGGTGTACATACCATTCAACCTCAACCAACCATATATTTCCCCTGAATGCAACAACAAATTTGTTCTTGACATTGCATATTTTCTTCTAATACCAGCAACTATCGGGCGGAGGGTTGTAGTTGTACCAATCCTCCCCTTTCAGATAGATATGGTTAACCAGGAAGTTGTTGAATCTTGCAAGAACTATGAGGATAGTGGTGAATCTTTTTTTTCCTGGTGTAAATAAGTCTTTTTCCTGCGACTGTAGGAATGGTGTCCTAGAAATGTATTTAGCCATTTCTTTGTTAAGCAATGAATAACTTATATTCTGATAGGAGTGCTAGCAACATCTTGATGTGTCTATATATGAACCTCTTTGTTTACGTCTTTACTAGTCTATAAAGGTAAACATCATTGTAATCAGATCATTATTTGGAATTCCCCTTCCCTTTCTCGACAACATCTCAAATCTCTCTATTTTCCTTCATTTTGTAGCTTATTTAGTGTAGTTGTTGCCTTTCCCTTACAAATAGTTTTGTTGGTGAATAAGACATATCTCTCGGCATTCATAAATGACTCTCCAATAGCATCTCCATTGAATACAATTCTCCTTGATCCAATTGTTGGCTTTTATTTTTAATGTTACCGAAAGCAAGTGCTTCGTTGTTTAAAGTGAGAAGCAAAGAAAAGTGAATCTGTATTGCTTTTTTGCAGTGAAGTGAAAGCTATGGTAAAAAAAGCAAGCGTTGCAGTTTAGAAGCGGGGAAGCGATTTCTCGCTTTTCTGCTTAACTATGGTTGACAGTAACTAGTCGTTTTTTTTATTTCGTAAAAACATTTTGTGCCTTCTTTCCAATCATTTCCCTCTATATCACTTCTCGTGTTGTGACACTCTTTCAAGTGACTGCAAGTTAAGTTTCTCATCACTTTTTCTTCCTTTTCTTCCTCTTTACGTGCTTGTTTTCTCCGTTTCTCTAGCAACAATTATTGTTTCAACCGCGTCTTCTATTTTGCCAGTTATATTTTTTCTTGTGTCTATTGAATCATATTTGAATTTGATGTATCCTCTAAATCTAATATGCATGAGAGACAATTCAGTTGTTGTTGTCGTTAATGCTAAACGTTTATGAAAGTAGTGAGATGATGAATGGAAAATATGAAACGGAAATCTTAGAGACATGGCGAAAGCAGCATATAGTATCACCTGTATATAGGGTCATTGAAAATTGATGAACTCTTTGAAATAGGCAATAAATATTATTGGAAAGACTACACTGAAATTATGTCTATATGGTTTCATGTGGCTTGTTGATTTTTTTAAAGCTCTTTGTTGCATTTCATATTTTCTTTTCTGTGAAGTGTACCACATGTTAACATATTTATTTCTTGGTTGTTGTAGGCTTTGATTCCAAATCTGTCGGTGGTGGTGCTTGTTATTATTGTATAAAGTGTCTCCAAAATTATTCTTTTGAAGGCTTTTTGTTGATTTCTTTTGTAAGGTACATCTTTGTTTTTCTTTTTCTAATACTTTCTTCTTTACTGATGTGTTTTTGAAAATATTTTAAGTATTTGTCTCAATTTTTTTGGCCATTTGTTTTGCTATGTTTTTTAATCCAGTTGTATTGGCCATTTTCAAAGAGGTACTGTTTGTTGCGATCTTTTACTGTGTTTCAACGATTTTTGAACAATGGTATGAGCATCATAAAATGTTGAACTATCACACACTATCAAAACTTTGATGTTTTCAATATAGGTAATAGGAAAGTGCACAACTGTAACAAAATTTAAATGCTACAAACAAAAAATATATAAAATCTTTCACCTTTTTTATTAAGTCTTTAAATACTCTTCTTTTGCTATAATCAGATTAGATTGTAAGAGTTCTCTAACCTTTGCTTATAATTTTATAAATTAATTGTGAACCTTCTTTCTATATTCAGTTCATAATCATAAACATAGAAATTATTTGGTCTTTTTCTATTGATGTTTAGAATGTACTTGTAAACTTTATTGTTTTGAAATATTTGGTCTTTTACTATGATATGTTGGATTTTGTTGAAACACCAGGGTGTTTTGTGATGTAATTTGGACTATTCCAATTTTTGTAACCTTTTTATAATCATCTTGTGAATATTTATTTGTGTTGCTTGTTTAAGTATACATTAAATGTTTGTTTCTTGATTTGTTGTAATACATATATAACTATATGCATCTAGTGTGTGTGAATCTATAACTCTAAAAGTTAATATCTAATTAGAAATACGTGTTGTTATACTAATGTATTATTATATATATTTTACATGCATGGAGATCCTAATAAACAATGAATGGAACTCATTAAAGATAGACTTGTTATTAATTATATAGATGGGGTGGAGACTTTCTTGGATTATGCTTTTACAAAATTTGGAGACCCGCAGTTGATCCGTTGTCTAAGTATTAAATGTAGAAATGCAACTTCTAGAACACGTGTTGTGGTTAGGTCACATTTAATAGTACATGGGATAATACCAAGTTATATTTTTTCATATCACCATGTGGAGATGTCAGGAAAAGAAACAATCAAATTTTGAAAAAATAGATGATAATGACATTGAAGAGGATGATGGTGAGGATGAAATAGATGGTTTGCTTGGATTTTTGTACCCCGATTTTAATGGAGATAATATGAATAATAGTGGTGATGATTTTCTAGAGGAGGAACCAAATGATGAAGCAAAATGATTTTATAGGCTATTGAAAGATCTTGATCTACCATTATGTGAAAGTGCAAAACTTTCTAAGCTTTCTACTTTCGTCAAATTGCTTCACCTTAAAAGTATTGGTCATTGGAGTAATGAGTCATTTACAATGTTGTTGACGTTTTTGAAAGATAATTTATTGTTGGATGGAAAAAACTTGCCGGATTCATATTATGAGGCAAAGAAGGTTATTCGACATCTTGGGCTTACTTTTAAGAAGATTGATGCATGTAAGAATGATTACATGTTATATTGGAAGGATGATAATTGTCTTCAATCTTACAAAGTTTGTGGTGCATCTAGATTGAATGATGGTAAACATAGCGGGTAAACAAAATTGAAAAAAGGAAAAAAGATACCATGCAAGATTTTAAGTTATTTTCCTCTAAAGCAAAGGATTCAAAGGTTATTTATGTGCTCAAAGATATCTCCTTTGATGTCATGACATCATGACAAAATAGTTGATGATGGAATAATGAGGCATCCAGCTGATTCAATGGCATGGAAATTTTTTGATGAGCTTCCCTCATCTTTTGCTGCAAAACTATGTATGTACTACTTGGACTTGCTAGTGATGGTTTCCAACCATTTGGAAAGTCGAAAAGTACGTACAACATTTGGCCCGTGGTACTTATTCCCTATAATTTGCCACCTTGGCTTTGTATGAAGCAAGAGAACTTTATTTTGTCAATGCTTATACTTGGCCCTGAGAGTCCTGGTGATGCAATTGATATCTATCTGCAATCTTTGATAGAGCAGTTGAATGAATTATGTGAAAGTAGAGTCAATACATTCGATGCATCAACTAGAAAGAATTTTACGTTACATGCATCTTTGTTGTGGACCATTAATGACTTTCCAGCATGTGCAAATTTGTCATGATGGAGTAAAAAAGGAAAATTCGCTTGCCCATGTTGCAATAAAAACACACACCATACAAGGCTAACAAATGGCCAAAAAGAGTGTTATATGGGCCATAGACATTATTTTCCTCTTAATCACGAATGGAGAAATGATAAAGCCTCATTTTGATAACACTATTGAGCACAGGCTACCGCCTGAAATGTTGTCCGGTGATGATATTCTTTACCAGGTTGCTGATTTAGATGGGTTACAATTAACAAAGGATCCACAGAAGAAGAGTAAAATATCACACAAGAAAAGGGTTGATAATTGGAATAAGCGGAGTATATTCTTTGATCTTCCATATTGGAAAGCCTTATTGTTGCAAAATAATCTTGATGTGATGCACATTGAGAAGAGTATATATGACAGTATTTTGGGGACAATATTAGATGTCTCAGGGAAAACAAAAGACACCATGAGCACTCGGTTGGATATACAAAAAATGAAAATACGAAAATAATTGCATCCGATACAAAATGGAGATAAATATGAGTTGCCAACAGCACCTTTCACATTATATGATGAAGATAAGCAAAAAAATTTCAAATTTTTGAAGAATTTAAAGGTCCCAGATGGATTTTCCTCAAATATTTCTCAATGTGTCAACCTTAAGGATAAAAAATTCTCAGGATTAAAAAGTCATGATTGTCATATAATTCTACAACATTTACTCCCTCTTGACATGCGTGGTAAGCTTTGCAAATCTGTGTCTGAACCAGTTATTGAGTTGTCTATTTTTTTCAAAGTGCTTGCAGCAAAATGTTTGAGCGTAGAGGAGTTGGGACAAATAGAAGCTCAAATACCAAAAACATTGTGCAAGTTAGAAAAGATTTTCCCTCCTACATTTTTTGATGTCATGATGCACTTGTCTATTAATCTACCTGATGAAGCTAAGATTGCTGGACCAATTCAGTATCGATGGATATATCCAATAGAGAGATACCTACACTTTCTGAAGTGTTTTATTGGTAACATGGCTCAGCCTGATGGTTCGATTGTAGAGGGATATTTAGCTGTTGAATGTATGACATTGTGTTTAACGTATTTGAATACAATAAAGACAAAGTTTAATTGTCCGGAGAGAAATTAGGATGGTGGTGTAATTGAATCTAATGGTAGTTTGGCAATATTTTGTGAACCTTGAAAAAGTTTAAACGGTACCACACCAGACAAACTTCATTCAAACGATTTGGAGGACGCACACTATTATATTTTGAAGAATCGTAATGAAATTCAACCATTCTCGAGTGAGTATTGATTTAATCTAATAATGTATTTATACCTTGTCGATATGTTTAATTTAAAATAACATGTAAAACTTCAATTCTTTGTTAGAGAATTTTCACAAATTTATAGTGAGACCTCATAACAAAGTTTAGATGTGGAGTGGAATAGAAAATTTATTAGTTGGTTACAAAAAAAGGTTAGTAGAAATTAACTGGTTTTCTTAAATCAAGAATGCAATAAAATATTGTTTTCTAAAAAGGTATTTGATGTTGTTAGGTTGTAGGATCATACAAATATGATGATAGTAAGAGAATGGAAGATTTGCTATCTTTATCACGTGTCCCTATGCCATATGTCACAAGATTCAAAGGCCATATTGTTAATGGATAGAGGTTTCACATGAAAGAGTATGATCAATATCTAAAAACTCAAAATTGTTTAGTGGTTGTAGTAGGTGAGACCGCTGAAGAACAAAACCATATGAATTACTATGGCGAGTTAACCGAGGTTCTTGAATTACAATTTGTTGGGGGAAGAAGAGTGATTTTATTCTGATGTATGTGGTTTGATGTGTGTGATCAAAATAGGGGAGTTAAAATTGATGAATATGGCTTTATAAGTGTTAACCGTTGGCGATATTTGAAAATAAATGAGCCATTTGTATTAGCTAGCCAAGCATCACAGGTATTTTATACTATCGATCATTCAAATAAAGGTTGGCACATAGTGCAAAAGGTTCAACCTCATGATTCTTTTGATAATTTTGAAAAAGAGGATGATGACTTAGAAGATTTAGATAACTCTACACAAGTAAAAAGAAACAGAACTCATTAAGGTTTGGAGCTTCTTCATGCTTTCCTTTACTTTATTAATTTTTTTATGGTAATGATTATTTATAGTATTTCTATGAAATTTTTTTTGATGCCCTTGGTTTATAATGTTACCTTGATATTACTATAGTAGTAATGGTTCATGCTAGGAACCTAGTTTACATGTACTTGTGTCTCTTTTCTGAATGCGTTTTCAATTCACATTTATTCTTATGAAAAATTTGCTAACCTATTTGAACCTTTGTTTTGAACACTTCGCTCTTTTTTTTTTTTTGTATTATCTAGGTTGACATGAAATTGTCAGAAACTCTTAAGTATGAAATGGGACAAGCTTCAAATATTCCCAAGCATGAACTCATTCAACCAGGTGCCCCAGCAAAAGGACTAGGTCAAAGTTTGAAATCTATGAGCACTATCAGAGTAAATGCTGAACAAAGGACTCCGATTGCCAAAAATAGAAGTTACTATACAACGACTTCTAAGTTGAATAAGCTAGCAGATAATAGTTTCCATGTGCATCCTTGTTTTGAGAAAAAGGATGACAATGCTCCCCTCCATCAAGAAGCTGAAATGAATCAATATACTTTGACTATTGATGCAAAGGGTCAGGGACAGTGGTTAAGGATTACTGCTGAAAAAGAGACTATGATTGGCGAAAATAGAAATACTACACCAACTTCTAGTTGAAATAAACCAGTAAAGAAAAGTATCATTGTACCTCCTGATTTTTATCCAATGAAAGACGATGACACCCTCTTTGTTGAAACGAAAGTGACTCGAGATACTCAAAGAAGTGATCATTTGCGAAAGAGTTAGTTTGGTTAATCTGTTTGATCAAGAAATTCTACTTAACTTTATTAACTTAATCTCCTCCGTATTTTTTTGTTACTAACTGAAATAAACTTCTTATTTTTGTTGACTTCCATTAAAATTTCCAGGTCCATTTGAATTTGATAAGTCCAAAAAAGTGATTGAAGTGCCTTGAGTAGCCCAAAGAAGTGATACTGCAATTTTATTTTACTTGTGCAACTTATTTTTGTTTGTTGAATTGAAGTCTTGATTGTTTTTTACTTGTACTTAAATTTGCAGGTCCATTTGAATCTATCAAAGCCAAAAAAGTGGTTGGAGTTGCTCAAGGTTCTAAGGGAAATCAAACTAGTAAGTATTTTCTTGTTGTTACATGTAAAGCAACAAAAACATTATCTATAATTTTCTTTCCTAGGAAATATATTTGTTAGCATATGGATACCATTTTTAGGAACAACGACCTTCGAGATAAGGGGAATATTAGTAGTTATTTGTCTCAATAACTCTCCATTCTTGAAAATTGCAATCTTGCTTCAGCAACATCTTTCTTAGATGTTGTCCATTCCCCTTTCTGTATCACATTTTATTGTTTGTGGGGATTCTACATTTGTTCTACCTGCTTTGTCTAGTTGTCCCTTGGTTCGGAACTCTGGATTGGTATGTCTCAAACGCGAAGGAAATTTTGTGATCTGATAGCATGGTATTTTGGATATTATGTCTTATAATCTTATAGAGACCAGACCAATGTATACACTAATAATTTTAGAACATGACACCTAAAATGTAACTACTGGATCATTCTCCAGATTCTTTCGATTATTTAGCGCTAATGATGAATTTATATCAAAGAGCATAGTTGACTTACTTTAAACTTTGCAGGTCCAATTGGATATGATAAGGCAGAATATATGACTTAAGTGTATCGTGATGCTCAGAGAAGTGATACTAGTATATTACTTTCTTTTGTGTAATTCTTTGTTGTTGTTAGTTGACTTGAAGTTTTAATTTGTTTTAATAATATAATTTGCAGGTCTATTAAAGTCTAAAAAGGAAAAAAAGATGATTGAAGTTGCTGAAGATGCTACGAGAAATGAAACTAGTATATATTTTTGTTTTGGTAATTAGGTATTTTATTAATCACCAAAGTAGTAGTTACAACGCGAAGCCAGCAAAACACTACTTGCTATCTCAGTATAACCGCAAAAAATAACAAACTCTAAAAACTACATCTATCAAGGAATAGTCTGACTGCTACATTAGCTCTAAGACAACATACACAAACAATTCTTACGGCTACAGTCACCATTATGGACTCATGTTTCTTAAAAAAAAATCTTTTGTTCCTCTCCTTCCATAGTGCATAGATGTACTCTACATAGATCAATCTTAGGGAATGTGCTAGAGGATTCCTCTCTTTAGTCTTTAATACTATCCGATGAAGTCCAACTATAACAATACTACTGGTGTTTGGTTTATCCATTGGAGCATCCTCCTCCACAGCATGCTAGCGAAAATCCACTCACAAAAATGATGTCTTGTGTCTTCTTCTTGATGGAACATAACACTTATAGGGTCAACTTTCATTATCCATTTCAGCATTCTGTCTTTTGTGAGGAGCCCATTTAGGATATTTTTTCTTACAATCTTATAGAGACCAGACCATTATACATTAATAATTTCAGAACTTGACACCTAAAACATAACTACTGGAATATTTTCTTCCATGTGATATTTTCATTTATTGATGTTACTGGTAAAATAGCCAAAAAGATATTTTTTCATATGTTTTTTACATCTGATGCTTCGTTATTATTTTTTTCACTTGTCCTAACCATATTAACCACCACTGATTCTTGATTCATCAATTGTGATTTTCTAATTGATAGTTTTTAAGAATAAAAAGTCACTGATTTGGGATCTTTAAGCTTTCCAAAATTTATTCCGCTGCTAGTTGCCGCTTTCTGTGTCGCATTTTTTTTTGCAACTTGAGGCCTTATATATTGCAATGGGCAATGTTCGGCCTATTTTGTTTAGTTGTCACTTGGTTTGGAACTATGGATGAGTACTTGTCGAAAACCAGATTGAATGTTTTTTTAGCATATATGGGCTTACAGATCTGAAAAGACCAGGCCATTGTATACTGTAATAATTTCAAAATGTGACACCTAAAACTTAACTATTAGAGTATTCTCCAGATTCTTTTGATGGTTTAGCACTAAGATCAAATTTATATCAAAGAGCATAGTTGACTTTCTTTAAAATTTGCAGGTCCATGTGAATATGATAGGACATTTGTAAGAAATTTCTGCGATTAAGACCTGGGGAAAAGTTAAAAGTTACTTTCTATCAAAATTGAGTCGTTGGGCCAAATCATACCTTATTTATGAGACACTTGGGTTTGCTAGTTCGTGATCGTAATATATGCCCGTTGCGGGTACACTCATGGATGGATATCGAAGAGCACAAGCTTGAGCATATGTGGGCAGCTGTTACAGTAAGAATTACAACATTACTCTCTTTTATTTTCACTGACTTAATACCGTTGCTACTGTAACAACACTATTTTTTTCTCTTCTTCTTGAGTTTGTTTAGAGTACATTATGGTGTTGCCTTTGTTTAGACCTTTTTATGGGTCATTATTTTAGAATAGCTATTACCAACACAAACAAAAAATTCCCCGTCTTAGTCTTACTATTCACTATCTATTTAGTCACATAAGTGAAATCTGGCACCTCGCGACACCCATTGTGTTTGCAGAATAGATGTTCTAGCTCTCACCTCTTTTTTATCTATGCAATGAAAAAACTTTTATTCACAGTTATTCCCCTAAATATCTTCCAATTCCTTGCTTTCCATGTGTAGTAAATCATTACATCCCATATTGCTACATAGATTTTCCGTTGTGTTTGCTTCCATTTTCTTTTTCTACACGATTTCAAACTTTGTGGGACATCCTTCTAAATCATTTGTACCTCTGTCTAGTTGGCCAGAATTTATTGTAATCCATTCACACTCAGTGTGGAGGAATTTCTACTACCCCTGTTAAACATAGACAACAATTTGCAACTTGCACCTGCATGTTCAGTCTCATCATTCGAGTCTTCGTAAGCAATTTGTTCTAGTTTTCCAACAAGAGGATAAATTTAATTATTCTTTGGTTGAATAAATTTTGTCCAAGTAAGATATGCTACCAGAAACTTTTTTGGATCCCTATAATTCTTTTACTCGTGGTGGCTAATTACATACGTTTCACTCTGTCAACTTGTACTTTATGTTTTGGTAGTAATTAACCATCCCAGTGTTTAGAGATATTAACTTTCTTCGATCCTAGAAACAATATGTAGTGGTATGTGATCTCATTATTGCCATATCACTTCATATACACTGCATGTGTCCATGTTACCCAGAGGATGTAGTTAATCTGAAACCTTCCATATAGTAGTTTCCCAACATAAGATTCATTCCATTTAATACATCCCTTAACTTTTGGTCCTTAAAAATTATATATGGGAGGCACACCTTATCCCAAACAATCAAAGCTATCTTTCTATGATCTGCAATACCTGCCCATATAAAGTTCTGATGATATATTCTCTTTTTCAGGAAAATTTTAATTGTGATAACATGAATGATCAAAGAGATAATGTTTTGCAACATATGAGAAAGCTTTGGAACAATTGGAGAGGATCTATGCATAAGAATATGAAATCCAAGTCATTGCACCAGTTTCTAAAAGATGTTCCAACATGAGTAGACAAGAGTGATTGGGAATAGTTGGTCAAGGAACATTTTTTATTTGATAAGTTTAAGGTATGATTGCATAGCTATTGATTAGTATCATTTTATTTCCAAGTCACATATGATAACTCTTTTGGATTAGTTCTTTTGATTAAATGATTTTATTTGTTATCAAGAGGATGCAAAGTAGTTACAAAATATAATTTCAGAATAAAAATAGAATCATTAAACAATCTTGTGATAATTTTAGCTTTTGTTAATGCAGAACTCAAGCACATGAAACACAATCAACATATCTAAGTTGTGTATGCCTCATAGTACGGTTAGCAAGCCTATAAAAGAGATTATTTACGAACTAGTAAAAAAATCATGAATTCTACAAGGAAACCTCCTTTTTGTATAAAAGATTGTATCGTACTTATTTTTTTTTTGTTAAGGGAGGCAAAGATGGTAATCCACCAAACATGACAACTATCTTCTTTGAGACTCGTAAAAAGGAAAATGAGCTTGTCGAACGAGAAACCAATGAAAAATATGTATGTTCATCGTTAAATTTCATTTAACAATTTCTCTCTGGATTGATTTAGTGAAATATTTCAAACAATTCTTGTATTTTAAAGGCTGAAATTAAAGAGCTTGTACAATATGAATCGTCTCTTACAAATACGAGGTAGTGTAACGGTGCTTTGGACCTCAATGCAAATGTCATGCAGTTGGATTTGGCGGTGGGATAACCACTAAGGAGTTGAAAGGTGGTAGTACTTCTATGGTTGTGTTGTTGGAAGAAAAGATTTAATTCGAAAAGAAAAGGAATCACTGCAAAAGTGTATTGATATTCTAGAGAGTAAATATGATCGCCTTGAAAGTATAGTGGTTCGTCAGCATCCATCACCTCCACCAGGTTAGCAAACATTTCATTAGCTATGCCATGATGTTTATATTTCAATGAATTTAGTGATGTCATTAACAAATGCTCATCTTTGATAAGGGCTTTACTAATGTGGTCTGTCTTTTTATGGTAAGTTGATTTTAGAAGTAAGACAGTCTTTAGTTGTACTACTTTCAATGATGTACGAGACTACATGCTTATAGAATTATGGATATCTTTGTCTCAATCAGGATGTATTCCTATGTTCAGAACTGAGTTTGTTTCCTGCATGTTCACCTTAGTATTTGTCTTGCGTGTTAAATCTTTATTGTGTTATAGTTTTAGAATAATAATCTCTAAATTTGTTCAACTTTCTGAATTTTGTAAATGTGAAAGATGGTTATCTCATTTTAGTTTATCTCCTAATAAGGTTCACAGTCACATGAAAGAATTTTGTGTAGTCTACTTCAATACTAGAGCCTGGTGGCTTTCTCCAAATGCTAAGACACTGTTGGATCCTCTTTTCAGCAATAAAGGTGATGTATGGAACATACATTGTACATTTGCTTCTAAAAAATGAGAGAGATAACTGATGTTGATATGATGTAATTTCTTTATAAAACAACTTTTAAAGTGTCAAACATGTTGGCTCTCGTATAAAAATGATATTCTTCACTTGGACTAAATGATAGGAATCTGGAAAAAGACGTAGAATGATTTTCTTCCCATGTATTTTGGTTGAGTTTTGTTATAAATGATTTATTTATGTTTTATAAAAGTTATAAGTTATAGCTATCAGGCATTTTGTGATGAATTGATCTCAAATGGTTTTTGAAAACAAATGAAGAATGTGATGAAGATTAAATATCTTGTTGAAGAATTGTGAAGCCAGCTAGAAAGAAAGATTAATTTTTTATTGTTGGTGTATATCTAGAGACGTTTTAACCTATATATGCAACTATTTTATTTTCTCAAATTTAGGATTCGATAGACGCCGAACATATCTATTTTATGTAGATCTTATGTTGAATATGTTTCTTAGATATTGGGTTGAACACATATTTATATTTACGTTTTTTAGTATTTTTTCGTTCATGGCAAAACAATTAAGAAATTTTATATTAAATTTATCCTGGCTTGTGCAAAAAAAGAAGATATTACGATCCAGAACTGCTTGAGGATAAAACAATATATATTTATTTGAAACTAAATTTGTGAAAAACACATGGTCGTTAAATTTATTAAAATCAACGAAAGGAATTTAAACTTGGTCGTTAAAAGTAATGTAATCAATGAAAGAATCTGACCACTAAAAGTACTTGTAACGACTACAAATTTTGGTTTACTTCAATGTTCTAATGACCAAATGACCATCAACGAAGGGAGTTTGTAGTCGTTGTTAGTAAATGTGGTGACTGGATTTATGGTTGTCGCTAAGTAATATATAACGACCGGCTATGCAATCCAGTCGTTAACTTTTAACAACAGATCTTTTAACGACCGGTGACGACCAATTTTTCCCTGGTCGTTATAGACCTTTAACGACTGGATGTGGAATTTTAACGACCGAATTTTCTTTCATTAAAAGTCATTTTTCTTGTAGTGATTAATTCATTTCTTAACTTTTAGGAGACTTAGTCGTAACCCACATAGACCATGTGAGCTATGTGGAATCCAGTGTCATATAACCTCACACCGAAAGAAAGTGCGCTACTTGCCAAGGTAGAACCTACATAGTAGCTATCTAAGTGGATCCACTAGCTAGAATCTACAGGGGCACGTAGTTAAGGGATAGTGAGATTGCTTCTAGAAACCCGACCTATTGCATTAGCGGAGAGGCTTCCATCTCATGATTATCACTTGGATGACCGAACGTATTGCATAAGCGGAAGAATATTTTCCTCATTGTACATATTCACTCGGTGCTAAGCTTAAACTCCATCTTTAATATATGTAAGCCTTTCTGTATCATTAGGTCACAAAGTAGGCCTTAGGGACTTGCTCCTCATATATGATATATCTCAAAGGTTCCTAAGATGAGAATGAACTTTCATCATAAAACCTACATGATGTGAGAATGTTCTTTAACATAATCCGAACATTCATAATATGGTGTATTTTAGAGTACAATTTGGGTAGCCCTACAAAAGACTCACTTTCACTAGAATATCATGACATTATTCATTGATACTTTCATGTGTGTGCATATATATATATATGAGAAAACCTTTCACATAAACACCTCTAGACAACACATGTTCATCATTCATTAATCATATACTTTACATGCATAGTAATAGATAATGGTGCATATGAGGACTATCCTTTCAATTGACACCATGAATCTATCCTACTCATACTTATGCATGAGAGTGTGTGTGTGTGTACATAGTGATCTCATAATGACATAATAGCAGCCACCTTGGTGTTGGGGAATATACCTTTCAACCACAACACATATACAATATCCCTCAAGTTATGAACAACTCACATATAGAGCATTAGGGACTATAGACCACACACCCACATTACATCAAAGGAGACAAGAACATATTCAACATTTGAATAGAAAATTCCTAACATGCATAAGATCACACATTCATATAGGCTTACAAATGTTGGGGGTCATTCTATAGAGTATTCATCACACTTAATCACGTAGACCATACCTAACCCTAACATGATCATTAACATATACATAATATCATCAATACACCTAGATCATGACACTAGAATTGAAGACTACACACATGAACTTCATAATCATTATGATCATCATATCAATCCACTTCACATCTATTGACTTGAAGGCCATAATCACAACATAGATAGATAGACATGAATGTAAACACCGCTACCATAAGTGTACCACACCATACAACATCAAGTCCAAGACTATAATTAGGAATTTAGGTAAACTTACAAATTCTCCAAGCTATGATCACCATAAACAAATGCTCAACCATTCATAATCAATTGACATAGATTGAATTAGGATTAAACAATACACTACAATCTAATCACAATGAATCAATATCACAAAAACCACATTATATAAATTTAGAGATTAAGTAGATCATGGGTTCTTCATGGGATTCTTTTGAAATTCATCTTAAAAATAGTGATTTATCATAAATCCATCATTAGAATGACTTTGAAATCAGTTTGACAATGAACCCATGGCTATATTGAAAGATAGAAAATATCACCTTAGAATAAAATTGGAAAAACCTTTTAAAGAACTCCGTAGATGAAAGGTTAACTAAGGATCAAGGGTTACCATACATTGATGCAAGAAAAGCCCACGAAAATTTGAAGAACAAACTACTTGGAATCCATCCCCTAGCTCGATCTTAAGGAATATGTAAGGCTCTAGATTATCCTAGTTCATTTTGAGAGTTGTTTCAGACGCGGAGAGAAAAGTTACAATTCTAAGGAACAGGTACGCACACAAATTTGCCCTCCTTTTTCCTTCTTCATGTTCTAACTCCAATTCACCTAAATTTGATTCTTTTTCTCAATTAGTCTTTAGATTCAGATACCCAGTACATGAACACAAGAACCTACTCATATAACCCTCTAAAATCGACCTTATTTCATCAAGAACTCAATAATCTCATCCAAACTGAGGAACAGAATCAAATTTCAAGAACATAATTAAAGAACATTTTGCTTTCATCTTTCTAGTACAAAATTTGCTTAAAAAGAATTATTGGCACGTGGGTGAACGTACCCAACACAATGAAAGTCTGTCTCACATACCTTTTTAAGGATCAACCCTTAGCGAAATGACTTCGATTCCGCAATAAATTTCCAAGAACAACTTGACTTTTCTCCTCTTTTCTCTTCTCTCAAATCCCTAGTGTAATTCTTAATTGCATAAACTGAACTACCTCAGTTTAGAACCTAATAATTTACTTAAAACAAATAGACCAATTGGGTATGTAAAAGACCAAAATACCCCTTAAAATACATTTAACTTTCCTTATATATAAATTGCTAGAGCGAACGAGCATATCTCCTTCACACGAGCTTACACATTAGAAAACTCGGTGGCGCAGGAAAGACAATTCAAAGTGTTTTCATTTGATATCTTATTGAACTCCTTACTCATCTTGTACTGAGATTTATGGTCGTTTAAGTTGACCCAAAACTCATACCTAACATAACTTAGCCGGATTAAAAAAAAATCATTTTTTGTATAAATGGTTTCTTTCTAATTCTAGTTCTTTCAAATAGAGGGGTGTTACAGAAATCTCTATCGAAAGAAAACACTAAAGAAATATATTAAAGAAACAAAATAATAAAAACAAATGAAAATTACTATGACTATATGTAGAAGTTTTCTTTGTGAAGCAAAGTTCATACATAATTGCACATTTCTTGTTCTCTTTTTTTCTTATTTAATAGAAAGACAATACCAAAATTATAATGCTATGACCTTCGGTCAAACATATCATAGAATTGTTGGATGAATCATGGATGAAAATATTAAATGATGCCAAATTGTCACATAAAAAAGATCCCCAAGAATTTATAAGGAGCGAATGATTGTGAATTATTATTGAAGAAATATGAAGGTATAAATTGTTATGACTATTTTTAGGAAAGTAGACTTTTTTAATAATTAAAATATTAAGTTTAATTAAAATGGTAGTAATGTTCCAAAATGATATAAAAAAGATTGAGGTATGTATGTGATAAAAATCGTAAGAGGAAACTATGAGTGTGAACTGATAAATTATTTGTTTAAATTTTTTTACCAACTCTTTCTTATGTGGTACCTCCAATTATGTTGAATTTTGAACTTAATCAATTCTTTCAAATAACACTTGGTATATTTTATAAAGAAGAAGAATAGAAAACCTAAAAAATATAATAGTTTTAAAGTGAGAGGAAAACCCCTTTATATATAGCTAACAAATATTAGTATTTGTAGGCACTGGTTGTTCCTTATAAGAAAAGTCACAACCCTTAGAAAAGTCACTGCTTATCGGAAAAGTTATAACCCTTTCAGAAAGGCATAACTCATCGGATAAGGCACAACTCTTTGATAAAGTCATGCCCCTTTGCAAATCTCACAATTTTCGAAAAAGTCAAAACTCATCAGAAAAGTCACAATTCTTTAGTGATAAAAGGTATCTACTTTTGATATAATATAATTAAATAAAATAAATTACGTATTTTTTATTGGGGGTATTACAGTGATTCAACGTTCATGTTTGGGAGTTCATGCGTTTAAGGTAGTAAGTATGCATATCACTTCATTAAATCACTTAATCATAGTTACTTGATATCTTTGGTGCCAGATTGGGTTTTTTGAGCTTGTGTCAGCGTATATATGATGTTACTAGGTAGAAGTAAATTGACCCATTGCCATATTATCGATTGGATTTCACGATATTGGAGTATCAGTGTGCCTCTTTACAATGGTTATTAATAAATTATATCAAATAACTATAGAATTGAATATTATTAAACTTAGCTTGCACATTAGATAGTAGCATGACTCATCTTGAGTGAGGTCCTTTTATTCACAATGTGCCGGTTTTGTAGTACTATGCTTTGTTCAATTGAAAGACATATGCCACACATACATGTTTGGATGCTTAGTTGTAACACTAGAATTTCATATTCTTACCAACTCTAGCTATTATTTTTAAACATGAAAGAACGTAGACGGACAATGCCGATATCAGTTGGAGAATCCTAGTATATAGGATAATTTTGGACAACAAAGATAGATGTAATTTGATCCTAGTATGTATTGTCACAAAAGAACACGAGATACTTTCAGGATACATCGAGTTGAATATCATTCTTTCACAGAGAAATTTTTGTTGTGTTTTTATAAACATTTGGTGATAGTTCAGGTAGAAAATTTGCACACTTCATATATGAAACTCGAAATAATGGAATATTTTATGTGTGTTTTTGACCATTAACTCTTAAGAATATTAGTTTAGATCGTTACCTAGAAAACAATTATCCTAATTTAGTGACCCAGAAAAAGATAATCAAGGCATAGAGTACCATAACTAATCAGTTTAATTGCTGAGGAACAGAAAATTAAATTACAAAGGGAATAATTAGTGTTGGCAAATAACATATCAAATCAATTAGAGATAGAGAGGGTATATTAATCTGAATAATGCTACACCGTTGTTAAGGAGAACACAAAATTAGATAGCATGAAAAGCAATTTCCCTAAGGAAATTAAACCCAAGGACAAATTTTCATATTTTACTACACCGCCACTATGTAATAGCAATAAACAATTTATCTTTCATGATGTCTATCATATCGTGATTTGATTTTACATTTATAATATATTGTTTCAAGGATTAAAAATAAGAAAAACACAACTCTCAGTTTTCAAAATACCCTACGAGCATCAATCAAATCATTTTTCAAATTGCTAAGATAACAAATAACACTCTATCTACTCATAACATTACATTCCCATATGCATATTCGACATTGTCATTAATCAAATATTGAAGAACACAACAAAAATTCACAAACCAAAATCTTACGGCCATCAAAGTATTGAGGAAATATTCCCTAGAAACTGAAAGTTACCGCACCAAAACTCTAACAAAATCACAAGTCCAAATAAAAAGGGGGACAACCCTGGAAGCTAATACAACTGAACATCTACAATACTAATCTATGTCTGAATAAAATGGACTAAGCAAAAGTAGACATCATGGCAGCCTGGAATAATTCACTCACCCTTGAATTCGATTTGATCACTGCTCTCCTAGATGAGGTCTATCAGTAGCAGCCTCAAGATACCATGTACTCAACAATACAAAAACACAGTGTACTGGTATGATCACATGGCTATTCCAGTAAGTTAAACATATCCAAGAAGTCAAAACATACTAAACACGCATTTACCATATGCAATATTAGTTATCATTTAAGGAGCAATGTACCATTTCACAATTTCAATAACGCATATATGACAAGTCAATGGTTCTCTCATTGAATCCATACCAAAACTTTTATTGTGCCGGATAATGACATCCGATCTAAGTTAGCGTGTTAGGAGGTGACACCCATTCCAATATGTATGTCTGTACGTGATATCCAATCCAAAATAATGTGTCGGAACGTGAGTGTAACACCCCTAAAATGAGCTAGGTTTATATAGAGCCTAAAATGTGTGTCATGAGCTTATAAGGTCTTAAAATAGTTAATTATGGTGTTATAAGGCAATGTGTTGAGTTTTGAAGTGAAACGTCCAAGATGTTCGAAAGATAGCCTTGAAATATGCTTGTGTGTTCTACTTTGCGTTGGATGTTTTACGTGTTAGTTTGACATAAATTTAATGGGAAAGGTTCCTAACATCAAGACGAGCGTGTTTAGGGTTGAAAAATCCAGTCACAACTCACCAAGGACAACCCTAAGGGTCCTTGTGGAGGACTAAAACTTTTGCTAGAACTGCCAAAAAGCAGTCCCAACCGATAAACAAAACGGCGCCCCGTAGTCTTGACTACGCCTAGTCGATGGGGGACTTTTCTCACACTTATGTGTGGAAGTTTAATCCCCCAAAAGTCCCTCTCTGACGAAAATAACGGAATGCCAATACGACTCATGGTTGAGCTCTGTCGTTTAGGGCCTGTAATTTCCTACAGGTCCCCTAGCATTCTAATTAAGTCATGGACGATTACTTATGGTGTTTTTGGGTTTTTTAAGTCACTTTATAAGTCTATAACCTAAAGTTGAGTTCATTATTCAAAATCAGAACCCAACATCCCAAATAGAATCCTCTAGAGCTCCATTGAAGCTTGAAGCAACGTTGACTCTAGAAGCTTGATTTCTCCATTGAATCTTCATCATTTTCGTGGCTTATCTTCAAATAAGTTATGTTTTTCATCATTGAATATTCTTTCTTTCAAGGAATCAATTCCAATGGTTTTCAAAGATATTCAAAATCATGAAATGTTCTATTTTGAATTCTAGTCATGGGTTCTTGCATAAAATGATTTGAATCAATGATTTGTGATATAATTTACGTTAATTGAATGATTCTAGATCAAAATCTTTATGAGCCATGCAATCCATGAAATCCTATTTTTGCTCTAAGGGTGATTTGATTAAGGCTTAATGGTATTGGATTGTTGTGTAGATTGTATTGGGCTATTGAATGATGTATAAATTATGTTAGAATTGTATATAGGCTGACTTTATTTGATGATTTTCATATTGTATCTTGTTGGATCATTGTATGGTTTTATTAGTGGTTTGGAATGGTGTATATGACTATTGGTAGGAGCCTTTGTGAATTGAATTGATTGAGAAGGCTAAGGATTGGTGGTGTTGATGATAGAATGGTGGTAAGATGACGTAATCTCTCTACATTGTGTAGTATTGGTATAGAAGTGTATTGATTGGTATGGTCCACTTATGGTGGCGGTGTTTATATGTTATAGTCGTTATGAAAATTGACTTGTCGACATTATTATGTGAATTGTGATATTGTCATTTTATAGCTTGTATATTATCAATGTGAAGGGTTATATGCATATTTATATGTGATATTGGAGTATGACTTCTTCTAATTGATATATGTGATTATGAAAGACTCTAATGATGTCTCTATATGATGAGAATGTGTGTGTTTATTAGTAGACCTATGTCCCTCAACTTGATAAATGCAAGTATGTGAATATGAACTCTTGATTTAGTAGGCTAAATTAACTTTGTGATGTATGTGTATGATTATTTATATAAGACCTTGAACAATTAAAGAAGGTCTATTATTTGGAAACTTCAAATCAAGAAAGGAGGTTATAGAATCCTTGAAGTTGAAAGCCTAAATGGAATCCTTCTTGTGTGAACGATTGACTTAGAGATAGGTTGGCTGGAACGACATGAAACCACCCCTAAGAAAGTCAATGAGCTATCTTTATGCAGACCATTGAGTTGCAGCCCTTGTGGACCCATCCTTTGTATTGTGATTGAGCTTACTCTAGGAGAATAAGGCTAGCACCGAGAGAATATGCTTGAAGAGTGACTCTACTTAAGTTGAGACTAGTGTGCAAAGAAACCCTCGATATTCCTTAACCATGTGCCTACATGGGGATGTGTCCTAGTTCTACCCTTGGCAAGTAGAACACCCTCCATCGCAATAGGGTAGACTCTGGATTTCATGCCTAGCTAGTATGGTCTATGTCGGTTAATACCTATTCTCATCATGTAGGATACATTTTAGTGTTGGCGAAGTTCTACAAATTAGGTAGTGGAATGGGATGCTATCTAGACATGGCACGAGTACGCTTTGAAGCTTCTAGGATGTAGGTTCCCTAGGTCTTTTCGAAGACCATTATGTGAAGTCCTTAATTGATGAGAAGTCTGTTAAGTGTCTTAATGAATATTGTTGACTTAGGCTAATTAATGTTCAATAGAATAATCCCCATCTAGAGTCTCTTTGGGGGTTGCTTAGGTAGGCTTGAAGAGGGTGTATGGGCGGTCTCTTCATGTCTTACTCAAGTGAACATTAGAGTAACCTTAGGTGGTGAGTTGGATGTTAAAAAGGGAATAATCTTATCTTTGGTAGTCATAAGGCTTTTTTAGGTGTGCTTGAAGAAGGTGTATGGGCGGTCTCTTCTTGTCTTACTTATGTAAGTCTTCGGATAACCTTTGATAGGAGGGTTATATGCTTTTATTTTTGAAGTGATGTTAATGCTATATTGTGGATTACTTGGAATATGTATTATATGAGCATGATGTGTTAAAAATGGTTCTTATACTTATGTCATGAAGTTTTCTTCAAAAGAGCATAAAAGAGCATGTTTTATACAAATGTTCATTTAACATGGTTTTATTGCATATCACATACTTAATACATTAAATGTGCTAATTCCATATGTTGTTTTATCATTAAAGGTGTAGGTGACGATTGAGAGGAGTCACTTGGAAGCTAGGGAATAAGATTCTCCTAAGCAAGTCTTGGTATGTCCTCACATGATTCGATGACATGTTTATGCTTAGTTTTTATTTTCAAAGACGTTGTAATACACTTCAGTATTTCCATTTCATTGATGTATGGGTTGTGACCAAAGATATTCATGTGTCTAAGATGTCTACAAAGAGACATAGCATTTTCTATGTTTTCTATAAAATAGATTTGAACTTGTGACAAGTTTTAATTCTGCACTACTTTTCATATATATATATATGCGATGAATGATGTCTAAGGACTTGTACAAGACCTCCGAGAGGTCTAATATGCTATGCCACGACTTTAAAATACCATTTCTTCTAGGGTATACTCTCATGTCATGACAAGTTTGGTATTAGAGCATAAAGGTGGTAAAGTAGTCTTTAAGAGTCCAAAGTCTCATTAAAGCCACGTCTAGTAGAGTCTTGTTCATCAGTATGATTCGCGACACATCTATGAGCAAGAGGCTATATGACGATAGAGTTTTACCTTCATCACTAATTTTGTGTCATGCTAGCATTGAAAGTTATAAGTGTCCTTTCTTGATCCTTTCTCTTATGTTTATAGGAGAAGAATACGAGGAGGACACCCGCAAGGAGTGTGGATGCGGAAGTGGTCAATAAGGGAGTTCCCCAATATGGACAAGTTCCACAAGGTTTTGAAATTCCTCAAGGTGAGAAAGTCCCTATAGTTGGTCAAGGGTATGAAGTTCCGGTGGTTCACTAGACATGATTAATGGGGAGATTAGAGAGTCTCTCCTTACCCTAGCCCGATCCATGATGGATTAACTGACTAGAGACATTGGGCCTAGGATGAATGCTATTGAGAGTACTATGACTTCTAAATTGAGGGACTTTGTGAAGATCCTCCTATCTTTCTTGGTTCTAAGATGGGAGAAGAACACCAAGAGTTTCTAGATGGTTTGTATAAGGTTTTCAGTGCCATGGGGGTGACTTCTAGGGAGAAGGCAGAGTTTGCTTCATACAAATTGAGGGAAGTTTCTCAAGTGTGGTACACTCAATGGAAAGATAATAGGCCGGTTTAGTCGGGTCCCATAGAGTGGGAAGAGTTCAAGGAGGCTTTTTTAGGGAAGTACTTTTCCCGTGAGAGGAGGGAGGTGAAGTTTGAAGAGTTCATAATCCTCTGACAAGGTGACATCAGTCTTGAAGAGTATTCTTTGAAGTTTACCTTGTTGTCTAGGTAAGCTCCATCCTTGGTGTCTAACCCAAGGGATGAGATGAGTAAGTTTGTGACCGGTGTTGCCGACCTTGTGAAAGAACAGTGTCGTACGACCATGCTGCATAATGACATGAACATGTCTAGGATTATGGTGTATGCTCAACCATCGACGAGTCCAAACTTAGAAGGATCACAAGAAATTTGAAGAGGGGTAGATCCGATGAGCAAAACCAACCTATCTTTAAGAAGAGAGCTCCAACTCAAGAAGGGTCTAGTGCTCCTTAGGTCAATCTTGAGTGTGGTAGTGGTTAAGCCTACTTGTGCTACTTGTGGGAAGAAGCACTTTGGTAAATATCTAGCCGGCACTGCTAGTTGCTTTGGTTGTGGTAAGGATGGTCACAAGGTGAGACATTGTCCTACTATTGCGGCTAGAAGAAGAAAGGCTAAGAAAGTTCCTACTAGTGCTCCGGATGTTGGTGTACCACAGAGGAATCACTTCTATGTTCTCCAAGCTACGGCAAATTTGGGTGATGATGCGGTAAGTTATAGTTTTCTCTCTTTAGTTGTGACGGGTTCCTTCTAAGTGGGACTGTATGATGAACAGTTGGGTTGCGATTGTTGTCTCTTCTCTTCTGTTCTATTCTAGCTTGAGAGTTAGAATGTTATAGTAGCATGTTATATGTTGTTTAGGAGTCTTATTGAAATTAATTCTCCTTGCATTGTGCATCTTTTCATGAGGTTTTGTTTATCTGGTAAAATGAGGATTACATGATTTTGTCTCTCGTATTTTTATGCTTTCATAATAAATTGTTTAAATGTTGCATTAGTGATTTAGTAAGCATACTTCATTGTAAGAAATTTGAATTATTTTCTAAATTGTGTTTTCATGAGAAATGGTTGTAATGTGCATAGAAATGATGTATATTATGGAGAAGGAAGTTCCTCTTGCATGATGAGTTGTAGATGTGTTCATACTTTCTTGTCGTGTTATGAGTCTCTTGATTATGTGGAGTTGATGTTCCTCATATCTATGTGAGTGGTATATGGTGTGGTATTCTTATAAGCTGCTAGTCTTCAGTCTTATCTCTTGAATGTGTTTAAAAATGTAGCAAGTGTCATTCGAAGACGAATGTTGTCTATTTGGGGGAGAAAGTAACACCCCTAAAATGAACTAGGTTGCGCTATAGCCTAACATGTGTGTCATGAGCTTATAAGGTCTTAAAATGGTTAATTATAGTGTTACAAGGCAGTGTTTCAAGTTTGGAAGTAAAACGTCCAAGAAAATCCGAGACGTTCGAAAGATAGCCTTGATACGTGCTTGTGTATTCTAGTGCGCCTTGGAATGTTTTACGTGTTTGTTTGAGTTCAAAGTGATGGGAGAGGTTCCTAACATCTAGACAAGCGTATTTACAGTTGAAATGTTTGGGCACGACTCCCCAAGGACCACCTTGAGGGTAGTTGAGGAGGATCCAAACTTTTGCTAAGAGTGCCAAAGACCATTCCCAATCGACGAGCCAAACAACGCCCCGTAGTCTTGAATACACCCCATCGATGGGGGCCGTTGATCTACACTTAAGTGTGTGCGCTTAAGCCCCCAAAAGTCCCTCTCTGACCAAAATGACGGAATTCCAGTAGGACTCGTCGTTTGGGGCCTATAATTTCCTACCTATCTCGGCCAAGGTAAGGGCTATTTGGGAAATTAACCTAGAATTCTAATTAGGTCATGGGCGGGTAGTTAAGGTGTTTTTGGGTAATTTAAGTCATTTTAGAAGTGTAGAACCTAAAGTTGAGTTCATTATTTGAAATCAAAACCCAAGATCCCAAATAGAATCCTCTAGAACCCCATTGAAACTTGAAGGAAGGTTGAAGCCAAGAGCTTGATTTCTCCATTGAATCTTCATCATTTCGTGGCTTATCTTCAAATAAGGTTTGGTGTTTAATCCTTGAATCTTCTTTCATTCAAGGAGTCAATTCTAATGGTTTTCAAAGATGTTCAAAAGCATCAAATCTTCTATTTTGAATTCTAACCATGAGTTCTTGCATTAAATGATTTGAATCAATGATTTGTGATATAATTGATGTTAATATAACGATTTTAGATCAAAATCTTTATGAACCCTTGCAATCCATGAAATCCTATTTTTGGCTTTAAGTGGGTGATTTGATCAAGGCTTAATGGTATTGGATTGTTGGGTAGATTGTATTGGGCTATTGAATGATGTATATATTATGGTATTATTGTATATAGGCTTCATTAATTTGATGATTTTCATATTGTATCTTGTTGGATCATTGTATGGTTTGATTAGTGGTATGGAATGGTGTATATGGCTATTCGTAAGAGCCTTTGTGATTGAGAAGCCTAAGGATTGGTGGTGTTGATGATGGAATGGTGGTAAGATGACTTAATCTCTAACAAGTGCGATCAAAAGATGGCTTACTGCCTACCGAAGGTGCGGCTCCTTTGCTATCCTAAATCAAATTTTGAGTTGGAGTTCCCTAGAAATTACATGTGGATGCGGTCATCGCGGGCTAAATTGGACGGGATGCAAGTGTCAGCCTCCTTAAACATCTGGAGTAGGAATCCGGAAAGTTAAATGTGATGTTAGCTTTCTTATCCAACGCCTTAGCTTGCCCATCACAAATCACCCCTCCCACGTTCTTCAAAAAAACCGTTACCTCATTGAAAATTTACCTTGCAGAAGTCATGTGTACAAACAATACATAGAACTATGAGTTCATTCCCTTAATGAATAGATATATTACTCTCTTCCTTAGTAATCACCAATTTCGTATAGTATCTAGAAAAAGAATGGAACTTAGCCGCATAAGCAACCATAGACATACCACCTTTCTCCAAAGCAATGAACTCATACTTCTTACGATCTATCAAGGTCCGGGCACATACTTCTCCAAGAATAAAGCACGAAACTGGGTCTAAGTGAGTGAGGGTAAAGTTGATTATCTGCATTCCACGTAAGCTCTCCACCATTGCTTAGCCTTACCAACCAACTCTACTCCATGCTAACAGACAATTCCCAACTTATGAATCCTCTCAAAGCAATCTAAGATGAACTCATAGGCGTCCTCACTCCCAGAATAATGGAATATCAAAGGTTTTGGTTCCACCCACCTTAGGGAAAGTAATAGCAATCGGGGATTGGGGGAGTTTGAGTGGCTTGAACTATGGGAAAAATTCCAGGACCAACCAATCCCTTCAAGAAAGACATAATATTTTGAGAATTCATGTAGTCTCAAACTCTACCTCTTTCTCTTGTCCAAAAGTCTCCTCATTCTCAACCTCCACATTCTCCTCTACCTCTTCATGATGCGCATGAGGAACCTCATTTATGGGAGAATTCTTAACAGGAACTCCACCCCTAGAGGTTGTTACCCTTCCTCGGCCTCTAACCCTTGCTCTTTTTCTACCCTTGCCTCGACTGTGACCTATTGCCGCGGACTCCTTAGTGGGCTCACTGATGAGAGCTACGAGCCTGACTTTGCTGAACGAGTGTTAATGTTTGAAAATAGAAGAGTGATAGAGATTAGATACAAATTTGGATAACCGTATAGCAATTGGAATCAGGTTATAGCACAAAAGGGCATAAGAGAAAAGTAGAGATTTCCTAAAGTGCTATAGCCTCTCTAAGAAAAGTATATGTTCCACATGACTCTTCGAGACTCATTTTTGTACACCAAGATCAACAAATGTAGGGCTCTAATACCAACTTTGTCATGACATAGACTGTCGTAATTGGCACCCACACTAAGCCTCAGGGGGGAGAACCATTAATACTAATTAGCTAACCCAAGAAATAAACAATTAAATATATAGAAAAATGGTTTAAATGCAGAAATAAAGTGGAGCTCCCATAAACTTGGAAAGTTTAACAAAAAAAACATAAAAACATTGTGGAAATATTCCTTAGAAACTAAATTCAGTGTACCAAAACTCTAACAAAATCATAAGTCTAAAGAAAAAGGGGTACAACCTCGAAAGCTTAACAACTGAACATGTAAAGTACTAATCTATGTCTGAATAAAATTGATTAAGAAAAAGGAGAACTCGAATAAAATCACTAATCTACTAGATGAGGTCTGTAAAATACACGCCTGAAGATTTCCTATACTTAACAAAGAAAGAGCAAGTCCAGTATTAGTATACAAACATAGTGTACATGTAGGATCACACGGCTATTCCAGTAAGTAAAACATATCCTTGTAGTCACAACATAGTAAGAACGCATATACCGAACATATACAATATCGGTTTGAAGGAGCAATGTACCATTTAACAATTTCTATAATATGAATAAATGACAAGTCAATTATCCTCTCATGGAATCCATACCCAAAATTTTAGTGTGCCGGATCGTGACACCCGATTAAAGTTTGTGTGTCACAACATGAAACTCGTTCCAATATATGTTTTGGTACGTGACATCTTATCTCAGTTAGTATGTAGAATTTTTACACCCACTCCATTCAATATGCCACAATCACAATCAAAATCGCAATTACAACGCTCATTCTAAAAATCATACCATCAAGTGTTGATTCATGCCGTACAAACATTCATTCATAATCATTTGTATTAGGTGGGATCAATAGTTCAACATTCGCATAAATACATGTATTACAATGAAGCAATTACTAACATACATCACACAAATATGAAATCAACCATCACCTACCTCAAAACAATGCTTAAAATTCTCCTAAGACACTTGAGTCTTCCCTTTATGATTTTTTTCCGATTTTTCTAGGTATACAAACAATTAATAAAATGCAAGAATTAATAATTAAAGTCTAATGTACCAGGATTATGACAAACCGAATAACCCAAGACCCAACTCATGATCCTATGGTGCAGCTAGGGCTTTTCCCCACCATCCAATTCAGTCAAAAACCCTCCCCCAACAATATATAATCGAGATTTTAAGTTCTACATATCAAAAAATAGATTAGGGGAGTAAAATCCTTACCTTTAACACAAATTTTCATGGAAAAATGCCAGGAAATCACATGTAGTCGTCTCTTAGCTCTCACTCACGAAACATGCAGAATGTTTTTTAAGGATTAATTTTGACTTAATTCGTGACTAAGCCGCTATGGCGGACCTTATCCCACCACAGCGGAGCCTTGACAGGAATAATCCCGCCCAGCAGCTGAGTGAGAAATTTAGAGTTTCAAACCCCCATTTCACAATACACCTTCAACCCATGATACTCAAAATCTACACGTTCATGCTAAGATCAGTTTCGGGAGTTCTATTCACCCGAATTTTATTCTATAAAGTTGTACGAGTTATGTATCGTCTTAGCTATCTACTAATGCAATGAAATTGAATATTAATTCTCTCATTCATTACTAGATTTACCTAGACTGATAAGACTCTAATTGTTTCCAAATCTTAACTACGCTAGGAAATCTCAAGTTACTACCAAAAAGTATTTTGACCCAAATAATTTCCTCGATGGCTTTTCTATAAAGACGGAAGTTGGTTGTTACAACCAACTTCTTTCCTCAACGACTTAACTATAAACTTCATCACTGTTTTTTCATATTCAACTCTACGTAAGGTTTCTTTGAAGGGAACTTCATTTTTTGAACTATAAGAAAGTATATAATTAATTGGTGTAACATATTATAGAAATTTTGAAAACGATTTTGGTTTGTTGTGTAAACTCTTATGGTTCATAAAAATTTCTATTTTTCTTATAACTCGTATATTAATAATTCTATTATTATTTTGTTGTTTCGTAAAATTGAATGACACGATTTGTATAGATGAAGTGTATATGATTTGAAAAAAAAAGTGTGCTTTAATAATATAAAAAATCCTGTTGCAAATTATACTTTATGTACAATTATACTACTTGTATATTAATTAATTGATAATATTGTATATAAGTAATTAATCGTGTAAACTTATAATATAATGTATATGTTAATTAATTCGATAAAATTAGTATGTCAATTGTTTATTCGAACAATATATATATATATATATATATATATGTATATATATATACATATATGTATATATATATATATACATACATGTATATATATATATACATATATATATATATATATATGTATATATATATACATGTATATATATATACATGTATGTATATATATATACATATATATATATATATGTATATATATATATATATATATATATATGTATATATATATATATGTATAATTTCTCTTATATTGTGTATATGTGAAAGGAACCGAGTGAAATAAATTGTATATAATTAGTAACTCTTTATATGTATTATATTTGTATATGAGAATACGTAAAGCCGTGTAAAATGAGATTTTTTTATTACTGATTGAATTGTTTGTAGTTTATGTAGAAAATGTTTTAAAGGTATTTTGGTTATGCATTCTAAAAAATTTGATGATACACAATGATATGTTGATTATACGATAGAGGGTATAGTCTTTAAGGATCAAACATCATTTCTTGAGTTTAACACAACAATTGCGACAAATATTGGTGTTTACGTGACTAAGACGCTACAGAAGATTGAGTCTAAGGTTGAACAAAACAATACACAAATGGTTATAGACAATGACATGGGTGTTAGAGTGGATGTAATGCATAAAAGGCTAACAGTGATTTTAATAAATTTCCAATTTGTAACTGTTTACGATTTCTGTACTAGAAAGAATAAACTAGGCAAAAGTTCATCAGATAGAGAGTTGGGGGTATTAGCGCCAATATGTATTAATGGAATTGCAGGATACGGTTCACAGAATATGACCATTGTAGAATTGAAAGAAAGAAATGTTGCATTTGTATCGATGGATACTAATAGGGTGACTTTGACAAATAAACTTAGAAATTAGTTATTGAGATATATGAAATTGTAAAAAGGCTATAGTACAGAACTGCTAGGTTAAATTAAATAAGGTAATGTTTTTCAATATTTTTTTTTTGTGTACTATAAAATGAATTTGTATATGTTTATTATATTGTATATATTGATAATCTGTAATAAAATGATCATGTAGTTATACACTGGAATATTATTCTATGGGATTTGAATAGTTAATGAAGGCATCAAATATCAACTAATCTGGAATGTTCAGAACTGAATCATTCAAAACAAAGCATACATGTCCTTTAAAGGATAAAGTTTATTCACAAAGACAAGCAACTAGCGATTTGATTGGAGGGATTGTAAAATCAAATTTGGCAGATCACAAGCGTAAATATACACCATTTGACATTAAAAATATATGAAGATTGATCTTGGAGTTGATGTTTACTATATGATGGCTTGGAGGGATAAAGAGAAAGCTTTGGAATCTTCAAGGGGTACACCAATTAGATCATATGCAAAATTACTGTGTATTTATATATGATAGATATACTTTACGGAGGATCTCATAAATGTATTAATAAGTACTAACAATGAGTTATTATATATATTAATTTCATTGAATACATTCATACAAGGACTTATGCATTGTAGAGAAGTAGTTGTCGTGGATTGTAGTCACGTAAGAGGACTGTATAATAAGACATTTGTGGCAGCAAGCACGACAAATGGCGTAGGTACATTTGTAAATTAATGTATGTATATATATTTATGCGAACAGTTGTCTATTTATGGTTTAATATACATATTTACTATGAAAAATGAATTATATACTTTTGATTCAGAGGATGATGATGCTTGGACTTGTTTTTTAACAGATTAGAGAAGCATATGTCGAGAGGAGTAATATGTGTGTTTTGTCGGATAGAAATGAGGTTGTTAGAAGAGTATGTTATAATGTACTACATTATGCTTGTATGCAGTGTCACATCCAGGGAGCACCCCCTAGACGTAACCGACGTCGTCGTTCTCGGAGAGGACTAAGACCAACCTCTTAGCATTTGGCATTATATTTCATAGGTTAAAAAGTGCGGAAAATAAAAGCGTTTCATCTACATCTACATTATGCGGATTACATAGACCTCTCGCTTACACATAATATATACCTAAGGAGTTTACGTTGACTCCTCGCATAAGAAGCTTACATAGGCTTCTATTTTTATGTCACATATACAACATACACAATATATAGTCTAATAGAGATCTCTTATATAAAACCATCTAAGTGGAAATAGAACAATTCGGGCATAGACTTTACACAAATGTATAATGGCCACTTAGGGCTTACTACAATATCTTAAACAATAACAGTGATACGAATTTCATTAGACTATAGCAAGTCACATAGGTAAAATGAGAAAATGCATCATCCTCGTATCTTGAGGACATACCCATACTTGGAGAAAATATCCAAGTTTTTCTTGAAAATTGGTCATGAACCCTTCAACGACCCGAATCTAAAATATTTGGAAAAATGGAAGAAATATGGGTTAGTACACTGTAAGACCCCGAAAATGAATTAAAGTTCTTAGAGCCTCACATGTATCTAAAAAGGTATAAAATATGTTCATTAAGTGATTTATAGTATGTATACTTGATTTAAGGTTATTTTGGAAGTCAAACGTCAAGGCACGACCAAGACGTTCGACGACTAGTCACCAAAGGGGTCATAAGTGTTTTTATGTTCTTATGAGTGTTTCATGGGCTTATGAGGTTCTTATATGGTTTAAAATGATGTTTATAGGCAGTGTGTTAAGTTTGATGAAGTTTGGAGGTCGAACGTCCAAGAACGTCCAAGAACGTCCAAGACGTTCAAAAGTTAGCCCTTGGACGTACTCGAGTGTTCTTAGTGAATTTTGATGTGTTGAGGATGTTGTGTGGTGTAAAAAAACAATAGGGTTGACCCTATAATCTTAATATACCTGTTAAGGGTCAAAACGTCCGGGTACGACTCCGCAAGGACTACCCTAAGGGTCCCCGAGGAGGACCCAAATGTTGGACAAAGAAGCTGCCCAAGGCAGCAAGCAGAACCAAGAATTTGACTTAGCCTTGCGAGCGCACCCAGAACGAGGCACACTGCCTCAAATTTTAGTTGGGGCAGAATCAGGGGCTGCCTCCGCGACGCGACCATATACCAGATTCGCTTGCGTCATTTTTAAGTTAATTTTGACATGTCTAAAAGTCTCAATAAGTATAGGGGTGTTTTGGTAACTTAGAGAGACAGTTATAAACAGTTTTTACGACTTATTTAACCCCTTCCCAAGACAAAACTCCAACACCCATTAAGAAATCAAAATCCCAAATCTCTCTTCTTCTCCAAATTCTCTCCAACCTCCATTTGAGGGAAAACAGAAGTTCAAGCTAGGGGCTAGATTTTCATGGTTTCATCACAAATTTCTCATGGGTATTAAATCAATAAGGTATGGTGATCCTTCATCCTTAGTTATCCATTCATATAAGGAGTCAATCAAGGATTTTCAAATATGATTTAATGACCAAAATTCCCAATATCCAACCTAGCCATGGGTTCTTTCTCAAATTGATTTCAAAAGCATATTTTTAATAAATTAATGATTATCTACTGTTTTTAAGATGAATTTGTATCCAATTTTATGATGAACCCATGATCCTCCTAAATTCTCAAATTGGCTTATAATGTGGATCTTGTGATCTTGACTCTATGTTGGTTGAATTATGTTTAAATTATGTTGAGTTGCCTATTTCTGTTGATAATCATGTGAATTAAATAAGAATTGTTGAATGAGTGATCGATGATGATCAAGGTGTAGGGATTGGGTAAATTGATATATAATTCTCTACTTTCTATGGACTAGATTAAGCAGTGTACATAATGTGACCTCAAAACCATGATGTTTGAAGTATGGTTTCGTTTATGTAATGGTCCCTTTAGCTACTGTTTTATACATGTATTTATGTTGAATTACGGGAATTGATCATAATGATCAAAGCTTGGAGGAAATTGTAAGTTCGCCCTATTCTCTCTACTCTTCTTATAGAATTGCTAGTTGATGTAGCCTTGTATGGAATTGTGTGGTATGGTCCACTTATGGTGAAGGTGTTTACCTTATTGTTATGCTATTATGTGTTTTTATCATGGACTTGAAGGCAATTGTATCTTGAAAGTGTGGTTATGATGATCACACAATCCGAATTATTATGCCTAGTCTCCAATGCTAGTTTATGATCTAGGTTATAATGATGATGCTTCCTCTACATTCACTATGTTAGGGCTAGGTGTGGTCTACATGTTGATGTTTGAATACTCTTGTGTAATATGATCCCTACCTATGTGCCTTACATGAATGTGTGATTTTAAAAATTCTTAGGAGTATTAGATTCAATGTTGAAGTTGTCTTATCTCCTATGTCATTATGTGGTGTTTGGTCTATACTTGAATGTGTATTGTGACCTTTGTAAGATGGCTGCCATCAATGCAAGGATTTTTCCCCTTATATGATCAAGTTGACCAATGTACACACACTTACACCTCATGCATGCTTATCAATTAGTATAGGTTCATGGTGTCTAATGAAAGGATAATTCTCATATGCACTAATGTCTACTACTATGCATGTAAAGTATATGTTAATGAAGTATGTTACGTATCTCTTAACTAGGATGACTGGATAGGTGTATTAATATGGGCAAGGGTATAGGACCTTGTCTATGCATTGCACATGTGTGCCTCGATGGGATAGCTTCTAGGTTTTGTTTTCAATGTACATGAATATGAATGCATGAGTATGTTATGAATACGCATAGTGTCTAATGTGTTTATATGAAAGGGTATATCATATAGTTACACCTATACACTTATGCACTAATAATGTAAAGTATGAACATGTGTGGCCTTAATGTGTTTATGTGAAAGGATTGCTCAGATATATGTATACATACACACATGTATGATGATCTAGTCAATAAAGGGGCACTTGAAAGGTGTTCTCAAGAGTACCCTAAACTAGATAGTACTTTACATATGCTATGTCCATGTGAAAGGGTTTCTCACATGATTTAGGTTGATGAACTCTCATCTATGACCTATGAGCTAAGAATATTAGGGGTCAATCTCTTAAAGTCTATGTTTCATAAAGTAACGTAATAAAGGATTTTTGATAAAGGGAACTTAGATTATCACCAAGTGAACTTGACAATGAGAGGTGTTGGTTTCCCTTGGAGGAAGATTCACCATTGGGTTGTCATATGGCATAGACTTCCCTTGGAGGAAACTTCACCTATGGTTCCACATGAGGTGTTGACTTTCCTTTGAAGAAGATTCGCTCATGGTTTCTCATGAGATGAGGACTCCAATTCTTATGGGCATGGAGAGGGTCAAAATCATATCTCTTATTTCCATAAACTATGCTTTCCACATAGGATCTAGCAAGTGATCTCACTTAGTATGGTAGCATGTGTTAATGTTGTACTTTGGATAAGTAGGGCACCTTCCTTTGGTGTAAGGTTCTACAACACCAAATTCCATGTTTAGCACCCATGGTCTTAGTGTTGGTTAAGACTATAGTTTCCATAATATAAAATGGACAATGGAATTAAAGTAATGTAAAGGGACCCTAACTAGTATAACATAAGGGAAGATAAAGTAATGAACCCACCTATGCATTGCACAAGTAGCTTTCTAAGGGAGTCCTAGGAAGGTGGTCTAATGTATGTGCATATGTTTATGGTTATCTTGCATGACATCATGTTAGTGTCTACATGATTTGATGATATGAATGATATGAAGTTCTAATATGACTATGTCACTAAGGTCCTACTTGAAGTGTATGAAGTTGACTATAGTATTATTTTCTGTAAATGAAGTATATGTTAAGTCTTGTGGTATTATGATAGGCTTACTAAGTAGGTGTGAGGTTATGAAACTTCACATGTACATTGCACTAGTAGACTTAGAAAAGGATTGTGAGTAAGGTCTTGTAATGTTCTATGTGACTGAAGTTAGCATATGTGCAAGTATACTATGGTTCCCTGTAATGATGTTGTAATTCTTGACTTGAATGTGTCTTATGGTGTGCTATACTCCTATGATGGTATGTGTTTGTATGTAGGTTGTATGCATGAGTATCTTGTGGCCTTAAGGTGATTCATTGCACAAAGTATCACTAGAGGGTTACTTGGGAAATTAAGATGTTTAAAGAAAGAAAGCTTAATGTAATTGGGAAAGCGATTACTTTAATGTGAATCCAAATGTGACTTAAATGCTATGTGGGTTTTTATGTGATGTTTTACTATTGTATATGCCTATATGAAATATGTAAATGTAATAAATGCTATTGTATCAAGGTTTTATGAGCTTTTCACAAAAAGACATGATGCATGGTTTCAAGTTAAATTTCCCTTTTAAATGCATGTTTTTGCATGGTTACCATACTTAGTGCATTCTTGTACTAACATCATTCTTCTCTACCTTTTTACACAAATTGTATGTTATGGATGCTTAAAGGATGTCTCTAAGGTGAAGAGCTTGGTATGTGATTCCCAAGCTCAAAGAAAGGAATCCTTATGTTTCAAGGATTTCCTATGTCAAGTTTATATTTATTGTACTATAATAGCTTAAATATTATGTTATGATGTTAAAGGAACGTGTACCTAACTATACTATGAAGTTGAGTCTAAGATGGCAAAAGAGACTCATAGTCTAACTATGTATTATGACTTATATTCTTATAGAATGGAAGTGATGTTTCTAGCATATGATGTGCTATGAGAAGTTTTAAATTTTCCTCTAAATTTACTATGACAATGCGATGAATAATAACTACGGGCCTTTATAAGACCTCCGAGAGGTCAAGTGCGCCATGTTACTTCTAGGGGGTGCTCCCAGGTCGTGGTATCAGACATGAGGTTATAAAAGTGGTTTTTAGGGTCCAAGAAGTCTCATATTGACATGTCTAGTAGAGTCTCGTTCGTCGGTGGTGAGTCGCGACACATCCATGAGCGGGAGGCTATAGGATGATAGAGTTTCCCTTCTTTATCATTCTCATGTAGTGCCATAGAACTTAACTCTATAAGATCTCTCTCTCATATGTTTTCTTGCCCGGTGGTCTTTTAGATGTGATTGCTTAGATGAGATGGTATCTCTATGCTTGACGGAGAAAAGGTGAATTTTGATGCTTATTTTGGTTTATGCCTTGATGAGTGTGTGTTAAGGTGATCTTTGATCATATGTTGATGTGATGCCATTTATGGCTATATATATGATTTATGTGAAATGACATGTTGTATGAGGATTTATGACATGATATGGTTATGGTATGGTTATAGCTTGTTAAGGGTTGTTATAGTAAAATTGAGTTCCTCCTTAGAATGACAAGTTGCTATATGTTTTTGTATGATGATAATCTAATGCTATGGTTTAGGCTCCAAATGCTTTCAAAAAGTGTGGTAAATAGCTAAAGATGCATGTTGCCTTTATACATGTGTAATGATGTAAATGTTGCTTTTCATGTGTAATGCTATATGAGTTGCCTAGTATAGATTGGAGTCTTTTGTACAGGCATAACCCAAGAAGTGAAGGTAGTGTGCTTACCTTGTAAGGTGATTCTGGAATATGCTAGTTAATGGGAGAACCCTTATGATTAGTTGATTAGCTCCCTTATGAACCTATTCTAAGAGTGGGGAGAAAGGGAAGAAAAGGGTTTTTCTTCCTAGGTTGGAATTATGATTTACTCCAAGGTTATATTAGAGGGTATTATGTATCCTTTAAACCTTAAAGAGGAGGAGATAATTGATGTTGACCTACCTAGAAGTGGTTAGTTGACTTTTAAGAATTTATCTTAAGTATAACCAATTGAGGAAGTTCTTAGGTTGTACCTAGGTGTTGTTGGTTGTAAGTTTCCTCCTAAGGTGATGATGTGGGTTGGAATGACCTAGAAGTTACCTTACTTTAGTATTAAAAGAAAAGAAAGAGGCCTTATGACTAAGTCTCCTCTATTGTTTCCCCTGTGATTTTATGACCCTTGGTGTCTATGGTATTGTTGAAGACCTTATGTGGTTGGGTAGACCTAACTTGTGTGTTATGGATTTCCCTTGGGTGTTAGGCCTAGAGGGATGGTTAGGATTGAGTTAGTAGACTCCTTGATGTGAGATTAGGAGTGAAAATCCTCAATGATGTTGAACCTTCTTTACTGAAGAGTATGAAAGGTTGGTTTTTACTTTCCTTGACCTTGGTGTTTAGGGGGATGAGGTGATTAGGCATACCCAAAGTGGGGGATAGAGTGCCTAGATGGTAGGATTTTATATGCGCTTGATGTCCCTATGTTAAGTTAGAGTAAACCCTTTTAGGTTGGTAATAACATTTAAGTGATGATGATGAAGGTTGATAAGCTAAGATTCTCTTAAGGTTGAGTTATGTTGCTCTTCAGTGGGTTTACCCTAGGTGGGGATGGTAATGTGAGTAGTAAGGTTGTAGATATTTCTATATTGTCCTTTTATGCTTACTTGAACTTAAAACTAATGAGTTCCTAATAGCTTGATCATGATAGGAGTCTTGCATCAAGGAATAAATGGCATGCTCTTCTAATGTTATGTATGTTTTGATTGACACTATATTAGGCACATTTTGAAGATTCTAAAGTACCAAAAAAGAATTTTGTTCAAATTGATGACTTCTCATGTGGATTGTGCACCTTTATATGGTAGTTGTGCATGTAACTTCATGAGGTAAGGTAAAAAGCATGTTTGAAGTCACTCTAAATGTGTAAATCTTTAGCCGTATAATGAAAATTTGAGTCTCCTTGAAATGAAGATGATGTGTCTCTTGAAAATTATGTGACTTTTATGGTTTGGAAAGAATGATTGTGGGCTCATTATTGAAAAGTGAAGGCATGTTTAGCTAAGTACCCTTGTGTGTGCCTATAATTTCTGAGATTTTCAAAATTTGATGCTTGCTTATGAAGCCTAGTGACATGGTAGCAAATTGAAATTTTGTGAAATGGCTTCCTATTGTAGTGATGTGTTTGTTGTGACTTACATTTTGTATTCACTAGGAAGGAAATGTGAGCATGCTTTTATTAAAAGTTATAATTTTCTCATTTGAAATAAATAGACCTTTGTGCATTGCTTGGGTATGAACTCATGAGACATGTAAGTGTGTTAAGGAGAAGGACATTCCTCCATACACATAACTAAGCATGGTATGGTTGAGTATGGCCCTCATGGCATTAGGCCTAACTACTAAGAATTCATTGTTAATCTACTTGGTTTAAGTTTATGTGCATTAAAGTGTGAGTGCTTACTTGCTTCTTGAATAATGCAGAATCTGCCTATGTGCAATCATACATGATAAGATCTTGATGAAATAAAATGTAAAGACCATGTTATGATTAGGAGATGGATGTTCCTCCTATTAACATGAGAAGTGCCTAAGTGTTTGATGTATTAAACATGATTGAAAAAATCAAGATTTTGCTTTCTTGTGTTGCATTGAGTGCCAAATGGCTTGAAGTTTTTGTTCCTTGTAAGTTTCTTGCATTAAATTCTATGTGATAATGGTTTGAATGTTGTGAGATGCTCTATGGGTCATTAAAGTCCTTTATGCATTGGAAATGTTCCAAGTGGCATTCGAGGACGAATGTTTCCAAGTGGGGGATATTGTAAGACCCTGAAAATAAATTAAGGTGATCAGAGCCTCACATGTGTCTAAAAAGATTTGAAATATGTTCATTAAGTATTTTATCGTATGTACACTAGATTTGAGGTGATTTGGAAGTCAAACATCAAGGGATGACCAAGACGTTGGACGACTAGTAACCAAAGGTCTCTTAAGTGTTTTTATGTGTTTATGAGTGTTTCATGGGCTTATAGGTCCTTATATGAGTTAAAATGATGTTTATAGGCACTGTGTTATGTTTCATGAAGTTTGGAGGTCAAACGTCCAAGAATGTCCAAGATGTTCAAAAGTTAGCCCTTGGACGTACTAGAGTGTTCTTATCGAGTTTTGATGTGTTGAGGGTGTTGTTTGGTGTCCAAAAAACAGTAGGGTTGACCCTATAATCTTAATAGACCTGTTAAGGGTCAAAACATCTAGGTACGACTCCTCGAGGACCACCCTAAGGGTCCCAAGGAGGACCCAAACGTTCGACAAAGAGGGTGCCCAAGGCAGCGAGAAGCATCGAGAATTGGACCTAGCCTCGGAACGCGCGCCCAGCATGAGGGAAACTGCCTCAAATTCTATTTGGGGCATAATCAGGGATTGCCTCCACGACGCGCAGCCACTTCCTAGATCGTGTTGCGTAGTTTTTTAGTCAATTTTGACATGTCTAAATAAGTATAGGGGAATTTTGGTAACTTAGAGAGATGGTTATAAACTATTTTAGTACTTATTTAACCCCTTTAACAAGAAAAAACCCAAACACCCATTGAGAAATCAAAATCCCAAATCTCTCTACTTCTCCAATATCTCTCAAACCTGCATTGGAGTGAAAACATAAGTTCAATCTAGGGGCTGGATTTTCACGGTTTCTTCTCAAATTTCTCATGGGTCTTCAATAAATAAGGTATGGTGATCCTTAATCCTTAGGAGTCAATCAAGGATTTTCAAATATGATTTAAAGACCAAAATTCCCAATTTCCAATCTAGTCATGGTTTCTTTCTCAAATTGATTTCAAAAGCATGTGTATGATAAATTAATTATGATCAAATGTTTTTAAGATGAATTTTAATCCATTTTTATGATGAACCCATGATCCTCCTAAATTCTCAAATTGGCTTATAATGTGGGTCTTATGATCTTGACTCTATGTTGGTTAAATTATGTTTCAATTATGTTGAATTGTCTATTTATATTGATAATCATGTGAATTGAATATGAATTGTTGAATGAGTGATTAATGATGATCAAGGTGTATGGATTGGGTAAATTGATCATTATTTCTCTACTTGCTATAAACTAGATGAAGTAGTGTACATAATGTGACCTCGAAACCATGATGGCTGAAGTATGATTTCGTTTATATAATGGTCCCTTTGGCTACTGTTTTATACATGTATTTATGTTGAATTATGGGAATTGATCATAATGATCAAAGCTTGGAGGAAATTTTAAGTTGGCCGTATTCTCTCTGCACTTCTTATAGAATTGCTAGTTGATGTAGCCTTGTATGGAATTGTGTGGTATGGTACACTTATAGTGGCGGTGTTTAACTTATTTTTATCCTATTATGTGTTGTGATAATGGTCTTGAAGGGAATTATATCTTGAAAGTGTGGTTATGGTGATCACACAATGTGAAGTATTATGCCTAGTCTCCAATGCTAGTTTATGATCTAGGTTATATTGATTTCCTCTACATTCAAACGAATATGTTAATTCTAGGTGTGGTCTACATGTTGATGTTTAAATACTCTTGTGTAGTATGATCTCTACCTATGTGCCCTACATGAATGTGTGATTCTAACAATTCTTACGAGTCTTAGATTCAATGTTGAAGTTGTCTTATCTCCTATGTCATTATGTGGTGTTTGGTCTATACTTGAATGTGTATTGTGACCTTTGTAAGGTGGCTGCCATCACTGCTAGGATTTTTCCCCTTATATGATCATGTTTACCAATGTACACACTCACACATCATGCATGCTTATCAAGTAGTATAGGTTCATGGTGTCTAATGAAAGGATAATTCTCATATGCACTAATGTCTACTAATATGCATGTAAAGTATATGTTCATGAAGTATGTTACGTATGTCTTAAGTAGGATGACTTGATAGGTGTATTAGTATGGGCAAGGGTATGGAACCTTGTCTATGCATTGCACATTTGTGCCTTTATGGGATAGCTCCTAAGTTTTGTTTTCTATGTATATGAATATGAATGCATGAGTATGTTATGAATACGCATAGTGTCTAATGTGTATATATGAAAGGGTTGCTCATATAGTTACACGTATACACTTATGCACTAATAATGTAAAGTATGGACATGTGTGGCCTTAATGTGTTTATGTGAAAGGATTGCTCACATATATGTATACAGGCACACATCTATGATGATCTAGTCAATAGAGGGGCACTTGAAAGGTGTTCTCAAGAGTACCCTAAACTAGATGCTGCTTTACATATGCAATGTCTATGTGAAAGGGTTTCTCACATGATTTAGGTTGATGAACTCTCATCTATTACCTATGAGCTAAGCATATGAGGAGTCAATCTCCTAAGGCCTATGTTTTATAAAGTAATCTAATAAAGGCTTTTCAATAAAAAGAACTTAGCTTAGCACCGAGTGAACTTGACAATGAGAGGTGTTGGCTTCCCTTGGAGGAAGATTCACCATTGGGTTCTCATAAGGTTTTGACTTCCCTTGGAGGAAAATTCACCTATGGTTCCACATGAGGTGTTGATTTCCCTTTGAAGAACATTCACTCATGGTTTCTCATGAGATGAGGACTCGAATGATTATGGGCATGAAGAGGGTCCAATTCATATCTCTTAGTTCCATAAACTATACTTTCCACATAGGATCTAGCAAGTGATATCACTTAGTATGGTATCATGTGTTAATGTTCTACTTTGGCTAAGTAGTCACCTTCCTTTAGTGTAAGGCTCTACAACACCAAATTCCATGTTTAGCACTCATGGTCTTAGTGTCAGTTAAGGCTATAGTTTCCCTAATGTAAAATGGACAATAAAATTAAATTAAAGTAAAGGGACCCTAACTAGGATAACCTACGGGAAGGTACTTACGATAGGTGGAAGTAATGAACCCACCAATACATTGCACAAGAAGCTCTCTAAGGAAGTCCTAGGAAGGTGGACTGATGTATGTGCATATGTTTATGGATCTCTTGCATGAAATCGTGTTAGTGTCTACATGATGTGATGATATACATTATATGAAGTTCGAATATGACTACGTGACTAAGGTCCTACTTGAAGTGTATGTAGTTGAGTAAAGTATTATGTTTGGTATATGAAGTATATGTTAAAGTTTGTGGTCTTATGATAGGTTTACTAAGTAGGTGTGAGGTTGTGAGACTTCACATGTACATTGCACTGGTAGAATTAGACACTACTAGAAATTTGACCTAATGCAACGCTTATTTGGCAATAATTTTACAACCGTGGCAATAGATTATGTGTTGCGACAGTTATAACCGTTGCAATATATCCTTAGATCGAATAGAAGAATTTCTCATATAAAACTGTGGCTTCATCTGTATAATCTTCTCAATATATAATCTATGGCCACACACTTATTAACCGTGGCAAAAAAATAGTCTTTGGCAACAGTTTGGTTAAGTGAAAACGAAAAACGAATTGTCCAACCCGCGAATTTTATGTGAAAACTTTATTTCCCTCCATTAATTTAGTCTATGGCCCTTCTTTTTTTTCATGTTAGTGAACTAAGACCTCTAAAATACATTTCCAAACATAAACATTTCATTTCCCCAATTATCAATATCAAAGGGATGAGTTAACCCTAAATTTCCATAAGCCAGTGACTCCTTCATCTTCCAAAACAATTTTTGAGCTTCGATGAAGAGAATCAGTGGTCGTCTTCTCCGGTGACTCCTCCATCTTCTACAAAATACTTTAAGCTTCTTCTACAGTGGTCATTTTGTTCGATTTGAAGTGTTCATCTTCAGTGGAATTCATATCCAAAAGTAGTCTTCTTCAACATTAAGCTTCTAGATAAAGAGGTGTACTATTTTAAAGGTGATTTCTAAGTCGTCATTGTCTCTATATCGTTTTAGATGTACTATTTTCCAAATTTAAAATTCCATTGAAGGGGCTTCTAAAAAATTTTAAAGAATAACAAATGGGTTTGTTGAAATGTCTGTTAGTTGTTCTGATTTAGGTGTCTTATACATAATCCATTTGTAGTTTAGACTTTGTAATTCAAATTTTGTGAAGATTCTATAACTCTGTGAAAAAAATCATTGAGAAGCTGGGTTTCAATTTTATAAAAGAACTGTTGTTTTGTAGGTTATTCTGTCCTAGGGCTTTGGGTATTCTGATTTGCATTTTGAGTTTGGCCTATCTATGTGAACTAAATTTTCCATTGATCGAAAGTTTGAAGTTATTATTGTGAAATTTAATTTTCATATCATTATGAATGTTGCCCAAGCTTACTGGTTTTTGTCGAACAATTGAATCCTTAGCCCATTTTGCTTAGGGATCACATATCCACACTGTACATCAACAACAATTCTTTATTGAACCTATCACACTGTATACTTAAATTAGATAGGCATTTGTTTTTGTTTGTTGGTTTGTTTCCAGATGCTAGAGTTTGTTGTTTTTATTTTATTTTATTATCTTCTACATTACAATGGGAGAACTTTCTGACTTATCATAGTCATGGGTCTTTGTTTTAGTTGAAAGGTTGAAGAGGATATGAGTTAACTGATAGTTGAAGAAGTGAAAGAGGGGTAGGGAGGATCCGAGGCAACCATCAAGACTATTTAGTAGCTATTTTCTATTGTGGCTGCATGTCGGAAGTTATAGTTTTGAACTTAAAAAGCATAATTTATGATTTTCATTCTTCTGTAGGGAAGTAATATTCTATATGATGCATATATCTTTCATGTTTTTTGGCTAACTTAGGCACTTTTTTATGTTTGGACAAAATTAAGCAACATCTAGCATAAAGGAGGACCACGATTCAACTTCTGCTATCTTAATTTATAATTGGAGATTGAGTCAGGACTTAAAGAATATGTAGATGGCAGTGATCTTATATATTATTGTGTATCTATTGTCTGTAGTGTTTGAACGTAACCCTTTTTGAATAATTTTATGCTTTATTTTATCTTATATGGATTCAAACACAGCAAGAATTTGAACTGAAACTGGTCCAATAATTATTGGTGTATTAGTGGGCCTTGTTCATGCTTCTCTATCTCAGTGTCACAACATGAGCACTGCTTATCGAATCTTAGCTACCACATACCTTGTTTTTGATACTAAGCTAGTAAAAAATGCAAAATGACACTAAAATTACATTACTTAAATACTTTGAAATCCATTTACATAAACTAATATGGGGTAAGTATTATCCTAAACAAACACAGAATACACAAAGAATAGCTCTTAGTGCCTTTCTAAGTGGATTTACGGCTTTACCACTTTACTGCTTGACTTGCCTATTTGTTGTTAACCCTTTGCACGAGTCGCCATGCTATTGAATCAGAAGCAAAGAGTAGAAATGAAAGTAGCTTTTATAAACGTAGTTGTATGTGTATCCTATGTGGCACTTGAATTTCACGAAGATAAGTTAGATATTGCTAACTGGAGTATACCTCTAGAAATGAAATTCCAATTGAGACAAATGTCTTCTTTAAGAAAGTAAGGCACTAGGTGTATGATAAAGGACATGATACATCTAATCAAATTGAATTCAAAACTGCACATTACATTCAGGCACAGAATCCACTGTGAGTTAACCCATAGGGAAGATGCACATCTCATCAAGATTAATGGTATATTCAAGCAACAGTTCTTGTTCACTATTATAATAAGGGTGCTTTCTCACCTAAGGAGTCGTAGAAGTTATATTAGTAGAACCCTAACATCGTGTATTTTATCCTAAAGAGGTGATCTATCTGGCTTTAGTTTCTTCATGTTTCTGGGTGGCTAAGTCATTTTCAGTTTTCTTGATGGTACGAAGCAAATGCATCCCTCCTTCTTCCCTCTAGCCATTTTTCCCATTCTTTCTTCTGGGAGTGAATTTTAAGAAATTAAGCTCTTGTTGTAGTAAATTGGATGATGTTCTAGCTAAGTATCACATCTTTTTATTTTTATTTCAAATATCCATGATAAATTTACACATTTCTCTCTTCCAACATGGTAACATGTGCTACCTAGATAGTTATCTCGCTGTCATTCATTCATTGTGAAAATTAATGTTTACATGGACTTGTAAAAAGTAACTTATAAGTCAAAAGCTAAAAAAATTATATACCAGACTTGTTCAGAAATTTGTTTCAGGAAAATAAGGTACTTCAGATTTCATATAATATCTATAATTGGCTGTTTATTTGAAAGAATATAAATACTTTTGAAAATGTAGAATAACATATAATAAATAAAATCTTATAAAAGATGATAAAAGATAAGACTCTAATTGTTAATAATCACTTAATAGACGAGTCACCAGATTTATTCTATTGGTACACCTTAGCTCTAGGATCAGTACTAGCTGAAGCATAATACCTACAATGTACTATAGAATAAATTGAGGAATCAAACTATCAAGTAAAATATAGGTTATGTATTATTGTTTGGTTATAAGTAGTTTAAAGTGATCTAAAATGATCTCAGGAGGTCATTTCTACCATTTTTGTGAATTACGTTTACCCTATTATCTATGATAATTCTTCTTCTGTGTTGTAAGGCAGTACCTATAATGTACTATAGAATAAATTGAGAAATTAAACAATCAAGTAACATATAGGTTATATAACTAAATTTCACTTACCTAATGACCGAAATTAGATAATTTACAATCATGATTTTGATATAAACAAAAAAGTACAAGAATATCTTCAAACATTGAAAGGTAAAGTTTTGTTGATACTGCTTGTACTCATGAATTGTTTTTTTTTTAATGTTTTGCTCATCTGACATAGGATATTAAATGGAAGTTGGAGATAAAAGTTGGATGGATCTCCGAAGATCCACTGATGAGTATATCCATGGAGTTAATGATTTCCTAAATAAGCCATTTGAACGAGCATCCCAAGGAGATGAAATATTATGTCCTTGTAAGAAGTTCTTTAATCGTTATTGGCATTGTTGAAATGTGGTGGAGGATGACTTGATTTGTCTTGGGTTTGTTCACGGATACACTAAATGGGTTTTCCATGGAGAAGGGTTTTCCTCAAGAAATACGCGACATCCAACAAATTATGATGAAACTTTCGACAGACAAGACGGTATTGATAAACTACTTCAAGATACTTTTAGAAATGTAGCGGATGACCCGAGGAATGAAGGAGTAAGAGAGGGACCATCTGAAGATGCAAAGCGATTCGTTAAGTTATTACAGATGTAGTCACACAACTTCAGCAAGCAGGATTAATTGATCCTAACATACTAGCAGCATTGTCCGATCCTTGTCCAAGAGGAGCTACTTCTGCTTAAACAGTTGAGCAAGGGTAGTGTCACTAAATATCCGTTTAGACTATTTCTTCTTCTACTACTACTATATTATATTTCTCCTGAAACTCTATTTAATTTCTCTGTTGCGACTCTGCTTTCTTATGGTAGTAGAAAACATTAATACTCTTGACCACCCTTAAAGTTTATATTTCGATATCCTTGTGGACTATTGAGTATTGCTGTAACATTTAAGGGACTTTTGAGTACGACCTTGATGATTTTGTTATTCCCTATTTATTCTGATTGTGGCCTTGTCGGCCATTTAGTTAGTAGAGTATTTTCTAGGATCAACCTCGTCAGTTATGAGTTATTAAGTATCAGCTAACAACATTCCATATACTGTTGTTTTAAGAGATCTCTCCTTTTTTTCTGTTTGTAGCAGTTTAATGTCTGTTGGACTGTTGTAACATAAATGTTATAAGAGACTATTGAGTACAACTTTGTCAATTTTTTTATTACCTATTTCTTAAGATTGTGGCCTTGTCGGTCATTTGGTTAGCTGAGTATTTTCTAGGATCAACCTCGTCGGCTATGAGTTATTAAATATCATCTAACATCATTGTATATACTATTTGTTTAAGAGATCTCCTCTTTTTTGTCATTGTAGCAGTTTGTTCTCGTTTTAGCTGTTTCTTGTCCCTTCATAGCTGCTGCTGCCAATCCAGCAGCCCCTACCTTCATAACCCTAACCATTGGTTGCTCGATCATACCCCACTTCTTCATAAGAATGGAAGACAATTATGAAACTTCAGCCAAAGTAAGTCCAAAAACTTCATCCACAATACTCCATACCCTATTCGATGGAGGATGGCGATGCTCAGTAGGATAATAATTGCAGGATCATAATCAGCTGGATGCTTTCTCTAGTCAATCTCTACTTCCTCCTCCTCTTCTTCCTCTTTCCTAGCAAGCTGACCAAAGTGTCGAGTAAAGACAGTTTGAGGTAACAAAATTGTAGTTAGCCACATTAGATTGAACAGATTGTCTCAAGAGTGCACAAGGCAAATGATGCCTCAATCGTGAAATCAAACTCATTTCCGAAATTCTACTGGGAAATTTACTAGAAAGTAACCATTTACTAATCCTTCTGAAAACTCAATCAACAACCTTGACTTTTGAGTTGATGAATTGATGGCAGCGACAATTGCAGACAGTTATAACTGAATTTTGTTGGCTTCCATGTTTCCTCCCTTTTTTTTCTGACTCTACTTCTTCCCCTTCTTTTAGTGTCTGGCTTATCTGAATCAGATTTTCCAGTAGCTTCAGTGTTGTAACAATTATCTTGTTCATTAATATTGTTTCTCCTGTCTGTGGACTGTTATGATTTCTCTTGTAGTTGAGTCATTATTCTTTTGTTAGTCAGAAAATATCTTTACTGTTAGTCATTATTCTTCTTGTTTACATAAATTAAGACTTCAAAGTAAGGAAGATATAAGTTTTGAGTAATTGTTGAACTCAACAAGGACTGATAGGAATAATTCTTAAAATCAGTATGCAAATATCTATAGCAACTATGATATTTTTTAATGTCATTTAAAATTTATTGAATCTATATGTCTGTTGTAGATATAGAGTGATAACTTACAAATATATCACTAAAATTATTGAACTTTTGCTACAAAATTGCTAAATTATTTTGTATTTTCATTAATTGTATATAGGTGATGATATCGATGAAGGAGATGAAAGCAGTACCGAAGACTTGATATAGGAGCTGAATTGAGTTAATGTTAACTTTACCCATGATCCGAAAGTCTGTTATTTTTGAAGCTTAAAAAGTACTCTGTGGTGAATCTGTACATTTCACCCATTTCGAATGGTTGAAAAATATTTATATATTTTGTTTTTATCGATATTACGTACCCAACCATGGATCTAAGATTATAATTTTAGTAATTAAATATAACTTCTTAGCATGATCTTTTTATGTTTATTTTATGTTATAAAAGAATTGCAAAGGCTCATAATATATGCGTGGAACCAATTGTATATCTATGTTGGGATAGCCTAATATAATCGTCGCAATAGGTATATATTAATTGTTTCAAAAAAAATAGAATTAATGAATTACCCCATAATAACTGTAGCAATAGAAATTGAGCAACAATTATAAACTGATGCCTTACCATGTAACAACTATTGCAATAGAATGAAATTGTTGTTAAAACAATCGTAGCAACAACCTAAAGAGAATCGTTGCATAAAACCCTATCGCGACGGTTGTTAACCGTACCAATACATTCTTAACCATCAACAATGGATTGGAAATAAATGTGGCATAAAACTTTATTCCCACGGTTCACAACTGTGCCAATAGATACCTAACCGTCGCCAATTTATTAATTATAAAACCGTCGCAATAGATCAATCTACTGCTACAATTATATTAACCATCTGAAAAAACCATCCTTATAGAGCTATATGCTACGCGAGCTGTTGTAGCGGTTGGATAAACCGTAGCATTAGATCTATAGCCACGGTAGAGAGGCCTATTGCGACGGTAACTTAACTGTGCCATTAAGTCAAATTTCTATTAGTGAGAATAGTATTATGAGTAAGATCTTGTAATGTTCTATGTGAATGAAGTTAGCATATGTGCAAGTATACGATGGTTCACGGTAATGATGTTGTAAGTCTTGACTTGAATGTGTCTTATGGTGTGATATACTCCTATGATGGTATGTGTTTGTATGTAGATTGTAATCATGAGTACATTGTGGCCTTAAGGTGATACATAGCAGAAAGTATTACTAGAGGGTTACTTGGGAAGTTAAGATGTTTAAATAAAGAAAGCTTACTGTAATTGGAAAAGAGCTTACGGTAATGTGACTCCAAATATGATTTAAATGCTATGTAGGATTTTATGTGATGTTTGACTATTGCATATGCCGATATGAAATATGTAAATCAAATAAATGCTATCGTATAAAGGTTTTATGAGATTTTCACAAAAAGCCATGATGCATGGTCTCAAGTAAAATGTCACTTTTAAAATGCATGCTTTTTCATTGTTAACATACTTAGTTCATTCTTGTACTAACACCATTCTTTTGTACCTTTTTACAAAAAATATAGGTTATGGATGCTTAAAGGATGTCTCTAAGGTGAAGAGCTTGATATGTGATTCCCAAGATCAAGGAAATGAATCCTTATGTTCCAAGGATTTCCTATGTCAAGTGTATATTCAATGTATTGTAATAGCTTAAATATTATATTATGATGTTAAAGGCTGGTGTCCCTAACCTATACTATGAAGTTGAGTCTAAGATAGCAAAAGAGACTTAGAGTCTAACTATGTATTATGACTTATATTCTTATATAATGGAAGCAGTGTTTCTAGCATATGATGTGCTATGGAAAGTTTTAAATTTTCTGCTAAATTTACTATGACAATGTGATGAATGATAACTATGGGTTTGTATATGACCTCCGAGAGGTCAAGCACTCCATGTTACTTCTAGGGGGTGCTCTCCGGTCGTGACATAAAACACCAATAATAAGTATGGGAACATATGCATACAAACTTAGAAATCATGCTAAAGGGGACGTTTATTCAAAACCATTCTAAGTTACTTTTGTAAAGCCTTATGCACATCCAAGAACCATCTAAGACAATAATCACACATTTCTTAAGACAAGACAATTTACAACACAAGATCAACATCATCAAGTAAAGTCATGTCAACATGTGTATAGCATATTAGAAATCATAACATAAGAAACTCCAACATCATGTTATAACAACAAAGCATGTATAAGAGTTCATAACCTTACAAAATATGCAAGACCCTTACTCATGACCCCTTACTAAGATTACTACTAGAATGACCAAGTGAAGCCCCATAACCCCACTCAATTAAGTAAACCAACCAAAGGATCACAAATGATGTCCAACATCATATAACATAGCATCATGAGTATTCCTCATCATATTTAGCAATATAGACCAACGACATGTTCATAAGTGAAACAAACATCATATAGAATCATCAACACGTAAAGTCAACATAAGCACATCGTTTACTTTATAATAACATAAGAACGTCCTTCTAGGACTTCCCTCAAGGACAACTAGTGCAATGTATAGGTAGAGTCCCATACCCCTACCTAGACTAAATCAAACCACTTAAGTCCTCCTAGTTAGAGTTCACTTTATTACTTTATTTTACTTTTGGGAACATCTTTCCTTAACTGACATTGACCACATGAGCTAATATGGAATCCGGTGTCATGAAAGCCTACCCTGAAAGAAGGTGGATTACTTGTCAAGTTAGTACCAAAACATGAACATAGCATCTAGGGGGATACACTAGCTAGTATTCCTATGGGGTCAACATAGTTCAAGAACTAGGAGACATGTTTGAGACCCTCTTTATGCCATCGACATTCTAATATCTATCTCATGAGTACAATAGTAAACCTACCTTCCATACTTGGGAAGGAACACTCCTCAATACTAATTCACTTGGTGCTAGGCTATAGTCCCTTTTGAAATGTCTTTCTTCAACAATCATAACATAGTTTAGGCCATAGGAGACTAACTCCTTGTATAGTAATAATCATTAGCTCATTAAGAATTGCATGAGAATGTCCTTTCATTACAACCCTCATAGGTGAGATTAGAACATTATCATCATCATGTGATAGTTAGGCACATAGGTAATTCATAACTAACCGTATATTGTTACATTTTAATCATAATCTTACAATTCATATAATCAAGACATTTCAATTGCATCATCATACCAACACCTACTTAATCAAATCACAAGATATGCTCAATTGAACTTCATCAGCAAGTACAAGCCATCCCAATTGAAGTAAAGATTTGAGATAAGAGACTTAACCAAGCTCCTTCAAAAGCCATCATCCATGGTCTTCCCATCAATCAACCAATTTCATCCAATAATAGGTGTAATAACATCATAGAATAGTAATCTATATAACTAAGTCAATTGTATCATCACTATCCAAATTAACTTCAATTCATAACCTAGGGTTAGGGGAGAAGGGTTCATCATGAATTCTTCAAGAAATAAATTCAATTCCAAAACACATGACCCTAGGACGCCCATGAATGAATTAGAATAGTTAAGACAAGTCTAACAATCATTAAATTCATCAATTCCCATCAATTCATAAGCAAGATCTAAGATTTGGAGGAATTGGGGAAAGGAAATGATCCACACGAAATTACCCTTAATTAGCATCAATTACTCAACAATATACACATAATTAGCCATGGGTAATCACAATTAGAAATAATCAATCATTAATTTCAAGTTTAGAAGAAAACCCATTTGTAGAAGAAAACCCTAAGAATTTGGTGATATAGAAATCAACGTTGAGAAGACATCTTGGGGAATGGAACCCCAAGAGGGAAGAAACCATACCTTAATGAAGCTTAATCTAATAAATTCAAGTGAAATCCTAGAGAAATTGGTCTTCTTCTTCAAGCTTGCTTCTTCCTTCAGTGGAGGTTGAATAGACAGAGAAAGTAGAGAGAGGTGAGAGCTTTTGAGTTTTGATTTGGGGATTTGATTTGAGTGAGTAAATGTGATGGAAAACTGATTGAATATCAATAAATAGGCCCCCATTAAATACCTAAAACAACCCTCACTTAATTTGACCCTTTAATAAAGTCAAACTTGAATTTAAAATTTTAGATTTTTATCGGGGAGCAAGTCCGCGATACGGAGCTACTCCCGCAAGATTTTCTATTAAATTTCAAAATAGAAGGGTCCGTGAGGTTACCGCGACGCCGACCAATACTTGTGGTCCAAGTGGGACCTAGTCCGCGACGCGGACCTATTTCAGCCAAGTGCAATTTGGTTGCTGCTTTGGCAGCTGGCTTGGCTAAGTTTTGGGTCCCTTCGTGGACCCCTAGGGAGACCCTTGGGGGGTCGTACCTGGACATTTTCACACTTTAACATGATTTACTTAATTAAAGTCTTTTCACAAGTTTTAGACTTCATATGACACTCGTAAACCATCACAGATCGAAGGGCATTTTACTAGTTCAAGTACACTAGCTTCTGGACGTCATGGACGTTTCTTGACATCTTGAATCTTAACACTTCCTAAATAGTTTATAACATTATTGTAGGACTTATGATAGTGTTACTTACCTTAGACCATCATGTGAGACTATAGATTAGGTCCTGGACTTGTTGAGTGTTACATCATCCCCCCTTAGGAATATTCGTCCCCGAATGACGATAAAATATTTTGAATGGAAAGGATAGACTCAATACTATAAGCACAACAAAAACATACTTAATAAACGTGAGTTACAGCTCATAGGAGTACTTCACAAATCCATTCAACACATATCAACAACTTTACACATAGCAACTCAAGTCACAACACATAAGAGCTCAACATTTCATAACATATTATGAGGAATTACCTTATCAACATCAACATGAACTCAAAACGACATTAAAGACTTACCATGATATTCTTCCCAAGACAACATCAATAGACAAAAAATCCCTAGAAGACAAAACATACATTTCACATAAGTGCAAGTTAACACAAAAAGACTTTTTCATGAAAACTCATTTTGACACTAACTTTACCAAAATATACACATACCTGAAAAACAAGACAAATTCATATTATTCACTATATTCATCAATAATAGGAACAACTAACCTTAATTATCTAAAAACATAAGGATAACGGGACTTCATGTCCGCCTCCACCTCTCATGTTGCTCTCTAAACTAGGTGGTTTCTCTATAGAACTTTTAGGGAGGCAACTTCTTTTTTCCTCAATTTCTTCACTTCACGGTCAAGGATTTCTACCGGAACCTGTTCATAGGAGAGGTTATCATCCATACCTAGACCCTCAATAGGAATCATGGACTCGTGATCATCGATGAAATTCTTAAGCATGGTGACGTGGAACACCGGATGACCCAAAGCTAGCTCACTAGGTAATCTGAAATCGTATGCAACCTTGTCAATCATTTGCAAAATTTCATAGGTACCCAAATAGCGAGGACTCAACTTCCCTTTATTACCAAATCTCATCACCCCTTTCATGAGTGAAATTTTCAAATACACCTTATCACCTTCTTCAAATTCTAGTTCTCTACTCCTATTGTTGGCATAAGACTTTTGCAGACAATAGGCCACTTTCAACCCATCCCTTATGATATGAACCTTCTCTAAAGTATCATAAATCAATTCGGGAACAAGGAGTGAGGGCTCAGCAACCTCAAACCACCCAATCGGAGATCTACCTTGAAGTCGATAACACAGGATCTAAGCATATCCTAAAAGGTTTGAATAGTACACTTCTCTTGACCATCTGTGTGGGTATGAAAAGTGGGGCTTTTACCTTTGTACCCAACCCTTTTTGGAATGACCTCCAAATTCTAGATGTGAATTTTGTGCCCCTATCTGATATGATGGATAACAGAATACCATGAAGACATACAATCTCATCTATGAAGATATTTTCTTAATCCTCCGCTAAGTAAGTGGACTTGACACAGATAAAATGAGTGGATTTTGTAAATCTATCCACTACTACCCGTATGGAGTCATTTTACCTTCTATTTCGAGGCAAACTCACTACGATTTCCATATTAATTTCTTCCCATTTCCAAGTGGGAACTTGCATTTCTTAGAGTAAGCCACCCAACTTTTGGTGCTCGGCTTTCACTTGTTGGCAATTTTGACACCTTGCAACAAATTCCGCTATGTCCCTTTTTAAGCCATCCCACAATTTGTTTTATATCTAAGCTCATGATACATATTGGTAGAGCCCAGATGAATAGAATAACGAGAACCATGAGCTTCCTCAAGAATCTGGCTTCTCAAGTCATCAACGTTGGGAACACAAAACCTTTCTTGATACATAAAGACATCATCACCCCCTAAGGAGAATGACTAATTGAGATTACCGAGAACCGATTCCTTCAACTGCATCAATAATTGATCAAGGTGTTGCTTAGACGTCACCTCAACCACCAAAGATGATTCGGAGTTATGATGGACTATGAAACCACCTTTGACACCTCTAAAATGACTTAAGTGAAACTAGAGCCAAACATGTTAGTCATGAGGGTCTAAGGTCCTAAAATGGTTTATAATGTGTTAATGAGGCATTGTCTATAGATATTGGTGAATGGGAAGTCAAACGTCAAGGGACAACCAAGACGTTCGACGACTAGTCACCTATGTGCCTCATGTGTCCTTAAGTGCTTATATGAGTGTGTAATGAGCTTATGAGGTTCTTATATGAGTAATAATAGTGTTTATAAGAAGTGTGTCAACTTTCATGAAGTTTGGAGGTCAAACGTCTAAAAACGTCAATTATGTTAGAAAGGTTTGCCTTGAAAAGACCTAGTGTGTCTTAGCATGTTTCGTCGAGTTTTATGTTTTTGTTTTGGATAAAATTGTTGTGAGAGTTACTAAACTAGTATATAATCATATATGGGTTGGAAACGTTCGGGTAAACATCCCCAAGGACCATACAAGGGTCCTTGAGGAAGGACCATCCAAAGGTCATTGAAAAAACTGCCAAAGGAAGTCCCACCTACGGAGGCAATCGACGCCTCGTAGGTGGAAGGCGTCGGTCAGGAATTAGGTGTGGGACAATGTACATCCAAGGAACAGTCTCTTTCCCAAATGACAGACCAATATGACGGTCCGTTGGTTGGGTGACGGTCCGTCAATGAGCCAGGCGTCGATGGTGCCTGCAACGTCGCAACTCACTGTTAAAGGAAAGGGTGAATTGGTAAATTCAAACCACGTCCAAATATTTATTTGGGTGGTTACTTAAGAGTATTTAGGTTTTCTAAGTTGGTTTATAAGTCCTAAACACCTAGAAGAATTCATTATACCAAATTAAAACCCAAAATCTCTAAGAAATTCTCTAAAATTCCATTGGAGCCAAAACTCAAGGAAGAGCTTGGATTGGAGTTTGGTTGGTGATTCTTCATCAATTTGGTGTTTTAGATCATTTGGGTATTGTTTCTTCATACTTGAAACTCTCTTCATCAAGGAGACAAACATCAATGTGATTTTCAAAGGCTTTCTCAAAAGATCGATTTCTAAATTGTGATCTTGCCATGGGTTATTGCATATAACATTTTGAATCACTGAATATTGATTGAATTGATATTAATTAGATGATTATAACCTAAAATATTCATGAACCTATGCAAAACATAAACTCTTCAAATTGGCTATATTATGGATGTTATAATCATGTCTCAATGCTTATGAATTCTAGTGATGTTTTCTTTAGGCTATTGAATGATGTAAGAATTGTATTTGATTGATGTATAGGATGTCCTAGATTGATGAATTTATATTGAATTGACTTAGATTCATTTTGTATTATGGTTTATGTATTGAATTGATGATCATGACCATGGGTAAGGGCCTTTTGTATTGTATTGGATGATTTAGCAATGGATTAAAGTGATGAGAATTGATTGGTGGTACGCTGCTCTAATTCTCTTTATATTATGTAAATTAGGTTTTGAATTATGTTGTGATTGGAATGGTCCACAACATGGTGGCGGTGTTATGTGTTATAATTGTGAATTATGTGGCCTCGTCGGCGTTACTTTATGTATTATGATGATCATGGCCTTGTATGCAACTGTTTTATATATTATGATTGTTTTTGTAGTTGGTACATATGAAGTATGATCATATCTATCTACTTGTGATTAAGGTGAAAGTATGTGTTCTTCTATTGATGTTGTTAGGTGATCATGTTAGACTATGACAATATCCTTATGTGTGTAGTCCTAGAGTTGATGCATGGTTCTTCCTACTTGGTTATATGAGTCTTATAATGACTATATTGATAGTTCTATAGTAGTATATAGGATGACCTATAGTTGACTTGGTTGTGCCTATGTACTTCGTGATGTGTTATATGTGATAAAGTGAAGTGTTGATGTGTCTTGTTTAGGTATACCTAAGTCCCTCTTCTTGATGCATGCATGATATGTGAATATGAGATGTCTTGACTAAGTATGATAAATCTCCTTAGTCTTGTATATGTGATGGACATGTGGCCTTGAACATAGTGAGAAGGTAAAATTATGTGGATCCCTCAACCTAGTTGAGAGGTTATGATCTCCTTGAAGTCGAAAGCCGTAACGGTATCCTTCTTGTGTGAATGGTGGACTTAAGGATGGTTGGCTGGAACGGCATGAAGTAATTCTTAGGAAAATCATTAAGCTATCCTCTTAACCATTGTAAGACAACCCTAGGGGACCTCTTTGGTAATGTGTAATGTGATTGGGTTGTGAACTAGATATGAAACCTCTTCATGTACTCCTTTATGTGAAATATTCTTTAAGAACAAAGGCTAGCACCGAGTGAGTATGGTTTGGGAAGCTTATCTATATAAGATGACATTAGAGAACAAAGAAACCCTTCATATTCCTTAACCATGTGCTGGGATGTGCCCAAGTTCTACCATTGGCATGTAGAACATCCTCATTGGAGTAGAATACAACTCTGGATTCCATGCTTAGATACCATGGTCTATGTCGGTTATTAACTATTCTCATCATATGGGATACCTACTAGTATTTGATAATTTCTATAAAGTTTAGGTGGTGGTATGGGACGCTACCTAGGCATTGCACAATTGGGCTTTGAAGATGTTAGTGAGTCAATACCTAGGTCTTCTCCAAGACCATTACTTGAATTTCCTTATGTTATGAATGTCTCTTAATGAACTAATGTAGGTAAGGACTTAAGTTAGAAAGCATGTAAATGAATGAGTACCTAGTCTAGAGTAACTTTAAGGATTGCCTAGTTAAAGTGTGAAGGGGCATAAAGGAGTCTCTTCATGTCTTATCTAGGGAAGTATTAATAATGACTCTAGACAAGAAAGTTGGTTGATACCTTCGACATGATCTAAACTTAGGAATTATTAAGGATAATTTAGGTAATCTTGGATTTGGTGTATGGGAGTTATCTTCTATAATTACTTAAGTAAGTTATTTTATAACCTTGGTGAGGAGAATGTCATATTATACATGTTATGTGTTTTGGTGTATTGTAAGTGTATTTATCTCATTATAGGTAGTCCCAAGGATCATTTAGGTGTGCTTAGAGAGGGTGTATGGGCGGTCTCTCTTTGTCTTACTTAAGTGAGTCTTAGGATAGCTTTTAGTGAGAAGGTTGCATGATAAAAGGTGTTCACTGTAATGTTGAATTAGTTCACTGTAACTTAGCATACCTTACTGTAATATTTCTGAAAATGTGGTAAAATTCTTATGTGATGTGTTATGTGTTTCTAAGGTGTTAAATGCTGTTGTTATGCTTGATATTTTAGTCAAAAAGAGCATATTTCCATTAAGTGTCTGTTATCATGATTTTTATGCATTAAGCCATACTTAGTACATGTGTTTGTACTAATTCCATATTTTATCTATCACTAAAGTAATTCATAGGTGAAGATGCTTTTTGGGAGCAAAGCTTGGATTATAGGTTCTTTCAAGTAAGGTTGAAGTATATTCTCATTTGACTCGAGGGCATCACTATCTTAGAGTTTCGTTTATTAAAGCATTGTAATAGACTTAGTAGTACTATATTTAGGTTGTTTGTGTCACACCCGGAGAGCATACCCCAGATGAGACCAGCGTCGTCGTCCTCTCAGAGGACTTAGACAAGCCCTTAGCATTCGTCATAACATGTGATAAATAAAATTTGCGGAAAAATTAAAACTTTTAACATACTAATGAAGTATACTTAGACTTCATACTTAAGATTCATAAAGACATACGATATTCTTCAAAATGTCTCACATATATAGAAACCATATTAGAGTTCAAATCTGGACTTAGCCAATAATAGTCAATATGTCATATAGGCCTTAATACAAAAGAATCCAAAGAACATAAATGGAAATCTAATATTCTTAAATTCTACTAATGTCTTCATAAGGCTTGAAAATGAAATGGTAGCGTCCTGAACATGAGGACCTACCGAGACATGGAGAAAGAGTTTCAAGCTTCTTCAAATCGACCTCCTTAACTTCAATGGCCGTAACCTACAGTTGTAATAATATAAAGTAATGGGGTTAGTACGCCACATGTACTAAGTATGGGTATATGCACATAACACATAAGGACATGCATAAAAAAAAGGATCATTTATCATCTCTTTAGAAAACATGCTAAGTCATATGAAACTAAGTCATATGAAAGTCTTCAATGCACATACCATATAACATATACAAGTTAAAGCATGATCATAATCAAAGACATATTCTCATAGAGTCATGTTAACATTTCATATTCAATAGATCATATAGACACAACATACAAAACAGTTATTAATGACCTCATCCCCAACCCACAAGTGCAATGGTCATGTGAAGCCCCATAACCCCACACAACCAAGTGGATAAGATAGGAGAAGTAAAGCTTTGCTTCATATAACTTGTAACATAGTTAGTCATCATTTCATATAGCAATATAACCAAATAACATATTCATCATAATAGCCAACATTCATATAAAAGTAACATTATATATCATAAGCATATATCTTTTATATCATCATATTACATAAGAACAATCTCCTAGGATTTCCCTTAGAGTCAACCTGTGCAATGTCTAGGTAGCGTCCCATACCACTATCAATACTAAGCAAACTCCTCAAGTCACCCTAGTCGATGTTCACTTACTTGTCTTCATATAACAATATAACTCAATAACATATTCATCATAATGATCAACATTCATATAAGAGTAACACCATGCATCATAAACATATATCTTTGATGTTATCATATTACATAAGAAGGATCTCCTAGGACTTCCCTTTGAGTCAACTTGTGGAATGTCTAGGTAGAGTCCCATACCCCTACCTATACTATGTAGACTCCTCAAGTAACCCTAGTCAATGTTCATTTACTTATCTTTCTTTTTTTTTCATGAGGGAACATTAGCATTAACGGACATAGACCATGTGAGCTAAACATGGAATCCGGTGTCATGAAACCCCACACCGAAAGAAGGTGGTCTACCGGCCAAAGTAGAACCTAACATGATATAGCTTTCTAGGTGGATCCACTAGCTAGTATCCTATGATGGCAACATAGTTCAAGAACTAGGAGATATATTAGAGACTCATAGTTCCACATTACATGGAAGCCTCAATCTCATGAGAATCATTGTGAACCTACCTTCAAACTAGGGAAGGGACACTTCTCAAATCTAGTTCATCAGTGCTTAACTTAAGTCCCTTTCTTGAATAACCTTTAAGTTGTCTTTTATCATAAACTTATCATAGGTCATAGGAGGTTAACTCTGTGTATAACATGATCATGAGCTCTTTTAGATTAGATGAGACTTTTCTTTCATCGTAACCTTTCGTTTGTGAGATTTACATAGCATAATCATCTTGTGTAAAGCATACAAGATAGTATCATAACTTGCATTTTCGTATTGTTATCATAATCTCACAAGTAACATGTTCATAGCCCAGCATATTCTCATAGCAAGATCATACATACTTTTCACAACATAGCATCATAGTTTATAGGCTAACATAAACATTTAAGAGTAATTACACTTAGAAGACTTACCTTTTGCTTCCAAGAATCTTATTCATCATGCAATATTCATAATCATATATAGTGAAATACTCAATGGAATAATCAAGAAAAACTTATACAATCATATACAAGATCAATGCATAGCGTAGGAGAAAGTAAATGGGTCGTTAAAGGATTCATTCAAGTCTTCATTCAAATCCTAACGTTTACACGTTATCAAATACCATAAACAACCCATTCGAAACCATAACTTAGAGAAAGATCATGTATCACACGACATATTAACATTATCAATCAATTACTCAATAATTCGTGTGAAATTAAATATAGAAAATGTTTACTTTTCATTGAAAATCATAAATCTAGGGTTAGGAAGAAAATCTGCTTTATAAAGTAAAAACCCTAGTATGTGAAGTTATTGAAAACTTATCTTGAAAGGAACTCTTGGGGAAAGGAATCCCAAGAGTGAAAAACCCATTCCTTATAGATGAAGAATCCACGAAATCTGATTGGAAACCTCGAAACCTTCGTGTTCTTCCTTAAGCTTTTCTTGTTCTTCAATGGAGTTTGGAAAAGGGAGTGTTCTTGACATATTGAGAGAAATTTCGTTTGACCTGATTTGGGACGAGTAAAAGTGGTCTAAAACTTACCTAATATCAATATATAGTCATTCCATGAATTACCCAAAAGATCCTCCACTTAAATTACCAAAACGCCCCTCCTAAATTGACTAAAAATAGGAGAGCATTCCTAACCGTGCACTCTGTAAAGTTCACTTCTTGTCCCAAGGATCCTCACTATGTCCTTGGGCACTACTTAATCTACATGATCATTTTATATGATCATGAGCTATGGTACTTAGGCTTGACACTTGGATGCCTCGTACATGATGTGTGTAAGCGATGTAAAATAAGAATTTTAGCTTAGGGTCTTCATTGCAGGTACAATTTCTAAACAAGCTTGGATTGGAGCATTTTAACATCAAAGTGTATTTTAAGTTACTTGGGTATACATAGAAATTGGCTAACACCCTTAAGCCAATATTCTCTAACATGCCCAATATTACTCAATATTGGGCATTGGGATGCCTATGTACCCCAATACATATTCCTAAAACCTAATATGCTCTTCACTAGACAAGTACATTTTCTGGAATGTTACATTATCCCTCGTGTCCCAGGTATATTTCGAGTCTAAAATTAGATGACATGAGACGTAGTATTTCCTTTGGTTTTATATGAAAGATATTTTGAAAGACTATTTGAATGTTGTGAAAAGTTTTAATTCAGCACTATTTTTCACATATGTATATGCGATTATAGATGCAAAAGGACTTGTACAAGACCTCCGAGAGGTCAAGTACGCCGGTGGCACTCCGAGAGTGCATACCTTCTAAGGTATGCTCTCGGGATGTGACAAGCTTTGTATCAGAGCATAGATTATAGAAGTGGTCATAGGAATCAAAAAGTCTCATAAAGTTATGTATAGTAGAGTCCCGTTCATCGGTGTGAGTCGCGACACATATATGGGCAAAAGGCTATAGGATGATAGAGTTTCCCTTCTTTTCTACTCCTATGTGGTGCAGTAGAGTAAAATATTATGAGTTTTCTTTTTTTATGGTTTTCCTTGTGTTTATAGGAAGATGAATACGAGGAGGACCCGTCTAGGAGAGTTGAAGAGAATGATGTTAATGAGTAGATTCCTCCTCAAGTTGAATAAGTTGAGCAAGTTCTTCAAAGTGCTCATTGTACTAGGAATGCTCAAGTCCCTATTGTGGAAGGAGGTAATCATGTCTTGGTGGTTCACCCGGAAATGAGTAGTGGGGAGATTAGAGAGGCTTTACTTACTTTAGCCCGAGCCTTGACTACTCATGTGAATAGGGGTATTGAGACTAGAGTGAATGATATGGAGATCACTATGACATATAGATTGAGAGATTTTGTGAGGATAAATCCTCCTATCTTTCTTGGATCTAAGGTGGGAGAAGATCCCCAAGACTTCCTATATGGTGTTTATAAGGTGTTGAGTGCCATGGGGGTGACTTCTAGGGAGAAGGCGGAATTAGCTTTGTTCCAATTGAGGGAGGTTTCTAAAGTGTGGTACACTCAATGGAAAGATAATAGGCCGGTTGAGTCGGGTCTTATAGAGTGGGAGGAATTTAAGGAGGCTTTCTTAGGAAAGTACTTTCCCCGTAAGAAGAGGGAGGTGAAGGTTGAAGAGTTCATTAACCTCAAGCAAGGCAATATGAGTATTCAGGAGTACTATTTGAAGTTCATTATGTTGTCTAGGTATGCTCCATCCTTGGTGTGTAACCCTAGGGATGAAATGAGTAGGTTTGTGATCGGTGTTTCTGATCTCGTGAAGGAAGAATGTCCTACGACCATGCCCCATGATGATATGACTTTTTCTAGACTAATGATGTATGCTCAATGCATTGAGGAGTCTACACTTAAGGATTGCTAGAAACTTGAAGAGGGGCGGATCTAGTGAGAAAAACTAACTTAGGTTCAAGAAGAGAGCTCCAAATCTAGATGAACCTAGTGCTCCTAATGTCAAACTTGAGAAATGTAGTGGTTCTCAAGGTGTTAAGCCTACTTGTGATACATGTGGGAAGAGACACTATGGGCAATGTCTATTGGGTACCGGGAGTTGTTTTGGCTGTGGTAAGGATGGACACAAGGTGAGGGATTGTCCTACTATTGCTTCTAGAGGAAAGGAAGGTACGCAAGTTCCTCAAAGTGTTCCGGGTGGTGATGCTCCAAAGAAGAATCACTTCTATGCACTCAGGGCTAGAGGACCAAATCCGGATGAGGATGAGGATGATGGTATGATCTAGTATTCTCTCTTTTGTTTTATGAGTTCTTTCTATGTGGGGGAGTATGGTTAGTAGAGGATCTAGATGGTCATAGTAGCATGTTGCATGTGCATTGTGTTTAGGAGTCTTGTTGAAATTGAATTTCATTGATTTCTTGCATTGTGCATTTCATGAAGTTATGATTATATTGTAAAGTTTGTTTATATGGTTTTATATTTCATATTAGAATGTTTCCATCATTAATTTTCTAAAAGTTGTATTTCTGAAATTTTGAGGCATGTTCACTGTAGCATTTGACAGCTTACTGCAAGAATTTGCAAAATTTGACTAAATTGTTCTTTCGTTGCAAATTGTTGTAATGTGTATAAAACTGATGTATATGAGTATTATAAAAAATGAAAAAGGATTTCTTGCTATTTGGAATGACGAATGTGAGTCATATGGCATGATGAGTTGTAGATTTATTTCTAGCTTCTTGTTGTGTTGTGAGTCTCTTGATTATGTGAAATTGATGTTTTCTCCTAGATTTTGCATTATATAATGTGTTTTGTTGTATGGTTGAGAGCTGTTAGCTTAATCTCTACTCTTGGAAGTGTTCGAAAAGTTGCAAGTGTCATTCGAGGACGAACGTTGTCGAAGTGGGGGAAAATGTGACACCTCTAAAATGACTTAGGTGAAAATAGAGCCTAACATGTTTGTAATGAGGTTATAAGGTCTTAAAATGGTTTATAATGTGGTAGTGAGGCAGTGTGTAAAGATTTAGGTGAGTTGGAAGTCAAACGTCAATAGAGGATCAAGACGTTCAACGACTAGTCACCTATGTGCCTCATATGTCCTTATGGGATTATATGTGTGTGACATGAGCTTATGAGGTCCTTATATGAGTAATAATAGTGTTTATAAAAAGTGTGTCAAGTTTCATGAAGTTTGGAGGTCAAACGTCCAAGAACGTCTATGACATTCGAAAGGTTTGCTTTGAAACGACCTTGTGTGTCTTAGCAAGTTTCGTCTAGTTTTATGTGTTCGTTTTTGTATGAAATTGATGTGAGAGTTCCTAAATTCTTATACGATCATATTCGAGTTGGAAAAGGTCGGGTAAATATCTCCAAGGACCATCCAAGGGTCCTTGAGGAAGGACCCATCTTGGTGGCCAAAAGTGCCAAAGGCTGTCCCACCTACGGAGGCAATCGACGCCCAGTAGGCTTGTCGACGCCCCGTAGGTGGAGGGAGTTGGTCAGGACTTAGGATTGGGAGGATGGACTTCTAAGGACCAGTCTCTGAACCAAACCATGGAACAACATGACAGTCCATTGGTTGGGTGACAGTCCGTCGATGAGCCAAGCGTCGATGGTGCCTGCAACATTGCAGATGACTGTTAAACGCAAGGGTGAATCGGTAACTTCACCCCACATCCAAATAATTATTTGGGCGGTTACTTAAGGGCATTTTAGGTATTCTAAGTTAGTTTTTAAGTCCTAAACACCTAGATGAATTCATTATTCCAAATAAAAACCCAAAATCTCTAAGAAAATTTCTAGAACTCCATTGGAGCCAAAACTCAAGGAAGAGCTTGAATTGGAGTTTATTTGGTGATTCTTCATCAATTTCGTGGTTTAGCTTCATTGAGGTATGGTTTCTTCATCCTTGAAATTCTCTTCATCGTGGAGCCAAACTTCAAAGTGATTTTTAAAGGTTTTCCAAAATATATGGATTTCTTACTTGTGATATAGCCATGGGTTATTGCATGATACATTCTAAATAATTGAATATTAATTGAATTGATGTTAATTAGATAATTTTAACCTAAAATCTTCATGAACCCATGCAAAACAAAGACTCTTCAAATTGGCTATATTATGGATGATATGATCATGTTTCAATACATATGAATATTAGGGTAGTTTTCTTTGGGCTATTGAATGATGTAAGAATTGTATTGGATTGATGTATAGGATGTCCTAGATTGATGAATTTATATTTTATTGACATAGATTCAGAAAGTATTATGGTTTTTGTATTGAATTGATGATCATGGCCATGGGTAAGGAACTTTGATATTGTATTGTATGATTTAGCTATGGATTGAAATGTTGAGAATGAATCAGTGGTACACTGCCTTAAGTCTCTTTATATTAGGTAAATTAGGTCTTGAATTATGTTATTGTTGGAATGGTCCACTTATGGTGGCGGTGTTATGTGTTATAACTGTGAATTATGTAGCCTCGTCGGCGTTACTTCATGTATTATGATGATCATGGCCTTGTCGGCAACTATTTGATATATTACGATGGTTTGTGTAGTTGGTTCATATGAAATATGATCATATCTATCTACTTGTTATTAAGGTGAAAGGATGTGTTCTTCTATTGATGTTGTTAGCTGATCATGTTAGACTATGACTATGTCCTTATGTGTGTAGTCCTAGAGTTGATGCATTGTTATTCCTACTTGGTTATATGAGTCTTATAATGACTATTAATAGTTCTATAGTATTATATTGGATGACCTATAGTTGACTTGGTTGTGCCTATGTGCTTATAGATGTGATATACTATATGTGATAAAGTGAAGTGTTGATGTGTCTTGTTTAGGTAGACCTAAGTCCCTCTTCTTGATGCATGCATGATATGTGAATACAAGATGTCTTGACTTAGTATGATAAAGATCCTTAATCTTGTATATGCTATTGACATGTGACCTTGAACATAGTGAGAAAGTAAAATTATGTGGAGCCCTCAACCTAGTTGAGAGGTTATGATATCCTTGAAGTCAAAAGCCGTAATGGTATCCTTCTTGTGTGAATTGTGCACTTAAGGATAGTTGGGTGGAACGGCGTGAAGTAACTCTTAGGAAAATCATTGAGCTGTCCTCTTAATCATTGTAAGGCAACCCTAGGGGACCTATTTGGTAAGGTGTAATGTGATTGGGTTGTGAACTAGATATGAAACCTCTTCATGTACTCCTTTATTTGAAATACTATATGAGAACAAAGGCTAGCACCGAGTGAGTATGTTTTGGGAAGTTTCTATATATAATATGACATTAGAGAACAAATAAACCCTTCATATTCCTTAACCATGTGCCTACATGGGATGTGCCCAAGTTCTTCCATTGGCAACTAGAACACCCTCATCGGAGTAGGTTACAACTCCGGATTCCATGATTAGCTACCAAGATATATGTCGGTTATTGCCTATTCTCAACATATGGGATACCTACTAGTATTGGAGAAGTTCTACGAAGTTTAGGTGGTGGTATGGGACGCTACCTAGGCATTGCACAATTGGGATTTGAAGATGTAAGTGAGTGAATCCCTACGTCTTCTCCAAGACCATTACTTGAATTTCCTTATGTGGTGATTGTATCTTAATGAACTAATGAAGTTAATGACTTAAGTTAGATAGCATTTAAATGAATGATTACCTAGTCTAGAGTAACTTTAAGGATTGCCTAGTTAAAGTGTGAAGGGGGTATAAAGGATGGTCTCCTCATGTCTTATCTATGGAAGTCTAATGAATGACTCTAGATAGGAAAGTTGTATGATACCTTAGACATGATCTAAACTTAGGAAGTAGTAAGGATTATTTAGGAAATCTTGGAGAGGGTGTATGGGCTTTCACTTCTAGAATTACTTAAGTACGTCTTTTAATAACCTTAGGGCGGAGAATGTCACATTATACATGTTATGTGTTTTGGTGTATTATAAGTGTATTTATCTCATTGTAGGTATTCCCAAGGATCATTTAGGTGTGATTAGAGAGGGTTTATGAGCGGTCTCTCTTAGTCTTACTTAAGTGAGTCTTAGGATAGCTTTTAGTAAGAAGGTTGCATGATAAAAGGAGTTCACCGTAATGTTGAATTAGTTCACTGTAACTTAGCATACCTTATTGTAATATTTCTTAAAATGTGGTAAACTTCTTACTTGATGTCTTATGTGTTTCTAAGGTGTTAAATGTTGTTCTTACGCTTATGATATTTTAGTCAAAAAGAGCATATTTCCATTAAATGTCCGTTATCATGATTTTTATGCATTAAGCCATACTTAGTACATGTGTTTGTACTAATTCCATATTTTATCTATCTCTAAAGTGATTCATAGGTGAAGGTGCTTTTGGGATCAAAGCTTGGATTATAGGATCTTTCAAGTAAGATTGAAGTATGTCCTCATTTGACTCGAGGGCATCACTATCTTAGAGTTTCTTTTATTAAAGCATTGTAATAGACTTAGTAGTACTATATTTCGATTGTATGGGCCGTGTCCCAAGTATTTTCCTAGTCTAAGATTTGATGACATGATAATTAGTATTTCCTTATGTTTTATATGAAATATATTTTGAATGACTATTCAAATGTTGTGAAAAGTTTTATCTCCGCACTACTTTTCACATATGTATATGTGATGAATGCTGCAAAAGGGCTTGTACAAGACCTCCGAGAGGTGAAGTACAGCGGTCGCACTCCGAGAGTGCATACCTTCTAGGGTATGCTCTTGGAATGTGACAAGCTTTGTATCAGAGCATAGGTTATGGAAGTGGTCATAGGAATAAAAAAGTCCCATAAAGTCACGTCTAGTAGAGTCCCGTTCATCGGTGTGAGTCGCGACACGTCTATGGGCAAAAGGCTATAGGATGATAGAGTTTCCCTTCTTTTCTACTCCTATGTTGTGTAGTAGAGTAAAATATTATGAGTTTTCATTTCTTATAGTTTTCCTTGTGTTTCTAGGAAGATGAATACGAGGAGGACACCGGCTAGGACAGTTGAAGAGAATGATGTGAATGAGGATATTACTCCTCAATTTGAACAAGATGAGCAAGTTCTTCAAGGTGCTCAAGGGTCTCAAGGTGCTAGGAAGGCTCAAGTCCCTATTGTGGAAGGAGGTAATGATGTTCTGGTGGTTCCCCCGGAAATGACTAATGGGGAGATTAGAGAGGCTTTACTTACTTTTGCCCTAGCCTTGACTACTCATGTGAATAGGGGTATTGAGCCTAGAGTGAATACTATGGAGAGCACTAGTACATCTTGATTAAGAGATTTTTTGAGGATCAATCCTCATATGTTTCTTGGCTCTAAGGTGGGAGAAGATCCCCAAGAGTTCCTAGATGGTGTTTATAAGGTGTTGAGTGACATGGGGGTGACTTCTAGGGAGAAGGCAGAATTAGCTTCGTACCAATTGAGGGATGTTGCTCAAGTGTGGTACACTCAATGGAAATATAATAGGCCGGTTGAGTCGGGTCGTATAGAGTGGGAGGAGTTTAAGGAGGCTTTCTTAGGAAAGTACTTTCCCCGTGAGAGGAGGGAGGTGAAGGTTGAAGAGTTCATTAACCTCATGCAAGGCAATATGAGTGTTGAGGAGTACTCTTTGAAGTTCACTATGTTTTCTAGGTATACTCCATCCTTGGTGTCTAACCCTAGGGATGAAATGAGTAGGTTTGTGACTGATGTTGGCGATCTTGTGAAAGAAAAATGTCGTACGGCCATGCTCCACTATGATATGACATTTTCTAGACTAATGGTGTATGCTCGATCTATTGAGGAGTCTAAACTTGGTATGATTGCTAGAAACTTGTAGAGGGGTGGATCTAGTGAGCAAAACGAACCTAGGTTCAAGAAGAGAACTCCAAATCAAGATGAACCTAGTGCTGCTAAGGTCAAACATGATAAGGGTAGTGGTTCTCAACGTGGTAAACCTACTTGTGTTACATGTGGGAAGAGACACTATGGGCAATTTCTATTGGGTACCGGGAGTTGTTTTAGATGTGGTGAGGATGGACACAAAGTGAGGGATTGTCCTACTATTGCTTCTAGAGGAAATGAAGGTAAGCAAGTTTCTCCATGTTTTCCAGGTGGTGATGCTCCAAAGAATAATCGCTTCTATGCACTCCGGGAGAGAGGATCAAAGCCGGATGAGGATGACGATGATGGTAAGATCTAGTATTCTCTTTTTTGTTCAATGACTTCTTTCTAAGTGGGGGAGTATGTTTAGTAGAGAAGCTATATGGTCATAGTATCATGTTGCATGTGCATTGTGTTTAGGAGTCTTGTTGGAATTGAATTTCATTGAATCCTTGCATTGTGCATTTCATGAATTTATTATTATATTGTAAAGTGTGTTTATATGGTTTTTTCTATCATATTATCATGTTTCCATTATCAATTGTCTAAAAGTTGCATTTTTTATTTTTTGAGGCATGTTCACTGTAGCATCTTACAGATTACTGTAAGAATTTGCAAAATTTGACTAAATTGTTCTTTGGTTAAAAATTGTTGTAATGTGTATAGAACTGATGTATATGATCATGACAATGAATGAAAAGGAGTTCATGCTATTTGGAATGAAGAATGTGAGTGGCATGAAGTTGTAGATTTATTTCTAGCTTCTTGTTGTGTTGTGAGTCTCTTGATTATGTGAAATTGTTGTTTTCTCCTAGATTTTACATTGTATAGTGTGTTGTGTGGTATGGTTGAGAGATTTTAGTTGAATCTGTACTCTTGGAAGTGTTCTGTAACACTTCAAAAGTCTAAGATGAGTTCTAGAGCCTAACATAGGTGTCAAAAGGTTTAGACACTATTTTAAGGTATATTTTAATGTATATAAGTCGTTTAGAAGGTTTAGAAATCAAAACATCAAAGAACGTCCGGAAACTAGTTCAATGAGGTACTAACGTGTCTTAGCCTATTTTATTAGCTTTTCGTAGTCGGAAATTGATGAATATTAGTGGAAGGGTGTCTAATATGTATTAGGGTAAATTCATAGTCAAACCGTTTGGGTACGACTCCCCTAGGACCAACCAAGGGCTTGAGGATGACCCTAGCATTTTTGGGTCAAAGGCTGCCCAAGACAGTGCCCACCAAGGGAAGCAACCCACGATCCGTTGTCCAATCGACGGGGCATGGACTGCTTCCATCGATGGACACTTACACAAATTTTTGGAAGCCTGTTTTGAAAAGTCTATGAACTTCACAAAGGACCAGCAGGACGGTTGGTTTCATGGTCTGTCGAATGACACACGAGGAGTCGACGGGGTCTCGTGGGTGAGTGGACTGTTATGCTGCTCATTTTAAGTTAGGGTGAGTTGATTACTTAGGTGGTTAATTAATTAATTAGGGGTTTAGGTAAGCCTAATTAAGTTAATTAACAATCTATATAGAGACCCTAAGTCAATTAAACTAACCTAAGCCCTCATAATTCCAACACCCAAACTCCTTTCCTTCTCTCTTCTTTCTCTCTCCCAAGTTGAAGAACACCATAGAAGACCAGGTCAAGGTGGGTTCTAAGGCAAAAATCACCAAGGTTTATCAATAAATCTTCATCAAACGTTAAGGTATGGGATTCCTTTCACCTCTGGGACTTCTTTCCCAAAAGGGTTCCATCAAATTGGTTTCAAAAGTATGAAATTCAAGTGGGTCTTTTCCAATCTAGAAATTGATATTGTGAATTACTTTATTTGTGATTTCTTTTGGATGTTACGAATAGATTAACATGTATTATAACTCAAATATGTCATTTCTTGATGGATTGGTATAGTTTGTAGAAGATGACCTATTTCCCTTAACCCTAGGTTGTGATCTTAATGTGAATTGTGTAGTGTTGGTTCAATTGACTTAGTTAGTTGAATTACTATTCCATGATGTTATTGTATCAATTATAAATAGATTACGCTGAATTATAGTCCTATCGGGCAAGTTCTGGAGTAATTGATCTAGGTTATGAATCATGTTATATATTTGACCTGAGTCTCTTATCTTAAGCTATGATCTACTGATGAATTTTTATGTAGTGATTCATTTCGCCTTGTTATCATGTTGGTTATTGTTGTGTGATGATATTACACCCTGATTGGGTTGAGTTAATGGTTGATGATAAGACCTTGAAGATGGATTATGAAGGAGACTTGGTAAGTCTTGTGATCTCAACTCTTTACTTCAATTGTGGTTACTTGAGATTAAGTGATGATGTTGTATTGAAGTATATCTTGTATTAGGATTGATAGGGTTGGTATGATGTTTAATCAAAATGTTTTGACTATGGTTTGTGAGGTATTGGATAAGATGTAAATGATATAACGATGGTGATAACTTATCAATGTGCCTTATCATGATGATGATGCAAATGTGCAAACTTCACTTATATAAATTGTAATAAAAGGACTATACTCATGCAATTCTTATTGAGATATGATAATGATTATTATACAAGGGATATACCCTATGACCTACATCAAGTTATGATGTTTAATAAAGACATTAAAGATATTTTAAAAGGGAATCTAGCTTAGCACCGAGTGAACTAGAGTGAGGAGTGTCCCTTACACATAGGGAAGGTAGGATCACTAATGAACTCTTGAGATTGGAAACTGTAATGCATGTAGGATAAAGAGGGTCCCTACTATATCTCCTTGTTGTTGAACTATGTGGCCCCCATAGGAATACTAGCTAGTAGATCCACGTAGTTGCTATTTTCATGTTTTGGTACTACCTTGGCAAGTAGTCCGCCTTCCTTCGTTGTAGGGTTCCATTACAACGAATTCCACATTAGCTCATGTGGTCTATGTCGGTTAAGGCAAGATATTCCCAAAAGGTAAAATAAACTAAAGGAAAGAACTCTAACTAGGATAGCCTAAGGGGTTTAACTTAGTCTAGGTAGGGGTATGGGACTCTACCTAAACATTGCACTAGTTAGCCTTGAGGGAAGCATTAGAAGGAGATTCTTATATGTGAATATGCTTATAATTTTACATCTTATGTATATGATTATCTTGCTCATTGATGATACTAAATGATGATTGGTTTCACTTATCAACATGTGTTGATCTCCTTTACTAAAGTATGATGATATGTACTCTTAAATGGTATGCTATGTGAAGTTGGATATTAGTCATTGTTCTTGTTGGGTTACTTGATCGAGTAAGGTTATGGGGCTTTGCTTATTCATTGCACTAGTTGACTTAATGAGGGTTCATGGGTAATTGTCTTTCTTTGGTTATGTTGTAATGAACTCTTGTCTATTCTTAGTGCTACACTAACTTGATGATGGAGTTTTTTTGAATAAGTTTTCAATTATGTGATATGTATGTGGGCATGACTAGACTTAGGATTGTTGGCCTTGTGATGTTCATGCTTTTGACTTAAGGAATATGTCTTATTGATTGGTATAGTCTTCATGAATATTCATAAGGCTTTCTAAAGGTAAAATAGCATGTTTTAATGAAATGTCCCTTTTTACCATGATTTTATGAATATTTGTGCATGTGGTCTCATACTTATTACAAGTGGTGTACTGACCCCATTTTTCCCTTTTCCCCAACATTTTAGGTTCCGGTTGTTGAAGGGCTTTTATATGACTTTGAAGAAGACATGGAAATTCTCAATCATCCAATTGGGTAGGTCCTTACTTTCCGAGGGCAATGCCAATATCAAGCTTATGAAATGGTTTTAGTTTTAAGACTTCTATGTTCTTCCTTTTCATATGAGTACGAATTGTATAGCCTATATGTGGCTTTGTTACATTGATGTATGGGATATGCCCAATTGATATATTCTTGTTTTATATGGTTATGACATTAGACGCTCTTTTAAGACTATGTTAAAGTATCTTATATATATCTATATGCAATAAAAGTAGAAGACTATATAATCTTCTTATATGAAGGGTCTATCTATACTTAATATGAATATATATTATGTGTCTGTAGAGGTCTACGTAAACCTCAATGTAGAAGTAATGAAAAGTTATAAATTTTTCCGCATCTTGACCTATGAATGTAATGATGTAAGCTAAGAGGCCAGTCTTAGTCCTCAAAGAGGACGGCGACGCTGGTTACGTCAAGGGGGTGCTCCCCGGATGTGACAAACTTTGTATAAGAGCATGAGGTTGAATATCTTTGAGTCTATGTCTCTCTGAACCACGACTGTGTAGATTCTTACTTATAATTGTGAAGCACGCCAAACTTATGAATAGGAACCTATGTGATGCTTAGGAAACTCTCACTTTCTTGGAAGTCCAATATAGTGCCTATAGAGTTTGATTATACGTGCTTTTACCATCTAATCCTTTTATTGTGATTATAGGAAATGAATACTCGAAGGAACGCGACACAAAACTTGAGGAAGAGATTGTCAATGCGGGAGTTCCTCCACGTGGTGATCAAGTCACTCCTCTTGAAGAAGATGCTAATGATGACCAAGCTCTGGAAATCCTCCTGCTTTGACAAATGATGACATAAGGGCTGCCCTTCTCCAAATGGCCCAAGCCATTACTTCACAAGCTCAAGTCGTCACTACTCAATCCCAAACCATGACGGCCCAAGCTAATCAGGAGGTTGTACCCCAAGCAAACCAACATGTTGGTACCTTGGCCTCCCATTTGAGGGATTTTACTAGAATGAATCCTTCTACTTTCTATGGGTCCAAGGTTGAAGAAGACCCTCAAGAGTTCATTGTTGAATCTACAAGATCCTTTATGCTATGGAGTTGATTACTAGTGAGAAGGCTGAGTTATCCACTTATCAACTCAAGGATGTGGCCCAAACTTTGTACGTTTAATGGAGAGACAATAGGCCTCTAAGGGGTGGACCGCTGACTTGGGAGATTTTGAAGAAGGCTTTTATTGATAGGTTCTTTCCAAGGGAGAAGAGGGAAGCCAAGGTGGTTGAGTTCATCAAACTTCATCAAGGAGGTATGAGTGTACTTGAATACTCTTTAAAATTCACTAAATTGTCAAAGTATGCTCCTTGTTTGGTTTTCGATCCTAGGGATAACATGAGTTTCTTTGTGACGGGAGTGTCGGGTGACTTTCAAGAGAAATGTCATTCGGCTATGCTACATGACAATATGAACATTTCTCATCTCATGGTTGATTCTCAACAAGTGGAACAGACAAGGGCTAAGAGAAAGAGTAGAGATGCCAAGAGGGAAAGATCTTATGATGGTGGTTCTTCAAAGGGTAGGCTTGATATCCAAGAGAAGCCTAGGTTCAAGAAGAGGTTTTCTAGTCAAGTTCCTACAAATTTCTCTAAGGCTCCTGATGATAGGGTGTCTAACCCTAAGCCTCAAAAGGGAGGGAGAACTAGAGGTTAGGGATTGCCCTAATGTGAAGGGTGTGGCAAGAAGCATTATGGTGATTGCCTTAAAGGAACGGATAATTGTTTTGGTTGTGGCAAGAGTGGCCACAAGGTTAAGGATTGCCCTAATGTGAAGGGTCAAGACAAGGGTGGTGGTCAAGATCAAGCAAGTGGTTCAAATGTTGATGCTTCGAAGAAGAACCTCTTTTATGCTCTCCGCTCTAGAAGTGAGCAAGAGACCTCTCCCAATGTGGCGACCGGTATGTTAAAAGTCTTCTCTATTGATGTATATATTTTACTTGATCCCGGTGCTAAGTTGTCATTTGTTACTGCTCTAGTAGCTAAAAAATTTGAAAATTTGCCTGATATCTTGAATGAACCTTTCATGATGTCTACCCCGGTGGGTGAGTCGGTGGTTGCAAAAAAGGTGTATAGAAATTGTCCTATAATGTTTCCTAATAGAGTTACTCATGTTGAACTAGCAGAACTTGATATGTATGATTTTGGTGTTATTTTTGGAATGGATTGGTTGCATGCTTGCTTTGCCTCAATAGATTGTAGAACAAGGGTGGTGAAGTTTAACTTTCCAAATGAGCCCGTTTAAGAGTGGAAGGGGGGAAATTCTATTCCTAGAGGTCAAATCATCTCTTGTTTAAAAGCATGCAAAATGATCTCTAAAGGGTGTCCATATCACATTGCAAGAGTCAAAGATTAGACTACAAAAATCCTCCCATTGAGTCGGTCACCGTAGTGAGGCAATTTCTGGAGGTCTTTCCTAATGATCTTCCCGGTATTCCTTCCGAATGGGAAATTGATTTTGGTACGATTTGCTATTGGATACAAATCCTATTTCAATTCCTCCTTATCGGATGGCTCTGGCCGAATTAAAAAGAGTTGAAGGCTCAACTCAAAGATCTACTAGTCAAAGGCTTCATTAGACCTAGTATTTCTCCATGGTGTGCTCCGATTTTTTTTGTGAAGATGAGGATGGGTCCCTTAGAATTTTCATCGATCATCGCCAACTCAATAAAGTCACCATTCAAAACAAGTATCCTCTCCCTCGGATTGACGACTTGTTTGATCAACTACACGGGAAAGCTACTTTTCTAAGATTGACTTGAGATCGGGGTATCACCAACAAAGGTTGAGAGATGAGGATATACCAAAAATGGTATTTCAGACTAGATATGGTCACTATGTGTTCTTAGTAATATCCTTTAGTCTCACTAATGCCCCGACGACATTTATGGATCTTATGAATAGGGTGTTTTAAAGTTACCTAGATTCATTTGTCATTGTCTTCATTGACGACATCTTGGTATAATGGACCATTTGATGGTGGTATTACAAGTGCTTAAGGAGAACAAATTATTCGCCAAGTATAGCAAATGTGAGTTTTGGTTGAGGTTGGTTGCGTTTGTTGGTCATATTATCTCTAGTGAGGGAGTTGAGGTAGATCCAAGAAAAACTGAGGCGGTGAAAAATTGGCCTAGACCATTGACTCCAACCGACATTAGCAGTTTATTGGGTCTAGCGGGTTATTATCGGACATTTGTGGATGGTATTGCATCCATTGCATCTCCCTTGACTACTTTGACCCAAAAGAGTAAGAAATTTGAGTGGTCGGAGGCATGTGAGAGAAGATTCGAAATCTTGAAAGATAGGCTTACTTCCGCTCCGGTGTTGACTATACCGGAGGGTACAAAGGGCTTCTTTATGTATTGTGATGCATCCCGAGTGGGTTTAGGCTGTGGGCTTATGCAACGTGGGAAAGTAGTAGCCTATGCTTCTAGACAACTTAAGGTGCATGAGAGAAACTATCCAACTCATGACCTTGAGTTAGCGGCCGTGGTATTTGCCTTCAAATTATGGAGGCATTACTCGTATGGAGTTCATGTTGATGTGATATGAACCACAAGAGTCTCCACTATGTATTTACTCAAAAGGAGTTGAATCCCCGACAATGGAGATGGTTAAAGTTGTTGAAAGAATATTACATTAGTGTTCTCTATCACCTCGGCAAGGATAATGTGGTAGCGGATGCTCTAAGTCGGTTGTCCATGGGAAGTGTGTCCCATGTGGAAGAATCCAAGTGAAACCTAGTGAAAGATGTTCATAGGTTGGCTCGTATAGAGGTTCAAAATTAAGATTCTCCAAATAGTGGTATGGTTGTAGATCATAACTCTGAGTCATCATTGGTGGTTGAGGTGAAGTCCAAACAACACCTTGATCAATCATTGATGGAGTTGAAGGAATTGGTACTTGGCAAGCTTAATGAGTCATTCTCCTTAAGGGGGGGATGGTGTCTTGAGGTATCAAGGAAAGTTGTGTGTTCCCAATGTAGATAGTTTGAGGTACCGGATCATTGAGGAAGCTCAAGGGTCCCATTACTCCATTCATCCGGGTTCAACAAAGATGTACCATGACCTTAGAGAGGTGTTTTGGTGGGAAAGCTTGAAGAAGGACATAGCGGAGTTTGTTGCAAAGTGTCCAAATTGCCAACAAGTGAAAGCCGAACATCAAAAGACGGGTGGTTTACTTCAAGAAATCCAAATTCCTACTTGGAAGTGGTAAGACATCAATATGGATTTTGTGGTAGGTTTGTCTCGGACACAAAAACAATATGACTCCATATGGGTGGTTGTGGATAGGTTGACCTAATCCGGTCATTTTATTCCTGTCAATTCTACTTATTCGACAGATGATTATGCAAAGATCTTCATAGATGAGATTGTGTGTCACCATGGTATTCCGTTATCCATCATACCAAATAGGGGTGCACAATTCACATCTACATTTTGGAGGTCATTCCAAGAAGGGTTGGGTACCAATGTGAAGTTAAGCACCGCTTTTCATCCCCAAACGGATGGTCAGCGAAGCGTACTTTTCAAACCCTTGAGTATATGCTTAGAGATTATTTCATTGATTTCAAGGGAAATTGGGATAAGCACTTGCTTTGGTGGAGTTCGCTTATAATAATAGTTTCCATTCATCCATATGAATGGCTCCTTATGAAGGCTTGTACGGTAGTAGGTGTAGTACTATTATTGGGTGGTTTGAAGTTGGTGAGTCTTCGCGTGTTTATACCGATTTGATTTATAAGACTTTGGAGAAAGTTCATTTCATAAGGAACCGGTTGCAAACAGCCTATAGTCGGCAGAAGTCTTATGCCGATCATTGGGGAAGTGATTTAGAGTTTGAAGAAGGTGATAAAGTGTACTTGAAAATTTTGCCTATGAAAGGGGTGGTTAGATTTGGAAAGAAAGGAAAGTAGTGTCCTCGTTATGTGAGTCCTTATGAGATCTTACAAAAGGTTGGTAAGGTTTCTTATGAATTGAAACACCCTAGTGAATTGGCTTCGGTTTCATCCGGTTTTCCATGTTTCTATGCTTAAGAAGTGTATCGGTGATCCCGAGTCTATTCTTCTTATTGAAGGTCTTGGTGTGAATGATATCCTCTCCTATGAGGAGGTTCCAGTTTAAATCATTGATCGTCAAGTGAAGAGGTTGAGGAACAAAGAGGTGGTCTCCGTAAAAGTATTATGGAGAAACCACCTAGTAAAGGGAGCAACATGGGAGGCCGAGGCCGAAATGAAGTCCCGTTATCTCATCTCTTTCCTAATGAAGGTTAGTTGTTCGTACTGATAAACATAATTACTAAATTTTATGTAGCTAATATTTTTGGTGAAGTTTTGCAAAAATGTGTATTTTTGGTGTCATTAGAGTGAAGTTACAGTGAATTGTGCATATTGACTTGAAAATTTGCAATTTCTTCTTGTTTTGAGTCATGTTGTGCATTTTGATATGATGTGTCTTTATGAAATGATATTGAGAATGTTGTTAAGTTGAGTTTTGGCATAATTGACTCATATATGGTGTCTTGAGCTCATGTTGTTGTGAGAAGGAAAATTTCTCATAATATGATGTTGAGCCTTATGTGTGGTAATTAATGTTTTGAGTTCCTATGTGTAAATGTCATGATTGATGTTGTAACTCATGTTGTCATATATTTTGATGGGTTGGGCTGCTAGTCTTAAGTCTATTCCTTCCAAAAGATTTTAGTATCATTCGGGGACGAATGTTCCAAAGGGGGGCATAATGTAACACTTCAAAAGTCTAAGATGTGTTCTAGAGCCTAACATAGATGTCAAAAGGTTTAGACACTATTTTAAGGTCTATTTTAATGTATATAAGTCATTTAGAAGGTATAGAAATCAAAACGTCAAAGAACGTCCATGACGTCCGGAAACTAGTTCATTGAGGTATTAGTGTGCCTTAGCATATTTGACTAGCTTTTCGGAGTCGGAAATTGATGAATTTTGGTGGAAGGGTTTCTAATATGTATTAGGGTTGATTCATAGTTGAAAAGTCTGGGTGCGACTTCCCAAGAAAGTGCCCACCAATGGATGCAACCCATGATCCGTTGTCCAATCGACGGATAGTGGATTGCGTCCGTCGATGGA